>CM045766.1:33861621-34276028 GCA_025200525.1 Camellia lanceoleosa
TCTACTAAATAATTTTATTTTTACATAAATTATGTTCAATAATAAATAATTATGTTTATATATATACTTTTATATATTATCTGGTCTAAAAATCTTTATATAAATAATATATATTTGCATATATAATTATATGATGTTATGGGCGTAATGGAAAGAGTGTGTTGTATAAAGGTTTATGGTGTGGGGAGGTTGATAGTTCGAATCTCCACAAGAAGCGAGAATGTAATTTTTTTTTTTTGAATGAGCTTTTTGGTGACTAAATACATTTTGATGCCCGATTCCTTGAGTATTGGCGACTAAAACATTAGTCATTAAATGTGTAATTTAAAAAAATATAATTGACTATTGGCGACTAAAAATTTGAGTCACAAATGTATAATTTAAAAAATATAATTGACTATTGGCGATAAATTTTTAGTCGCTAAAGACTTGCTTTTTGGCGACTAAAAGTTTTAATTAATATGCCAATACCTTCCCCGACCGTTTTCCGGCTGACCAAGCCGGCGACTAAAAATTTAGTGAAACTTAAAAACCGACTTTTAGGCGACTAAAATTGACTTTTGGTGACTAAAAATTTAGTCGCTAAATGTGTTTTCTTGTAGTGTCATTAGCACCTAAAATGATTTTTCTACATAGGGTGAGCCAAAGCCCGGTAGAGATACTCCTAACACGATGTATGAATCTTAACAAGGCTATAAGGTGAATGCATATGCAATGTTCATATCAAAACATTTATATCTCTTTCCCAAAACATGCAATGCAGGTTTATATTACAATTCACAAAAATATTTCCTTTACAATAGAAAATAGGTAATGGATAAAAACTACGAGAATCTCTAAGATGCGTGTGCAAGTAGGCTATACAAGCACTACCAATTGTCATTTTTACCCGATTAACCAAAACGACACCTAACCACGTGGGTTTTACGGACTTTCACTAAGGACACATAGGCCAACAATTATACCACAATCCACCCCTACCCAGATTCACCAAGTTATTCACCCATTTTTTTTTTTCTCAAAACAATATACATTTTCAATTTTTTAAATATGCAACAATGCTCAATGCAAATGGATGGAAAATTAGTTTCAATTCTTCTAATTCTCGTGCAATTTCTACAACAATCATAGCTATTCTCTCGATAGCCCAAAACAAATATCTCTAAATAGATATATAATTTTCAATAAAGATATACTTTTTAAAATTTCAAGATAGAATACATATCTAACTCCACAATCATCATCATCTTCATCATTCCAATTTCATAAAATCAACATCATTTCCATTTCACTCTATACAAAATCAAATATTCAAATTTTAGGGCAAAGTCTCATTTTCTTTATAAATCAATTCCAAAATGAAAATCCACCATTTTATCACAACTCAACTACATTTATAAACCTTCAATCATTTCTAATAAACCATTTTGAAAACCCTCTTTTTGATTTTAAGCCAAAATCCTAGGTTTTGTTCAAAATCCCCAAATCACAATATTATTTAGAAAATCAAATAACCAAGTTAAAAATCATACAAGCGTGTGGAGAAATCCTACCTTTAAGCTAGAATGCAAGAGAAAGAGTGAAGAAACCTCGTGAAGCCAAAAAATCAACTTTGTTACGATTAAAATAAAGCTCTAGGTGAGCTCTACCTTTTATCAAAGGGACTACGGTGTAGAATCAATGGATGATAGTGTATTTGAGGTTTAAAGATGGTTTCTAGAGAGGAAGAAAGAATTTGGATTTTTGGAGAGTAGAAAGAGATGAGAAAATGACTCAAAAGTAACTCTCCTGACGATATTATCGCTCAGAGGCCCTTTCGAGGACGAGCATTGCTCAAGCGGCCAGGACACAATAAGTGAGACGCTCGGCGAACAAAGTGATCGTTACAAGTGAAGAACACCACCCTCGATTTTTGTAGGCCTACAAAAGTACTAAAATTTCAAAGACCACTTTCGGCGTAGAAGGACTAATCGAGCTAAGACCGCTCGAGCAAAAGAAACACTACTCTAGCGAAAAACAATACCCTCCCAGTACTTTTGTAGACTTGTAAATATACTAGAAGTTCTCAAAGATCACTCGAGTGACCAAAGGACTGCTCAAGCGAACTAACCAAAAACTAGGCAAAGACTCCTCTAAAAAATAGACTCCCAGCCTATTTCAAACGCAGCCACAATACTCAAATAACCTAATTCAACAAGGAATAAGATAAACAAGGATATAAACAACCAGATAAAATAAGAAATCCAGATCCAAAACAATAAACGGGTTGGGTCTAAACCCAAATCGTTATAACACGTTCAAGCTTTTCTTTACCTTTCCACTAGCTATCTTTTCCAGGATAGATTCCTTAGCTATCACCTCGGTGTGATTCTATCCTTTCGACTAACTAAGGTAAGATGTACAAGCTATGATAAATAAGGTGGCCAATTCAATGAATTAGCCCAAGTTTAGAATCAAATTGCCAATAGCACCTAATATCTCCCATTCTCAAATGGAAATACTAGCCCTTGCTTATGGATTTCCTACTCAAGGAGTTAGCCACTATGTTGGCCTTCCAGGATGATTATGTAACTTCGAAATCATAATCCTTCATAAACTCCACCCTCATACATCTCAAATTCAAATCTTTCTGTGAAAACAGATATTTCAAACTCTTGTGATCGAAAAACACTTCAAATCTCTCCCTGTATAGGTAATGCCTTCAGATTTTTAAGGCAAATGTAGTGGTTACGGTTACTTTAACCAAACCCATTTTCAATTTTGGTTGTGACACGGGATTGAGTCAAGTGTCTTAAACCATTTTGGGCAGTTTGGGCCATAGAAATGCCTCAGCTAGTTGTTGAATGACCCGGTGTGGTGGTGTTGGTTGATCGAGCACTTGACTACAATGCTCATGCCAGAACCCGCGACAAGGTTGCGACCAAAAATAATTCCCTGTACTTTTGTAGGCATGTTGCTCTGCACATGCGAAGAGTAGGTTGCGCCCGCAGACAAGGCACGGTCGCGCTTGTGGTGGTCCTAGTTATGCCCGCGGTGGTCTTGGTCTCTCTTTCTTTATCATTTTTCCATTTCGACCCTTTAAACTCTTGAGCTTGGGTTTCATCTATTTTACCTACTTTCTATCCTAGTTCCATATACCAAAATGTAGAGCTTCGATGATGGATTTGAAAGCGAATCGTCTTTTTATCATGGATGATTTTTTGACTTGTCTCTTCTTCGCTTCAAGAGGTAGGGTCTATTTTCATAAACTCAATATGAGTTCGGTAGTGTATTTGTGGCGTATTTTCATTATATAGAATTTGTTGATATTGGATTGATTTTCAGATTTTGGTTTGGGGTGGCGGGTTTACTCCAAATTAGGGGTTGTTTGGTTGTGATATTGCTATTAAATCTATTTTTGGTATATAAAATTGCATATGGTTTCTAAAAATGGAAAAGCCCTAATTTGTAAATAAAATAAACAAAAAACCCTAATGGTGTGTTTGATTTGACGGACTGGATAAGTGGGGATTAGAATCCATCGGACTTCTCGGGACTGTGAATCCCTCAGACTATTTGATTGGATTAGATGTGTATCTCGTATTTGTTTTTTCATGGGATTAGATGTTTGGAAATGAATATTTTTAGTGAATCTAATGTTTGGTTGGACGGACTGGATAGGATAAATGAACAAAAGACTATTTTACCCCTTTTCAATTGTTTACTAAGTAATAGCAATATTAAATATATCTTTAATATTTTAATTATTTTTAGCTAGATTAAATAATATTTTTTTTACACAATTAAATAAATTTATTTTTTTAAAATAAAATAAATAAAATAGATAAAATATCAATAAAAATATATGTCATTTTTTAATTAAAATTTTAAATAAATTTATTTTTAAAAATAATAATAATTAAACAATGAAATTAAATAAAACATCTATTACAATTTAAATAATGAAATTAAATAAAATATAAACAAAATTTTAAAATAAAACATCAATAAAGAGTTAAATAAAGTTATTTTATTTTTAAATTGAGACATTTAAATTTTATTGAATTTTACTAAATATAATACATAATTAAATAGTAGAGGGTCAAAATGGTCATTTCACCACCTAATCCCAACAGTGGATAGTCCCCCGAAAATTGCACCCCCCCCCCCCAAGGATACAATAGTCCCCCATATGGAGGATAAGAAGTCCGGTCAGACTCTATGTTCGGCAAACTAAAAAAAAACAAACACCGGATTGAATGCTTCCCCTGGATTACAATCTACACAATAAATAGTCCCCCCCACCCTTATCCCTCCAAGCAAACACACCCTAAATGATATCGTTTTTGGGTATTGGATAGATTTTCGATAAAGGATATGGTTGGAATGAAAATGTTGTGGGATTTGGAAACAATGAGTATTGTTGCTCTTTTGGAAAATATTGGGTTATTGGGAAATATTTATATATGAGTTTGAAATTGTTGGATTATATTAGTATAGTTATCTTTTAATTATTGCATTAGAGATAAGCTGGTTTGGTTTGTCGATGGAGGATAGCATTGTCATGAGCTAGTCATCGCATGTGGACTAGGCAAATTGGTATAGTCATGAAATCATACATATCAAGGTGCATATCATGTTTCTTTGGAAAAGGTATCTTGAAACACTTCTGTCAGTTTGTTAAGCGGGGTAAATACTAGGTGGAATCTGGATAAGGGGTGTGGTTATGTCTAATTAAGTTGGTTTGTGTGTCCATAGTGAAAGTCCTAAAACCGGCGTGTATACATGGGTCTTGATCCAATGACGAAAGTTTAAGTGAAATGGCAATAGTTGTGCTTGTACAGCCTCCGTTTACATAGGTGTCGGTTAACAGTTTCCCATAGATGAAATACCCATGAAATGCTACACTTTCCTAGAGATTCTAGTGTCTGCATTTACCGCCTTATTTTTTGTTTATTAAAGGATATGGATTAGTGATATTAGAAATCTAAAACATTTTACAATGTATTTTCTTTTGTTTCACGATGTATTAGCATTTGATTTAGCAATGTATTTGCTAGTTGGTATTAAGATACGAATTTGTTTTAGGAAATGGATTTTTACCAAACAAATGCTTTGATTTGAAAATATTTTGAATAAGCGAAAGGTTTTGGTAATTGGAAAGAAAGGATTTTGTTGAGAAATCAGATATTGCATCATGATTATTTATGCTAGTGGAGCATATTTAGTTTTTGAAATATTTTTTACTGGGCTTTATGCTCACCCTACGTGGCTGAAAATGTTTTTCAGGTATTTGGTGTTGTCTGTGGATATGGATGTGGATGTCAGCTGCTGGAGTTGTGTTTGGAGCGAAGTAGGGAGTTCCATGATTTGTAGGCCTTGGGCTATTTGTTTTAGTTATCTGCCGTGTGCCATTATTGTAGACTTAACTCGATTATGTGTTACATGTTATGTGGTAGATAATGTGTGATTTGAATGGAGTCTCAATGTAGTTGTTTGAGTAATTGCTTATGTGATTGTATTATGTTAGTATTTAGGTAAATGGTACTAGTGTTGTGTACCCTAAATTGTGTATTTATTTCTAATAGAGATGTTTTGGGAGTGAGTAGTAAACATTGAGTGGGCACCTCAGTGTGTGCCATATATGTTATGTGTTAGCATTGGATGTGATTTGGCACTGGTTTGCTTTGGTGGTGGTTAATGCGTCTTTGAGGCGAGTGGTGTTTCAGAGTCCTTTGGGGCGGTGTGTGAGGTGGAGTTCTTATACTCACTTGGGTGATGTTGTGTTAGTGCGATGTTGGTTGTTAATCTGTGGACTAGTGTGGTTTTTGGAATTAGTTATGACCTTGAGCGGCCAGAGGTGTGAGGTATAGGGTGGGATGTGTTCCCCAATTGGGTGAGTTGTTTAAATCTTGTAACCTGTGGAAAGGTTATAGGTGGTGTCGGAGTTTTGGGGCACAAGAGTCGAGATTAAACTTGTAGTTGTGGGTAGCGTTGGTGTATGGTTCGACTACTGATTGGCAACCTAGAGGTTTGTGTTGTGAATTTGTGGTTGGATGAGGTGTGAGTTGCGGTTTGATTTCCCTTGGGTTGGTGAAGTTGGTTGGGCCATTTAGGCCAAGAGTTTCTCATTTTGGGGTGATCTTGCGGGGTTGATTGGTGAGTGAAGTAATTGGTTGAATCTTTGGGTAGAGTTATAGTTGTTGTGAGTAATTTGCTAAGGCATAAGGTGTGTTAGGATGTTGTAGATGGTATGGTTGGATTTGGTGGTGTCTGGCTGGATTGTCATGATGGGCTTGTTTGGGGTTGACTTAGTGGAACAATAAGGCATGGTGTTAGGATGTGTCCAATCTTTGTATCCATGTTAGTGGTTATGTTAGAAGTCTTATGTTGATTTGGTTTAATCGGGTATCGTCTTGTATCTTAGTTGTAGAAGATGATGGCAGTTATGGGGTTTAATTGATCGTTGAATTATAAGGAGGATGTGGGTCTCTCATATTATTTGCTTCTTGTTGTATGTTTGATTGTTCTTTGTAAAGGGATGTTGATATCCTGATTTAGTACATATTATAGTATGTTTGGTGGGTGGTGTGTTTTGAATACTTTGTGTTGTGTTTGAAGTGGTGTAGCAAACTCCTTACTAAGTTCTAGGTTTCTATTTATTGTATCACGGGTGCGGGAGGTGTGTACCTCATTTACGGTTGAGTGAAGAGATGTTTCGGATTGGGTATATAACCCGAGTTGGTGTGTGACCTATGTCATAGTAGTTTTATGTTTGTTGGTCAAGGTTTGGAGGTGAGCCGTGGTTTTGGCTCAGGTAGTGTTATAGGTTGGTTGAGAAGGTAGTTGGAAATGTGGAGTTATAACTTGGGTGGTGGAGGAGATTGAGAACCCCTTTTGTTATTCTATGGAGGTAGGACAGTATGACTAGGGCTGCAAGATAGAATTTGATCATGTTCGGGCTCGGCTCGAGCTCGAGTCGAGTTATGAAAGTTGCGCTCGAGCTCGGCTCGCTAGATATTTATAAAGCTCGAGCTCAAGCTCAAACACACAAACAAATTAAGCTATGAGCAGAGCCCAAAAAAATCTACCAATCTTGAAAATCAAATAAAACATCCTAATGCAACTATAAATCAATAACGACCCAAAACAATGCCAATCTTGAAAATCAAATAAAACCCTAATGCAACAATTGATGTATCCTAATGCAGCAGTAAATCAATAACAACAACCCAAAAAAATCTGCTTGTCTTGAAATCAAATAAAACATCATAATGCAACAATAAATTAATAGCATAAACAACACAATTAATATCAACATATTATGAAAACTTGCAAATAGGCCTATTCAAACTCTTTAACTAAAATTCAATTATAAAAACATAGGAAAATCAATTGCAATAACTATTTTAGCAATGCATAAGCAGACCATTCAAACTTTAAAACTAAACTAATCAAAACATAGAACTTCCATATCCCAACTCCAAAATATAAAACTACATCACTTAGAACAAGAGTCGAAAGTTTTTCTTAGTAAGCAAAAAGAAATTGAAAGTGATTATGTCCTCAGTTGAACAAGCTACATAAGTTCCGATAGTTTCGTTCAATATAGGTGATAAAGCTCCAAAAGTTTCCTTCATTTTTGTTGGGTAATCTATATTGCCCTGCACTTCTCAAAAATCTGGTTCATTTGATAAAGATTAATATTAGTGTAAAATTTTAAAATAATTACCATGAACAACTCTTGCATTTGATGAAAAAATTACAAACATTAGCGTGCCTTGTTAAGATGTCATAATTACAAGACAGAAACCATTATGGCAGCAAAATCTCTATAAAAGATGGCTCGCCAGCCTATGAAAAGAAGCAAAAAAATTGATTTCAGATATTTTTTCTACTACTTTTCACATAAATTGATTATTAGAAGGGACTTTAATTATATAAGATAAAAGATTATACTTATATTCGGTGCCTTTTTCAATCCATGTAATGCACGTACCCAATCAGCTCCACACAACAATATTTGGACAGTTTCTGTTGACAATGATGCACAACAAGGATCAATGACTCTACCACCAGCACTAAATGTAGACTCCGAAGCTACTAAAGTGATAGGAACCTATAATATATCACACGCCATTTTGGACAATATACAAAACTTCAGATTATTCACTTTCCATCACTCTAAGGCATCAAAACAGGAATCTGAATCTTCGTTACAAATATAAACACCTTCTAAATAAATGTCCTAGTCAAATTTCATAGGTTGAATGGTGTCAGCTTTTCTAACAAAAGATTCAAATTTTGATTTTCCAGTTACAACAGATTTTCCCACACCTTGCATAGAACTACCGGAACCAGTTGCTCGTGTGTTGTGCAAAATACTTTTCTCAATATTTGATGAGGTGTGAATAGAAACATACTCATTGTAAAGCTCATATAGAGCCTCATGAACCATAGAGATGTTTCTAGTAGCTTCAGCTTCTGGGTAGATCTCTGGAAAACAAAAATCAATAAGCATCATTTTGTATCTTGGATCTAAAACAGTAGCCATAGCCATCAATAAATTGCATTCAGCCCAATACTTGTCAAATTTGACCTTTATCTTCAAAGTCATTGCTCGAATGTATTCATTGTCATCCATTGATTTCTCATTCAATACCTCTTTTATTCTCCACACCTCTATAAGGAACAAATTAGAAATTGGATAGTCACTTCCAGAAATGATATTTGTGACTTCATTGAAAATCGCCAAAAATTGACACACATTCTTAACTTTTATCCAATCTTCAAGGCTAGGCACATAAATAAAACCTAAATCCCTCTCTCAGTACCTAGGGAAGACATCTTTAAACTCCAATGCAGTAGCCATCATCATATATGCTCCATTCCATTGTGTAAGATAATCCAAAGTCAATTTCTTCGAAAGCAATTGCAAGCCTTAACAATTTCATTAAATTGAAGAAGATGAGCTTTTGATGCAACCAAATACTTTAAAGCTTTACAAACACCATCAACAATATCTCCAATTTCACTAAGGTCATATTGCACCATGATATTGAGGATATGCGCACAATAACAAACGTGAAAAAGTTTTCTGCCTAATGGTAATTTTTTCTTCATGGCGAAGTTTTCTTTCAAGACCCTCAAAACAACGTCATTGCATGAAGCAATGTCAACTTTAGTAGTAGCCACCTTGTTTTCAATTCCCATTCAACTAAACATTTGTGAAGGGCATCGACAATGATAACACCGGTGTGTGGAGGTGGTACATTACAAAAGTTAAGAACAAGCTTTTATGATTACCGGTCATCATCTACAAAATGAGCCGTAATGACCATAAATTGGATTTTTACCCGACTTCCACAAATCTATTGTGATACTGATTCTGTTAACATTCTTCATCAATGCTTTCAACTTCTTCTTTTGAATGTCATAGTTGATACACAGTCATTTTTTGTTGTTGTACGACTAATCTTTTGCCAATATGGGGTAGCAGTCCTCATAAACTTGTTAAACAAAACATGCTCCATTTTGATAAAAAGATACTCATGATAAAGTATCATGTGAGAAGTAGCTTCCCTTACCTTCGCATGATCCTCGTAAAGGTAGAAGCATTGGTCACACTATCGGATCCAATTGTAGAAAATGATAAAACCTTTTGCTTCTTTTCTGCAAGTTTACATGCTACACAATTTTTCTTCAAATGTCTCAAAAGTTGAGTTGTAGCACCAGTTGCATGAATTGCAAATTGTGTTTTGCACCATTGACATTAAGCCTTCTTCGTACTATCTGGAAGGACTACTTCAGTAAATTCTTTCAAAGCTTGGGATGTTCTTTTTCTAGACTTCTTTTCAAATGGGTTTTTGTCATTTACAACTTCTTCATTGTCTCTTTCATTGTCCTCTATTTCAATCATATCATCAACATCAACATCAACATCATTCACAACATCATTGATAGAATTATCCATGAGTGGACTAACGGATGACTCTTCGAATGAAAAAAATGGCGCACACGAATCTTGTTCTGGAGAAGTGAGATGAAGTTGTCTATTTGACATATCTAGAAGGGGGGAAATAATTTCAAAATATGAGGCTTAAAAAATGTAATCAATATTGCTACAAAAGGAAAGAAAACTAAAATAAAAGGAAAGAAAGGTCATTGAAATCAAAATAATGAGATACTTTCAAAATTAATCAATTTTTTGAGATAGTTCCAAAATTAATCAATTTTTCAAAAAATTATGATCAACTACAGCAAAATTGCACTGCATACCCAACAGCAACATGAAATTCACAAGTTCCAAAATTAATCAATTCATCTATGAAATTACGTCATACCAGCAGACAACATTGCATCAAAGTAAGCAAAAACATAACAACGACATTACAAAAAATAAAATAAAAATGAAAATAAAATAATAACAGACCAAAGATTCAAAAAATGGATTTAAAAAAAAAAACAGAGCAAAGATTCAAAAAAACAATACACATTTATTTATGTATTTCAGTTTCTCAAAACAAAACAAAACAAAACAAAACAAAAAAAAAAAAAAAAAAAAAAAAAAACAGGTATTAGAGTGCCTGGAGTAGCCATGAGATCAATAATGTATTCACTGCATCAAAACAACAATCAACTACATCATTACAAACTGCTCTGTCAAGAACTTCTAAAACCATAACAATTCTTTCTAGTAAGATAGTGAAGACAATTGAATGCAAAATGAAAACATACAGCATTCTCCATGATGATCAACACTATTTGTCTAAATAGAAAGGAACACACAGCAACAAGTCATGGTGGATTCATCTATGAAACAAGTCAAACTTGATGATTATTTCCAATATAAGTGCCTGGGAAATTCATGTATGAAATTCTGCCATACCTAGCTGCAACATTGCATCAAAGTAAGCAAAAACATGGCAACAACATTACACAAAAAAAAAATTAAAAAACATAATAACAGACCAATATTCAAAAAATGGATTAAAAAGAAAAAAAAAAAAAAAACAAAGCAAAGATTCAAAAAACAAAGTAAACATTCTACACATTTATTTATGTGTTCCAGTTTCTCAAAAAAGATTAAAACAACATTGCATGGTGGATTTTGCCATACCCAACAACCAGTCATGGTGGATTCATCTATGAAACTAGTCAAACTTGATGATTATTTCCAATATAAGTGCTTAGGAAATTCATGTATAAAATTCTACCATACCCAGCAACAACATTGCATCAAATTAAGCAAAAACAAAGCAACAACATTACCAAAAAAAAAATTTAAAATAATAGTAGACCAAGATTCAAAAAATGGATTAAAAAAAAAAAGAGAAAAGATTCAAAAAACAAAGTAAACCATAGTAGCTTAAACAACAAAAGCAAGAAATAGAAAACCTACCACAAGTGATTGGAGGGAAGATTTAATCTTACGGTCCCAAATCTTTACGAGAACAAAAGCGGTGATATTGACCTAGGTTCTTAGTTCGATTCGATGTTGTGACCCTAGCCCCAAAATTTGTCTCTGAGAGATGAGATGAAACCAAATCTTTTGAAATAGAGATGAAAAATAAGAAAATAAGGAAGAAGGAGTAGCAGACAAAGCTTGTAGAACAATCTCTCTCAATTATTCAAATCAGGAAAAGCTTGGATGGAAAGAACTTTTTTTAGAGTGAGAAAACCACAGCAGCTTCCAGAGAAAAAGATTTGAAGACTAAAACCCTAATTTCATAACACATATATATATAGGCTCGCGAGCCCAACCAAGTCGAGCCTTACCAAGCTCGGGCTTGGCTCATTAAGAAAAACGAGCCTAAAATTCTAGCTCAAGCTCATTTATTAAGCAACCAAGCGAAGCTCAATTTGAGCCTAATCAGCAGCGTCGACTTGTTCATAAGCGGCTTCCGGTTAGTTTGTAGCCCTAAGTGTGACTTTGAAAAGTCTACTAGTGTTGGGTGTATTTGTCGAGTGTTGGGTGTATTTGTCGGGGTTTGGTTCAAGTTACTTGCTCTGTAAGTGTTAGCAAACTGGTAGGTTGGCCAGGAGGATTAGTATTTTGTCTGTACTCGTGTGATGGTATAGCATGTGGGATCAAGGGTTAACCTTATCAGTCACTGAGGATTTGAGGTGTTGTGCTTGTTTGTTATTAGATTTGGATTGCTATGCAGTAGCAGTGGTGCGGTGAGGTAGTAAACCCTTGTGAGTTGGCTTCGTGTGAAGAGGTAGTAAACTCTTGTTGGTGTGAAAGAGTAAGAGTGAGATGTGGTGTAGTGAGTAGTGGGGTTTTACTTTGCGTAGTGTGTACCGATGCATAGTTTTTATATTGTTAGGAGGTGTGTCGAAGGGGATAGTCATGGAACTATCCCAGGAGGTTGCCCCGGTGTACCAATAGTGTGTTTAATGTATTGATAGAGTGGTCTAATGTTCAATAGTCCCGAGTTACTTTGCTGTGTGTATTTGTTGTTTGGTGGTTTTGTATAGAATTTCTCATATTGGGACGATTCATGTTGCAATTTTGGTTTGGAAGTGGAGCTCTGAGAGATGTAATAAGATTGTGTGTAGTGATTGGTGTGCTATATCAGTTTTGTTTTGACCTTATTGGTCTTAGTATATGTGGTGTGACGAGTTGCTGGCCACAATTATATGTGTGCGTTTGACTTGAGGGGGTGTGTTGTGTTTTAACTCTAAGAAGTCCAACTCGGACTTAAGTGTGATACGAGAGGGTGTTGTCATATAGGCATATGTGCGGTGGGTTGGCAAAGATTTGAAGTAGTTTGGGTTGGTTTTAGGGAATCCGATGTGATTTAATGACTATGTGAGATTGTGTGAAGAACTCTATCTCGAAGTTGAGGTAGTTGGGCAATATGTTTGTGTTGGTGTTGAGTTAGGTGGAGTTAAATGGTATATTGGTGCTTTGAGGGCTAGTATAAGATTGTTGTGTGGTTAGCCAGTGGTTAGTATTTGGATTGGTTGGCATATAGTCACCTTGGTAATAGATTAGAGTTGGATCTGACGGGAGGGGTGTAGCTAAATAGTGCTATGATGTGAATTTGTAAGTATTGAGTCTAGTATAGGCAGATAGGAAGTCATCTTGAGTATAGGGTAACGGTTTAGGGTTATAGGTGGAAACTTTGGGCTTGTGAGTGTTTTGAGCGGTATGTGTTTGATGATTGTGGGAGTTTCTGTAACGCCCCAAATTTCTAGCCCAAATGATAATACAACAATCATGACTCTTTCAAGGAAAACCAAATAAATCTCCAAACTTACATTACATGATACAATAGTTCTTCATGCAACAATATATTAATCCAACAACAAGTAAATAAACAAATAAATACCCCCTAGGGTTTAATAGTTTCCAAGGTTTGAGCTTGGTTACACAAAACAATTATTCAAACTCGCACACATATAGCCCTTAGCTTACACACAGAGTCACAGCAAAATGAGAGTCTCGTACTCTCAACACACATTTCATCGCCTTTAGTTAGGCGGCATCACCACATCTTTTCCTGCACAAAAATCCTGTAGGGTGAGCATAAAGCCCAGCAGAAAATCATTAACAAAGTATATACATTTTGTATAAGTCTCAAGAGATGAAATGCACATGTCATGCTATAATGATGTCATGTAATTTCAATTGTTCAAAACTTAACAATTTATTTCAAGGGCAGTAAATACGACTCTGGTAATCCCTAGGTCAGTGTCTGCAAGTAGACTATACAAGTGCTATCAATTTGTCATTTTTACCGGTATTAACCGGAAGGCTCAACACCTATCCGCGCGGGTTTTCAGTCTTTCACCCTAGACTCTTAGGCCAACTTATTCAATATCATCTACACCACCTATCAAGACTTACCAACGTATTTACCCCAAAATCATTCTATGAAAACTTGTTTCTCAACATTCTTTTCTCAATGCAAGTTTTCAAATCAACTTTCAAAGTTTAATGTAATCAAATGAATTGATATGCCAATAACACAAGATAAATATAAATACTTTTATTCCAATTCATCATCCAAGGAATAACACAATTCCCTCTTCTCAAGTATTCTCAACAATTAGTCATTTTAAGACTGTTTCAACGTTTTGAACAATAATTTTCAAAATGAACAATAATTCTCATATTTCCTGAAATTCATCATTTGTATAAATATAAATAAGAAAATTTCCAAAGATCCATTTATTTTGACACACAAAATAAATATAACAATATCATTCATGGATTTTCAGTCTCTTAAAAAAATCCCTAAATTCTAGGTTTTCTCACCAAAACTATACAACTCAAATCTTTTGAAAGAAAACTTTCCAAAAATCATCTTTTCTTCAATCAACGAAGATCAAAACCTATAAGATCATTTTAAAAGAACAAGAGACAAACCCACTTTCAAAATCGCTCAACTTCTTAAATCAACAATCAATTTTCAAAGTTATCGAAAGATGATTTCAAAAATCATATAGATCTTGCAAAAAAACATATATATAACTCTAAGAAAATCCCTACCTCAAGTTTTGCAGAAGAAATGAGATGAAACCCCCAAAATCAACAGTGTCGAAACTCGATCTTCACTGCACACAACGAAACCCTCGAGATGATTACCAACTTTGGTGAAGAACTTAGGTATAAATCCCAATGGATTTAGAGAAATCAAAGAGAAAAGATGACTTCTAGAGAGAGAAGCTCCCGATCTGGAATTCTGAAGAGTTTTAGAGAAAGGGGGGACTGAAAAAGTGATCTAAAATATTATATTCACGAACTGATATAACATGGTCCGCTCGAGCGCAGAATGCCCAGCTCGAGTGTCAAATACACTAACCCAGTACTTTTGTAGATAGATCAAATTGAAACCAAACATTCTCCGCTCGAGCGCATAAACGGCCGCTCGAGCGGACAAACAACGTCGAATGCATTTTGCATTTTTGCTTCGGGGGCGCTGCCCTCGGACCAGCCAAGGGGTGCTACCCCCTGGACCCCCGCAAGCTAACCGGGCAGCTCGATCCCCAACCGACCCAGTCAAAGTGGCAAAACATAAAAGAATGATAGAAACCGGGATCGCTACAACCTTCCCCCCTTAAAGAATTTCGTCCCCGAAATTTCAAATCAAACTACCCTAACAAAGGGGTTTCTACCGATGAAAGCCACATTATTTCATTTTCAAATCACAACACTGACTCTCAACCAAATTCCACCATTTCCGCCATGATTGTCTTATTAACAACAATCTCCCAAATATGCATAAACATGAAATTTCCTAAAAAGTAATGGCAACTCTCAACAACCTTATGTTTAAAACAATAATGCACATATCAACATGTGTTTAACAACTTTAAATACGTTTTCCTCAACACTAGGGAATATTACAAAGAAAAGAAACTTAAGCATTTTCAAACAAATCTAGATATTTGGAGCGGACTTCTGCCTCCCATTCCCACGTCGCTTCTTCAACTCCATGGTGTCTCCACAACACCTTTACCAATGGTAGAGTTTTCCCCCGTAGCACTTGCTCCTGGGTATCTAATATTTGAACCGGTTGTTCTTCATAAGAGGGATCCTCATCTACCTCCAAGTCAACCCAATCAAGAACATGAGAAGGGTTGGGTTCATACTTCCTAAGCATAGATACATGAAATACGTTGTGAACTCCCGAAAGTTGTGGCGGTAAAGCTAACCAGTATGCCACTTCCCCAATTCACTCTAAGATCTCAAATAGCCCAATGAACCTTGGAGATAATTTACCACTTTTACCAAATCTCATCAAACCCCGCCTTGGTGAGATTTTTTGAAACACATGGTCACCAACTTCAAAAGATAAAGGTCGTCTCCTCTTATCAGCATAACTCTTTTGTTGACTTTGGGCTGTAGCTAACCTCTTTCGAATGAGAACAACTTTCTCGGTTGTCTCTCTAACAATTTTCGGACCCAGTAACAGTGCATTACCCACTATGGCCCAACAAACCAGTGATCTATAAGGTCGGCCATACAAGGTCTCAAATGGTGCCATCCCAATACTAGCTTGGTAACTATTGTTGTAAGCAAACTCAATCAATGGTAAGTGCCTTTCCCAAGGCCCCTTAAAATCAAGGACACAAGCTCTAACAATGTCCTCCAAAATCTAAATGGTACGTTCCGACTATCCATCGGTTTGAGGATGATGAGCGGTGCTAAGAGTCAACTTAGTTCCCAACGCCTCTTGAAGGCTTTGCCATAACCGGGCAATAAAACGAGGATCCCTATCCGACACAATTGTCACAGGGACTCCATGAAGTCGAACTATCTCTCTAATGTACAACTCTGCCAAGCGTTCAACTGAGTCACTGGTGCATATCGAAATGAAATGTGTAGACTTAGTCAACCTATCAACAATCACCCAAACGGCATCATTGCCTCATTGTGTTCTAGGAAGCTCAACTACAAAATCCATGATAACACGCTTCCATTTCCACTCGGCTATTGGTAAGGGTTGTAACAAACCCGTTGGTCTTTGGTGTTCAACCTTCACTTGTTGACAAGTAAGGCACGTCGATACAAATAAAGCGACATCTGGTTTCATACCCTTCCACCAAAACTGATGACTAAGATCATGATACATTTTAGTGCCTCCTAGGTGTACCGCAAAGCGTGAGTGATGGAACTCCTGAAGTACTTCCTCTCTACAAGATTTTGGTACAAACAAACGATCTAGGTAACGTACACTCAGATCTGAGTGAACATTCAAACCTTTCTCTTCCTTCCCATTGGAAATCTTAACACAGATGGATTCCACATCACGGTCTCCTCGTTGTGCCTCTATGACCTTACTAACCAAGGTAGGTTGAGCATTCAAAGTAAACATGGTAGCACTCTCTCCAAACTCACCCAAGTGAAAATCAAATTTGCCAATAACATCTAGCATATCCCATTCCCGAATGGCCACACTTGCAAAACTACTCACAGATTTTCGACTCAAAGCATCGGTCACCACATTAGCTTTCCTGATGATAGTGTAACTCAAGTCATAATCCTCCATAAGTCCCATCCCCCTCTGTCGTAAATTCAAGTCTTTTTGAGAAAACAAATACTTTAGACTCTTATGATCGGAGAAAACCTCAAACTTCTCACCATACAAGTAATGCCTCCAAATTTTTAAGACAAAAATCACCGCCGCTAATTCTAAATCATGGGTGGGGTAATTCTTCTCGTGAGTGTTCAATTGTCATGATCCATAGGCCACAACTTTTGCCTCTTGCATCAAGACACAACCAAGTCCATCCCCGGACGCATCACTTTAGACAGTGTAATTCAAACCCCTTTCCGGAATTATCAAAACCGCGTAGTCAATCTAGTCTTAAGCTCTTGGAATGACTTTTCACAAGCCTCACTCCACACAAATTTGATACCCTTTCTAGTCAACCTAGTCAAAGGTGCAACTAGTCTAGAGAAGTCCCTTACAAAACGCGTCAATAATACCCGCTAATCCCAAGAAACTCTAGATTTCAAAAACATTCTTGGGTTGTTCCCAATCTCAGACGGCATCTATCTTTGAGGAGTCCACAGATTCCATCTCTAGACACTACATGCCCCAAAAACTTCACCTCGCTTAACCAAAACTCGATTTCTCAAATTTGGTATACAATTGGTGTTCACTAAGTAAACTAACACTACCCGAAGTGACTCTCGTGTTCCTCCTGAGGTTGAATAAATCAATATGTCGTCTACAAAAACGACCACAAAACGGTCCAAGTATTCCCGAAAAATTATGTTCATCAAATCCATAAAGGAAGCAGGCGCATTGGTTAACCCAAAAGGCATTACAAAGAATTCATAGTGGCCATAACGCGTACGAAAGGCCATTTTCTGAATGTCCTCCCCCTAGACTCTCAACTGATGGTACCCCGACCTCAAATCTATTTTCGAGAAGCAACAAGACCCTCTAAGTTGGTCCAACAAATCATCTATTCTAGGTAGAGGATACTTGCTCTTAACTGTAACTCTATCCAACTTGCAGTAATCAATACACAAACGCAATGACCCATCATTTTTCATCACAAAGAGAGCCGGTGCTCTCCAAGGAAATGTACTAGGGCGAAGGAAGCCCTTGTCTAAAAGTTCTTGAAGTTGAATCTTCAACTCATGCAATTCGGCGGGTACAAATCTATACGGTGACATGAAAATCGGTGTCGTGCCAGGCACTAATTCAATGGAGAACTTGATCTCCCGGTGAGGTGGTAAACTAGTAAGATCTTCTGGAAAGACATCCAGGTATTCACAAAATATCCTTGGTAACTCAACACGAGCCTCGTTACTCTTACTATCCAAGAGAGTTGCAAGAAGGCCACTAAGCTTGCTCCTACTACGAGGGTCAACAACTAGCGACAAGGCTCTATCAACTCGGTTCCCTAGAAAATAGAAACGATCACCACCAGAAGTGCACACCGTAACTCTCTGACGGTAACAATCAATCACAGCTTGGTAAGAACACAACCAGGTGCCTAAAATGACATCAAAACTCAACATATCTAGCAATACAAAAGCAAACAGAAGTCGATGCCCGGTACCTTCTATTTCACAATCACGACAACCCCAGTCTAAATCAACTGTACCCTCAACAGGTGACTCTACTCTGAGTGGAGGCACTAACTGTGCTACCTCTAACCGCAATGCAAAAGCAAATGCAGTAGAAATAAATGAATGAGATGCATCCGTGTCTATCAATACATTAGCCAAAGAATTACACACAACAAAAATACCTCTCAATCGAGAATTCTGGCAACTACTCTAGCACGGTAACAGTATACACACGCCCTTGTGGCCCCTGATTAACTTGCTCCCCTCTTGGAGCATATGCCTATTGTACTGACTGAGCCGAAGTGGCTCCTTGATTAACTCACGAAGCTTGGACTAATTGAGCCTGCTGGTGGCTCTGAGTCTGCCTCGACCCTGATGCGCCAGATGTGCCTCCCAACTGTGAGAAAGTTCTCTTCATATGCCCTGGCTGACCACACTGATAACAATTAAACCCTTGACCTTTATTCTGAAACTGAGACTAACTTTAAGATCAGTTAGGTGGTGGTAACATTAACTGCCCTCTTCCCTTCTGTGGGCATGAGAAGGATTTGTGATCTGGTTGGCCACACTTGAAACACAAGAAACTACTCGATGCACTTTTTTCCGGACCCGCACTAGGAAAAGGAAAAGTGGATCTAGACTGTTGTGGTTGGGACTGGGATAGATAGGTGTTCCTGCTCTTCTTGTTCTGCCTATAGTCTCCTTGAGACTCTTAGCCCCTAGACCTTGAACTCCGAAGCCTCTCCTCCTCGGCTTAAATGGAAATTTCTACGTGTCGCCATCTCCACAAGATGGTCATATTCCCAAATCATATTTTTGACAAGCTTGAACATAATTTTTGTTTTCAATTTCTTTTCAAATTCAATGCAACGGCGCTTTTCCGTTGCCACCAACTCTAGTGCAAATCTGGACAAACTAGAGAAGACCACCTCAAACTCGGCCATGGGCATGTCGAGTTGTTTGAGGTCTTTAAACTCTTGCCTTAATCTCTCCCTAGCAGTGGGAGGTATGTACTTATCTTGGAAAGCAACCGCAAGGCTTCCCATGTTGGCTCCACTCTACCCTTGGCATATTTTCACCATTGCCCCGCGTCTCCCTTAAGGTAGTAACTCGCTAGAGTCACTCTTAGTTCACTATCTTCGATGTGAAGCATCTCAAATGTCTTCACAGTTTGTTCGAGCCACTCATCCGCTTTCTTGGGCTCGGGACCACCATAGAACTCATCCGGCTTGGCCCGCAAGAACTCTCTAGTAAGGAAACTCGCCCTTGACTCCGCAGTGTTCTCTCGGGCTTGATTCTCCACCCTCAACAAGTTCATAGACTCTCTTAAAGCCCCTGCCATTTCTCAAGCCAGGGCCCCCATTGTGGTTTGACCCGCTTGTCCCACCTGCTCGGCCACATTAGCTTGGTTTGCTTGCTCGGCCATATTAGCTTGGTCGAACCCTTCTTCTTGCACCGGAGACCGGTACCTCATGCACACCTCAGCGAGCCCTACCACGCCTCCCGCCTCTACCACCACGGACTTCACCCTTCCTCGACATCCTAATAAAGGACACAAGAGAAATAATTTAGCACATCAACTCATATCTGCCAGAACTTGACTCACACGCTCGACTACAACAATTCCATATATTTCTACCATATACACAATTCAATTTCACTCCACATAAGCACGTATTCATGTAAACACATACGGATTATACTCTTATGATGTGATTCGTCCCACGAAAAATCAAGAATTCTTAGTAGAATGAGTATTGATCAAGTACCCTTCTAATAAGACCTCAAGGAATTTAACAGGCGCAAACAACATCCCAAAAAACTAATCTCATACCCATTTAGTCACATAAGCATGTTATCACATAGTCACAAAATCCATAACACTTCCTAAGCATGCTAAATGAACCCATTGTGGTTAAACAACCACTTCTCATGAGCTCCAAGTATTCAAACCCGGTAGCTCTGATACCAAGTTGTAACGCCCCAAATTTCTAGCCCAAATGATAATACAACAATTATGACTCTTTCAAGGAAAACCGAATATAAATCTCCAAACTTACATTACATGATACAATAGTTCTTCATGCAACAATATATTAATCCAACAACAAGTAAATAAACAAATAAATACCCCCTAGGGTTTAATAGTTTCCAAGGTTTGAGCTTGGTTACACAAAACAATTATTCAAACTCACACACATATAGCCCTTAGCTTACACACAGAGTCACAGCAAAATGAGAGTCTCAGACTCTCAACACACATTTCTCGCCTTTAGTTAGGCGGCATCACCACATCTTTTCCTCGCACAAAATCCCAGAGCGTGAGCATAAAGCCCAAAGAAAATCATTATCAAAGTATATACATTTTGTATAAGTCTCAAGAGATGAAATGCACATATCATGCTATGCCCTTTTTTGAAGATAAATCACATTTTCATCTTTTGAAAACCATCATGCTTAATCATGTCATGTAATTTCAACTGTTCAAAACTTAACAATTTATTTCAAGGGCAAGAATACGACTCGTAATCCCTAGGTCAATGTCGCAAGTAGACTATACAAGTGCTACCAATTTGTCATTTTACCAGATTAACCTAAGGCTCAACACCTATCCGCACAGTTTTCGGTCTTTCACCTCGACTCTTAGGCCAACTTATTCAATATCATCTGCACCACCTATCAAGACTTACCAACATATTTACCCCAAAACCATTCCATGAAAGCTTGTTTCTCAACATTCTTTTCTCAATGCAAGTTTTCAAATTAACTTTCAAAGTTTAATGTAATCAAATGAATTGATATGCCAATAACACAAGATGAATGTAAATACTTTTATTCCAATTCATCATCCAAGGAATAACACAATTCCCTCTTATCAAGTATCCTCAACAATTAGTCATTTTAAGACTATTTCAACGTTTTGAACAATAATTTTTAAAATGAACAATAATTCTCATATTTCCTGAAATTCATCATTAATATAAATATAAATAAGAAATTTTCCAAAGATCCATTTATTTTGACACACAAAATAAATATAACAATATCATTCATGGATTTTCAGTCTCTTAAAAAAAATCCCCAAATTCTAGGTTTTCTCACCAAAAATATACAACTCAAATCTTTTGAAAAAAAACTTTCCAAAATTATCTTTTCTTCAATCAACGAAGATCAAAACCTATAAGATCATTTTAAAAGAACAAGAGACAAACCCACTTTCAAAATCGCTCAACTTCTTAAATCAACAATCAATTTTCAAAGCTATCGAAAGATGATTTCAAAAATCATATAGATCTTGCAAAAAATATATATATAACTCTAAGAAAATCCCTACCTCAAGTTTTGAAGAAGAAATGAGATGAAACCCCCAAAATCAACAGTGTCGAAACTCAATCTTCACTGCACACAACGAAACCCTCGAGATGATAACCAACTTTGGTGAAGAACTTAGGTCTAAATCCCAATGGATTTGGAGAAATCATAGAGAGAGAAGATGACTTCTAGAGAGAGAAGCTCCCGATCTGAAATTCTGGAGAGTTTTAGAGAAAGGGGATCGAAAAAGTGATCTCAAATATTATATTCACGAATCGATATAACATATGGTCTCCGCTTCGAGCGAAATACCCCGCCGAAAGGCCAAATACACTAACCTAATACTTTTGTAGACATGTCAAACTTCTGAAACCAAACATTCTCCGCCGAGCATAAATGGCCGCCGAGCGAACAAGCAACGCCGAATGCATTTTATTTTTGAGGGGCGCCGCCTCGACCGCCAGGCGCCGCCCGCCAAGGTCTTGCCCCGACCCTCGCGAGTGACCGAGCAAATGATCCCCGACCGACCCAGCTCAAGTGGGAAAACATGAAAGAAGGATCAAACCGGGATCGCTGCTTCTTGATCCTTCTTTGTGTTGGCATTTTAGAAATTTTTAGGGATTGTTATCATAGAAATTTTATGTTAGTGTTGTGGCATCATTGTGGGTGTGATGAGTGTTGTTGGGTAGCTGTTGTGGTTCACTGGATGAATGTCAAGGGAATGATTTTTGGGAAAAATAGGTTTCTTTTTGGCGTTATGGCCTTGGATTTTGACTCTAATCAGAAAAGTAAGTTTTCGATTTAATAAAAAGTTGAATCCAACAAATCATGAAAAAAAAATAACAAGAGTTTTGTGTCATGAATAACACTTTTGATTTTCAAAAAATAGTGTTGAAATCTTTGGGTTTGTTTTGGAAAAGTCAAAAAGGTTTTTTGGTTGTGGGTGATGCGAGATTGGGCACCTTTTAAGAAAGGAAAAATATTTTAAAGAAAATGGAGAAAAGGGGAATTTTCCTTAAACCTGAATGGGGTTGTAATTTATTTTGTATCGTGGAGTGGTGTCATAATCTAGCATGAGTTGCTAGTTACGTGTTATATGATTATTTTGCAAGGACTTAGAATTTGTCGGGCATTAGGGTGCCATAACATTGTTTGTTTAACTGTGTTTTATTATGCATTCTCGTTTTACAAGAGTTGACCGAGAGCCTTGTGTGTGGGTGGTTTTCTTATTCTCTATATTCGAGTGTTAAGCACTCTATGGTGGTTTGGGTATTGTAGGTGGTTGAGACGTGGTTGACGTCTTCAAGTTCGAAGAGTTTTTGTGGTGGTTATTATTTCTTGTCTTATAGACCACACAAGTTATGTGGGTCGAAGAGGCATCCATGAGATTTTCTTGGTTCGGGTGTCTTTGGGGCCCCGAGGTATTGGACCGAGATCCAAGAAGTAATCCTTAGATAGATCTAAGTTTGGGTTGGCGTCGTGTTTTCTTTTATAGATTGGGTGGCCTTTGTTTTTGGCGTTTCTTCAATTTCGGGGACGAAATTTCCTAAATAAGGGAGATTGTAGTGGCCCAGGTCAATTTAACCCGATCCATTTTCATTTTTGGTTGGGACACAGGGTTCTCCCGAGTGACTTAAACCATTCTGGGTAGTTTGGGCCTTGGGAGTGCCTTGGGCTGGCTACTGGGCAGCAACCTAATGTGACTAGTGTTGGCTAGTTACGCCCACGACCATGGTGCTCTCACTTGCAATGGGCTAGGCTGGCAGTCGAGCCCGTGAGGGGCCGCGACTAGGACGTGACCAAAAATAGCTCCCAATACTTTTGCAGGCGTGTTGCTCTGCACACGCCAAAGGTAGGTTGCGCCCGTGGTGGTCTTGGTCGGGCTCACAGTGGTCCTGGTCTCTCTCTCTCTCTCTCTCTCTCTCTCCCTCATCTTCGCCATTTCCGACCCTTTAAGCTCTTTGAGCTTGGGTTTTATCTATTTTTACCCACTTTCTACCCTTAGTTCCATTTATCAAAATGTAGAGCTCAGCTAGGACTTCTATTTAATTTGAGCAGATCGTCTTTTCGTCGCCGGCGATTTTTTCGACTTGTCTACTCTTCACTTCAAGAGGTAGGGTCTATTCCCTTAAATCGATATGAGTTCAATAGTGTATTTGTGGCGTATTTTCGTTATATAAAATTTGTTGATATTGGATTGATTTTGGGATTTTGGTTTGGGGTGGCAAGTTTGTTCCCAATTAGGGGTTGTTTGGTTGTGATTTTGCTATTAAATCTATTTTTAGAATATAAAATTGCATGTGGGTTTCTAAAAATATAAAAGCCCTAATTTGTTAAAATAAATAAATAAATAAATAAATAATAAAAAAAACTCTAAATGATATTGTTTTTGGGTATTGGATGAATTTTTGGTAAAGGATTTGGTTGGAATGAAAATGTTACGGGATTTGGAAACAACGAGTATTGTTGCTCTTTTTGGAAAATATTAAGTTATTAGGAAATACTTATATATGAGTTTTGAAATAATTGGATTATATATCTATATAGTTATCTTTTAATTATTGCATTAGAGATAACTATTTTGGCTGTCGATGAAGAATAGCATTGCCGTGTGTTAGCAATTGCATGTGAACTAAGCAAATTGAAATGGTTATGAAATCATAAATATCAAGATGCATGTCATGTTTTTTTTGGAACTTTATGTTTTTTTTGGAAAAGTTATTTTGAAACACTTTTATCATTTTGTTAAACGAGGTAAATACCGGGTGGAATCTGGGTAGAGGGTGTGGTTATGTCTAATTAAGTTGGCATGTGTGTCCATCATGGAAGTCTTAAAAGCCACGCGTATACATGGGTGTCGATCCCACGGACGAAATTTTTGTGAAGTGGCAATAATAGTGCTTATATAGCCTATGTTTACATGAGTGCCGGCTTACTGTTTCCAACGGACGAAATATCCGTGAAATGTTATACTTACCTAGAGATTCCAAGGTTCAGATTATGCACTTACCTATTTTCTGTTCATTAAAGAATAAGGATTTGTGATTTTGGAAATCTGAAAACGTTTTGCAATGTATTTGCTTTTGTTTTGCGACGTATTCACATTTGATTTAGCAATGTATTTGCTGGTTAGTATTGATACCTGAATTTGTTTTGGGAAATGGATATTTACCAAATAGATTCTTTGATTTCGAAAACGTTTTGAATAAACAAAAGGTTTTGGTAATTGGAAAGAAATGATTTTGTTAAAAAAATTAGATGGATTTGAAAATGCATTTAGGCATATTGTATATATGTATTACATCATGATCATTTATGCTAGTGGGGAATATTTAGTTTTTAAAATATTCTCCACTGGGCTTTATGTTTACCCTACATGATTGAAAATGTTTTTTAGGTATTTGGTGTAGTTTGTGGATATGGATATAGATGTGGATGTAGATGTTAGCTGTTGGAGTTGTGTATGGAGCCAAGTAGGGGGTTCCATGATTTGTAGGCCTTGGGCCATTTGTTTTAGTCATTTAGCCGTGTGCCATTCTTGTAAGGTTACACCCTTTGTAAATGATGTAAGTCTTTGGGCGTTTTAATTTGATATATATATATATATATATATAATCTGATGTATTTTTTTTGGTTAAAGATCATCCATTCCACGTAGATGTGAATGTAGGGTGTATGAAATCAGATAAACAGATGTATTGTATGACGCTATTGTATCTATTTGTATGATAGATGTTATTTATTCTATCTTATTGTCGCCTTTTACTTATTAGTTTTGGGGTATTTTAACGTAGGCCAGACTCTGAAAATCCGAGGCGTTACAACAAAAATCACCGCCACTAACTCTAGATCATGAGTAGGATAATTTCTCTCTTGTATTTTCAACTGTTGAGAGCCATACACTATCAGTTTCTTCCCTTGCATCAATACACAACCCAAACCTTCTCGAAACGAATCACAATAAACCAACTAACCCAAACCCCTCTCTGGAATAATCAAAACTAGAGCAGTGATGAGTCTAACCTTAAGCTCTTGAAATGAATTTTCGCAAGTCTTACTCTACACAAATTTAATTACATTCCTCATTAATCTAATCAATGGTAAAGCTAGCCTAGAGAAATCTTTTACAAAACGTCGGTAATACTCGGCTAAGCCCAAGAAACTCTGAATCTCAAAGGCATTCTTAGGTTGTTCCTAATCTTGCACTGCATTTATCTTAGATGAATCTACTGTCACTCCTTCCTCGGATACCACATGGCCTAAGAACTTAACTTCTTTTCACCAAAACTCATACTTCCCGATCTTAGCATATAATTGATGTGCTCTAAGTAACTCAAGTACAACCTGCAAGTATTCCTTATGTTTTTCTTTGAGGGGTGAGTAGATTAAGATGTTGTTAATGAAGACAACCATGAATTGATCTAAGAATTCATGAAAAACTTGATTCATCAAATCCATAAACAAAACCGAGGCGTTGGTCAATCCAAAAGGCATCACTAAGAACTCGTAATGGCCATACCACATACGAAATGCCATTTTTTGAATATCCTCTTCCTTCACCCTCAACTGGTGATACCCCAACCTCAAATCAATCTTAAAAAAACAACGAGACCCCTTTAACTGGTCAAACAGATCATTTATTCATGGTAATGGGTACTTGTTCTTAATAGTTATCCGGTTCAACTTCTGATAATCAATATACAGTCGCAATGTGCCATCTTTCTTCTTAGCAAAGAGAGTTGGTTCTCCCCAAGGCGATGTACTAGGGTGGATAAAGACTTTATCTAACAATTCTTGGAGTTGAATCTTCAACTTATGCAACTCGGCAGGTGCAAATCTATATGGTACCATGGAAATCAGTGTCATGCCGGATACTAAGTCAATGAAGAATTCAATTTCCCGATGGAGTGGCAAACTGGTATGATCTTCGGAAAAAACGTCCGGGTATTCACAAACTACCCTCGGTAAGTCAACTCGACCACATCACTTTCATTACCTAAGAAAGTTGCAAGGAGGAAATCTCGATCGACCACGTGAGTCGCATACAATGGTGAAAAAATCTATCGCTTTGGTCCCCGTAAAATAAAAACAATCACCACTCGAGGTGCACATCATAACTCTCCTACGTAACAATCTATGATGGCATGGTATGAAGACAACCAATCCATGCCTAAGATGACATCAAAACCCGACATATCTAAAACGAAATCAAAAGGAATTCGGTGACCGGCAACCTCTATCTCACAACTGGGACATCTCTAGTCCAAGACAACTTTACCCCTAATTGGAGACTCTACCATAAGCAAAGATGCCAACCGAGCCATTTCTAACCACAAAACTGATGCGAATGCAAACAAAATGAAGGAATGAGATGCACCAGTATCAATCAACACATTGACAATAGAGTTGAATAACAAAAGGTTACCTCTCATAACAAAAGGTGCTGGCGACTGATCCGGTGTGGTAACAACATACACACGCCCTGTGGGTATTTGCTGTACTTGTTCATCCTTCGGAACATAGGTCCGGTACACAGATTGAGCCAAAAAGACTCCCTAATTGACCTTTGAGGCCTGTGTTGAATAGGTAGGTTGATGGCTCTATGTCTACCTCGAACTAGATGCACCAGATGTGCCACCTGATTGAGAGTAAAACCTCCTCAAGTGCCCCAACTGCCCACACTGATAACAGGTAGGCAGCCGCCCCCTTCCATGACTTTAGCTCTAAGAACGAGCCGAAGATGGTGTAGACCATTGCCCTCCTTCTCTCTACGAGCAAATTGAAGACTTGTGGCCTAACTGACCACACTTGAAGAAAGTGAAACCACCCTAGCTACATCTCAGTAAACCCGAACTTAGTACATGAAAGGTGGATCTAAACTATGCTACTTGGGACTGCTATGGAGTGGAACCCTTCTACTATTTGTTGTCCCTAATATCCCTATGAACCTCCTGGCTTCTTTGCTTGGAGCCCTTAGCCTCCTCCTCCGCTTGGATCATGGTCTCTAAGTGAGTCAGCTTCATGTTCTAGCCATAATCCCTAATCATAGACGTGGCCACCTTGAAAAGAAGCCCGATCCTTAACCTCTTCTCGAACTCAATGCGATGGTGTTCCTCCATCACTACAAATTCTAGTACAAATCTAGATAGGCTAGTAAAAGCAGCCTCAAACTCGCCTACAGGTGTGTTTAGTTGCTTGAGCTTCAAGAACTGGTCTCTCAACTTCTCCCTAGCAGTAGGAGACGAAAACCTATCTTGAAAGGCTTTGACAAAGGCCTACCAAGTCACTCTGATACACCCTCGTCCATACTTCCACCACTCACCCTTATCTCCATTCAGTTGGAAAGATGCTAAGGTCACCCTCAAACCGTCGTTCTCGATACTAAGTATCTCGAATGTCTTAATCATCTGTTCAAGCCGCTCATTGGCCTTTAGTGGCTCTCTTGGATCCTTTAAAAACTCATTCGGATTCGACTGGAAAAACTCCATCTTCAGAAAAAACGGCCCTGTTTCTGTAACATGGGCTTGGACTTAACTCTCAGCCTTGAGAATGTCCATAGATTTCTACAAAGCTCCAACCATTTTGCAGGCTAAGGCGCATATGGTTTGCTAACCTGTTGGCTCAGTTAAGTTAGCCTGACAAACTCCATCCTCTTGCGTTGGAATTTCATTTGGTATCGGCACCTCCTGCCACGCCTACCACCACCACCACGTCCACATCCTGACATCTTAATAGAGGCAACACAATAAATTAGCACATTTACATATGCGCCGAAGTTAATTCACTCACATCTTAATACGGTGGATAACAAGTAATTCACTCCATATAAGCACCTAATTACATAAGCACAAACGAGTTTCTTTCCTAGATAATGATTGTCCTGGGACATTACTAGAGTACCAATTACAAATAGTAGTGATCAAGTACACTTCTAACATGACTTCTAGAAACTCAGAGACCCAATCAATATCTTATAAATTAAATCTTATACTCATCTAGTCACATAAACATGTTATCACATAGCATACCAGTCTACTTCTAATATCATCTAGTGAGATAAACCCATTGTGGTAAAAGTCACATCCCACGATCCCTAACGATTCAAACTCGGTAGCTCGATACCAAGTTGTAATGTCTCAAAATAATAACAATAACCCACATCATAATATTCCATAGAATTGATCACTAGCATTAAATTTAACATTTCCATTTATACTCCTTGATCGCATAATATTATAACATATGCATGTATACATTCATAAATCCTAGATTTTGAATCTATAGCATATGACATTAGTACATGAATTGAAATAAAAGGAGAATCAAGTAATTCAATGCCCTAATAGCTACATCTTTCCAAGTCTATGCTTCGCACAACAAAATGAATTCAACTCAATGTAGTTAAAGCCCAAGGCTTGTACAAAAATAATTACATCAAAAGAAAACAAAAGAAGCTCTTGGCTCCAAGTCCTCCCAAGCTATATCCTTGGTAGAGGCATATCGAAAATTGTTTTCCATATAGGGTGAGCTAAAGCCTAATAGAAATACTTTAACACAATATATAAATCTTAACGAAGTCATAAAGTGAATGCATATGCATGTCATTTGTTCAATGCCAGGATTATAAATTAGTTCACGAAAAATATCCTTTTATATTAGAAACAGGGCAGTGGATACAAAACACTGGGAATCTCTAAGTACGTGTTTGCCAAGAGGGCTATACAAGCACTACCAAAGCCATTTTACAAGTACTAACTCAAGGATCGACACCTAACCGCATGGGTTTTGGACTTTCACCAAGGGCACACAGGCCAACATAATAACCACAACCACACCCCCAAACCAGATTCATGAAGGTATTCACTTCTTTTTCTCAAAACAATACATTTTCAATGCTTAAGTATGAAACAATGCTCACTGCAAGATGTATGAGTAATTAGTTTCAATTTACCTAATCCTCATGTAATTTCTACAACAATCAAAGCTATTCTCCACCGATAGCCTAAAATAGATATTTCTATTCAACAAATAATTTCCAACAAAGATATAATTTCATCATTTTCAAAATGGGAGTGATATTACATATCCAACTCCACCATCATAATCAACAGATACATTTTTATCCTTTCAAACCCCAATATCTTTTCCCTTTTCTTTCATAAACCAAATATCAATGATTTTTTAACAAAATATTCTTTATTTTCAAAATCACATTTAAGTAAAAAAATTCCAGCATTTCAACATATCTCAACCATAAACACATCCTCACAACCTTTCTCAAGTAACCATTTGAAAACCCCTATTTTATATTTCAAAATCAAACTCTAGGTTTAACCTAAATTTTCCCAAATCACTAAATCCTTTCAATGAACAAATAACTAGGCTAAAAATCATACCAAATGTTGAAGAAATCTCTACCTCAAGATTAGAAGAAGAAGAGAGCAAGGATTAAAGTTTGGCGGAGTCAAAAGCAATATGCTCTCCGATTAAAACGAAGCTTCCTACGAGTTCTACATTTTTCTCCAAGGAACTAGGGTGGAGAAATCAATGGATTGGGAGTATTTGGGGTTTTAAGTCAAGAACTGCAGAGAGAATGTGAAGAAATTAGGATTTGGAATGTTTTAGAGAGAAAGAGGAATTGAAAAAGTGATAAAATTTTCCTTTTCTCGATCTGATATATGTATAGACTGCTTGAGCGATCAAAACACCACTCGAGCGCATAATGACCCCCTCCTAGAAGTTCAGACCTGCAACAGACCGCTTGAGCACAATAAATACCGCTCAAGTGAAGATACTTCACTTCCAAAAGTTTTGCAAACTTGTGAAAATACTAGAAGATCTCAAAGGCCGCTCGAGCAACCAAAACACTGTTCAAGCGAACAAAAAGAAAATTGGACAAAAATTTCTTTGAAAAACTAACTCCCAATCTATTTCAAACACAACAATAACTCACAAACAACCAAACTCAACTAGCAATGAGAGTAAGAGGTTATAAACAACAATTAAAGGTATGGATTCCGGAACATGAAAAGAGTCGGGTTTAAACCGCAATCGTTATAATGAGCCTCTCAAATTTTCTTAAGTTGAGATTTGAACTTGAAAGAAGTCAAACATTTTAGTTGAAATATTTAATTTATTAAAATGAAAGTGAAATAAATTGAAATGAAATTTTCATATTTTAGTTCCTTTATGAAATGATCATTTTCTTGCACTAATGAATGATAATTTGATTTTTATAATTTCTAAAGTAAATCAAATAGACTATTGCATATTATTTCAAAATTTAAAAAAATTATTTCAAAAAATATATACCAAATATTGATTCAATTTTTTTTTAAGCCAAAAAAATTGTAGATGTAAATGTTATGATTAAATCTTATGAGTATCAGAAGCAAACAAAGCAAAAAAATACTCAACGCCATATAAAAAATAATCAAAGAGCTTAATCGTAAATTAACTGATAACGTAATTAACATCACACACAAATAATAATAATAATAATAATAATAATAATAATAATCTAAAACAACATAACTCTCAAGTGAATCTGTTTGATGAGTTTCCCAAAAAGACGAACGTAAGCTCGACTCTATCTCTGTGACAAAACAATTCAGAAGGGTCTTCCATAAAAAATCTGAAGGCTATCTCCTTCTCTTCTTCATCGTCGACGTCCTTTTTTGAAGGTTTGGATCCGATTTCTACTCCTCGAACTGATGATTATTAAGGTCAAGTTTGGCATAATCTAAATAATATAAAAAGTTAAAAAGTTATTATCTTATTTAAGTCACATTATCTTATTTAAATCACATCACCTCTCTAAAACATCACATCAAACTCAACCCACACCCAATTTATATAAGCCAATAAACCAAAAAGTGTACTTTTTTATAACATCCCAAACTAACCTCAAGTCAAATCTGTTAAATTAGTGGTGTACTATATTTTTGTTACTGTCAACATGAATGTAATGTGGGTAATTTTGTTCTTTAATTGAATTTTTGAGGATTCGTTTGAGATGTAAATTGGTTTTTTTAATTTTTTAACTATTTTAAAAGTTGTTTGAGATTTTCTAAATAAGTGTATTTTTGAATTAGAAAAGTGGAGAAAAGATGTTAACAGATGTTGATTGATATGACCCAGATAAGTATATATATGTAAAAAAAAATGTACTTTTTTAGTTCTTTCCAAACACTTTTTTAGTTTGGAATAAAAGGCCTCATTTGGAATAGACTTTTGATTTTTTTGACTTTTGTGAGAGAAAAAATAAAATGATTATGATTTGAATATAACATTTTATCTTATTAACCTTTTAATTTATTTTTTCTTTTTATGACTTAAAAAAAATATATATATATATATATATATTCTTGGCAGGCTAAACGAAGGCCGCGTAATTTGGGTGAATTATTACCCTCAATTCAAAATTTGAAGCAATATCTAAAAAGCATATATACAAAAGAGAAAAAGAAAGAGAGAGAGATCAGATTGATAGTGTGTGTGGTGGTTCACATGGATTTCGAAGTGCGTGCCTTTGAGCATCTTGACGAAGACTTTCATGTTTGAATTTGTCGGTAAGAAAATCGAGTGTCTGAATCTGGTCTCTTCGTGGCCAATTCGCAGCATACAAATTGAAGTTCGGTGTCTCATCGAGAAGACAGCACAAAAAGCTCATTAGTTGTGCTTGTTTTGCTGTTGACCACGAAGTGAATAGCCCTGCCCTGCTATCAAAACCCCTTCTAAATTAATGAATCTCTGCCTTAATTGAGTATTAAATTTTTCTGATGATTTCATGAATTTCTTGATGTGGATGGATTTTGATTGTATTTGTTGTTATGGGTTGTTTTCTAATTTAGTGTAGGTGCTCTCAGTATTTTATTAATTTGACTTGCATCCATGAATTGTGTGTCAATTTATTACGAGTCCGATTCTCGGCCGCATATTCCTGTGGCCCTACTTGCCGCCCTCACCAAAATGTTGTTGTTTTGGTTTTTTATTTTTTTTCTTTTCTTATTTTGCTTTTCCTTTTTCGTTTTTGAACCCAAATTTCTAAGATGCATTTAATAGAGAGGCGAATCCGACGAGAGAGAGAGGCGAGGGGGCAAGATGAGGGGACAGAGAAAAGGGTTTTCTGTGAAGGCTCTAATTCTTTAATGTTGTGTTTGGATTGAGGGATTTAGAGAGAAAAGAAAAGAAATAGAGAGAAATGTATTTCTCTTCCTTGTTTGGTTATCTTAAGTGGAGAGAAATGGAGAGAAATAGAAAGAAATGGAGAGAAATTCATTTCTCTCATAACCCTTATTTTCAATCTTCCCAAAAGTGGAGAGATTGGGAGAGAAAAGAAATCCACAAATGTTTATATTTTCATAATACCAATTTTACCCCTATAAAAATAAAAGAAATAAAATGATTGAAAATATAAAAAGGTTATTTTGGTAATATAACATAAAATAATTTCTTTTCTTTTCTTTTAATGAAATCTAACCAAACAAGAAAGAAAGAAATCACAATCATTTCTTTTCTTTTATTTCTTACTTATCCAAACAAAAAGGAGAGAAATTACAATGATTTCTTTTCTTTTCTTTCTTATTACTTAAGTAATCATTTCTTTTTCTCTCCTAAGTTACCAAACATAGCGTAAATGAGACTAATAAGTACCCAAGAGTTGTCCACCATTGTCTACCCTATGTTAGTAATCCATGGAGTTACAGATATACTTAGCATTTCTTTGTAGTAATTGAATATAGTGAGCAAGTTATTGTGAGTTGGCATTCAAATTATCTAGTACTTGTACAGATATTTGTTTCCAAAAAGTTGTTCTGTTTTTTTTTTTTCATCCATGCTCTGTTTTCGCCAAAATCAACAAACATTTGCTCTCAATTTGTAAAGAAATGGGAAACCCAATAGAGTCCAATGCAAAGCAACAGCACTACATACTCATACAATTTACCAAAAAAACTACTTTACACCATACACTTGCATTTCAGAGTAATTTTTCAATGATTGGGTAGAATTATGAAGAAGAAGAAGAAGGAGAGAGAGAGAGAGAGAGAGAGAGAGAGAAGGGGAGATTGTCGTCGCCGTGTCGCTGCTGGACTCGCGTCCCTCCACCGTCCTCTGTCCTTCACCATCGCGTCCCTCCACCATCTCTCTCAATTTGTTTCTGTCTCCGTCCTTGCAGATCGTCTCTCCATCTTCGCCAATCGTCTCTCCGCCTCTCTCTCTCTCTGTCTACAAGATTCTCTTCTCTATTAGGGCTAAACAGAGACGAAGATGAAAATGAAAAGAAAAGTGAGAAACTCAAATTTCGGGGGGCGAAAAAAAACAAAACAAAACAAAACGACGCCGTTTTGGCGAGGGCGGTAGGGAGGGTCATAGGAAGTGCGGGATCCTGACTCAACCTATTATGAGGGTTTCTTGGATTTGTTATTGTTATTGTCATTTCAGATTTGTTTTTATTTCTCATTTTCTTAAAAATGTCATGGAAAAGGTTGTTTGCTTCTCGATTTTTGGGTTCCGACAACCAACAAACCAAATGAGTCCGGATCCTACCGCCCTACCCAATGTTCTTCAGAAATACCAAAACGACATCGCTTTTGGGGCCAATTTTTCAAAAAAAAAAACGAATCGAGCACTTGAACTCGAGAGGAGGCATCTCAGAGTTGCAATTAGTACCTAAAGCCATAAGCCATCATCAACGATTTTGGCTACTCAATGGATGAGTTCAAGCTTTCATAAGGTTTTTCAATCTCTACTTTCACTAAACAATTTTATTATTATTATTATTATTATTAATCTAGCTATGCCTTTTCTTTTGGTGTTTATATGAAATCTTTATTTCTATATCCTTCTTGTTTGATGTTTCTTCCGAGTCGATAATACATATATATATATATATATATAGAAGATCGAAGGTGATGGAAGAGAAGGAAGCCGATCGCCTGCTTTTGCATCGCCGATCGGAGCTGGATTTGATTGTTGATGAAGATGATAAAGTCGATGATGATGTTGAAGATGATGATGATGTTCAAAATCTAAAGATGAAGGAAAAAAAATGTTGATGATGTTGATCTAGATTGAAGATGATGGTGATTTGGAAAATTTTGATGTTGATGAACAAAATTTTGTCCTTTTTTTTTTTTTGTTGGTGTTGATGAACCCAGCAGACCCTTGTTGATGTTGATGAACAAATTTTTTTTTTTTTTTTTGTTGATGATGAACCCAGCAGACCCTTGACCCAGCTCCTTCTTCCTCTTCTTCTCTTCTTCTTCTTTTTCTTCATCTATAGTATAAAGATATATATATATATATATGATGTTGATGAACCCAGCAGACCCTTCTTATTTTTCTTCTGTTTTTTTTTTTTTTTTTTCTGGAAAATTTGGCCCCAAAATAGGCTCTTTTGGGGGCGCTGCTGGAAGGGCCGCTGGGTAGGGCGGCCGAGGATCCAGACTCAAACCAAATTAGCTGAATCATATCGGGGAAATGATGGAATTCGTTTTAGGATAAAAATATGAAAATTCCAGTTTGTCGGCTACTTTGTGTACATGGCAATTTAATGAGCACAAATTGTTTCCGTAGTAGTCATAAATTACTAAAATTTAAAGGGCAGTCTCGGTGCACAAGGTTCCCCCACCTCTGGGATCTAGGAGGGTGAGATGTGTGCAATCTTACTTCCGCATATTGGCCAAAAACAGAAAAAAAAAATATATAAAAAACAAGGAAAAACCAGAAAAGAAAACCAACTATTTGGGATAAAGGTTTGTTGAGTTGAGCCGGGTTGAGTTGGGTGGGGCTTTGGGGACAAACAAATGGCAGAAAGGAAAAATAAATGAAGGGTAAATTCCAAATAGTACCATACAGTTTCAAAGATCATAATGATTGACTTACTGCAATTTACAAGTTCATATACTTTACTACAGTTTCATGTATTATTATGTTTACTTGGATCTTTATACAGTTCAATTATGAGTGAGAGACCAAAAAAGAACAAGATATGTTGATTTCTCACGAGAAAAGAAAGATCGCATCAACAAAAGGAAAAGAAAGTTAAAAGCAGCAAAACTCTCAATCTGCTACTACTGATCCAACATCTGTGCCCGTCCTGGCTTCACCATTAATTCAACAACCTTTGAAATAGGTATGTTTCAATGTTTCACTACCTTTATAAAAAAAATTTACGTTTCCTTATACTTTGCCTATTCACTAATGATTCATAGGTTTCACATTTGATTTAATATTTCCACGGCTCCTCAAAGTACAATTTACTAATTTGTCGAATTAGCTTATGTTACACTTTCTTTACATTACCGCTGATCCTTTCTTCACTGTTATAGCTGCATTACAAGCTGAAAACTCTATGCCTGATCCTAATAAAGGTTTTACTCAACGACAACTTTGTTTCTTAAATATGGCAATATTTTTTAAACAAAACTCGAGTACTTCTACACTCTTTATAGGACTTTGTTGTGAACGTAAAAGAAGCTGACGAATCCATGAAAAAAGGATTGCAATTAAGCCTTTCATTTTATCAGATAAACCATGCTGTAGTTTATGCTGCGCCTAAAAATATTTTCTTGAACCTGATGATTTTTGCTATTGCAATGGACAAATTGTATTGTACAAGAACAGAATTCCAAAAGATCTATATGATCTGTTCATGGGCCAATCTGCATCTTCTAATCATTTTTTAAAGTTTATTCGTGCATACAACAATTCATTTGCATTCACTTTGTTTGGTGTTACCACTGGCAATGACATGTCAAGAAGAAATGAGGAATATATACATTTCGTGTTCAAGGTCAGGTTTACCATTACATCAACTATTTGTATACTTCAAGTGACCAACCTTGCTACCTATAACTATATTTTTATGATATTGAACATGAAATCGAAGCAGACGTAAAATTTCCAACAACTTAGATCCAAGCATTCTCTTTTAATGCACATCATGAATTTGAATCCATATTCTGTTTTCTTCTGAAGTTTACGAGACGTTCCAGACTTGCATGCTCATCGTATTGTTATCCGGGCTGGTCCAACTTTAGATCTTCAAAGTCATAATCCTCCCATAGGTTCTCAAGTTGCTGCCATATGGAAAGAAAATGACGAAGCTACTGAATATAGAGAACGTGACATAATTGTGAAGAAGCATGAAGGTCAATCTGAAAGGATTAGGTACTAAGACAAACCACACACCCCCCCCCCCCCCCAAAAAAAAAAAAAAAAAAAAAAAAAAAATTGATGGTCAATCCTCAGTAGGGATGGCCACAGGACGGACTTGGGGCAGGTTTGCCACTCCCCGCCCCTACCCATTCCGACAAACTCCACCCCCACCCTACTCCCGCTACGGATGGAATTTTTCAACGCCACCCCGTGGATACCCACAAATATCAGATACTTGCGGATATCTGACCACATTTTAAATAGTAAAAAAAATTAAGAACCATTTAAATTTTTAGCAGACTATAATAATTTTTTTTTTTTCATATATATAAATAGTGAGACTTTTACGATTATTATTTATTTATATTTAAACAAAATCATAGACTTTTAATATTATTTTCTTATATCTAATTATATTATATATATACATATATTATTAATCATATCAAGTTGGGTTTGGATCGAAGAAGCGATACCTGTCCCAACCCCACTCCTGCTATGCAGACCAAAACAAGATTCACCCCGCCCCACATAAGTGTCGAGCAGGTAAAATCCGCCCATTTGGGGGTTATGGGCAGCCCGTGGATCAAATTGAAATGGCCATCCCTAATCCTTAGTCTCGCCACAACAAGCTTCAAAAGCTGTCGACCTACTAGCGACAGAATCTTCAGGTGCACATTAGAAATTAATTCTACTAATTCACAGCTATTGTTTGTTAAATATTTTGGTATTTAGATATTATAATTCATTCCAGTTTTCGAGGAAAACTCAAAGAAAAAGAATATGGTCTCTGCTCGGGAACATTACTGTTATCGATTTCGAAGTAGATATGGTGATGGACCAACTTTGCTACGAGCGGACCGTTTGCTACAACAATTTGCTGTTGATATGTACGTAAAAATTGAAACATCAAGATTGGACTATTTCCGCACTAAGCAAAAGGAAATAAGATCTGATTTATATCAAGGGATTGTTGATAGTGTTACACTTAGAGAATCAAAAGGTGCTAATATTGGTCGAAGGATCATTTTGCCAAGATCATTCATAGGTGGTCCTAGAGATCTTCGCAAACGGTACATTGATGCTATGACATTAGTGCAACAATTTGGAAAACCAAATATATTCTTAATCATGACTTATAAACCAAATTAGCCTAAAATAAAAAAGAGACTATCGCCAAATGAAGAAGTTCAAAGTAGACCAGATCTTTTGACTCGTGTCTTCAAGAGCAAATTTGAACATTTAAAAAAGGAAGTGATTAAAAAAAATAACTCTTCGGTTCTGCTGCAGCATTTACATATGTCGTTGAATTCCAAAAAAGAGATCTACTCCATATTCATTTACTTTTGATTTTGCAGCGTGGACATAAACTAAATTCCCCTGAAAACTTTCATTCATTCATATCTACGACGCTGCCTGATCCTATCAAATATCCCCATTTGCATTCAATGGTTATCAAACTCATGATGTATGGGCCTTGTGGCTTTTTAAATAAAAATAATATTTTTATGAAAAACTGGTCTTGCAAAAACCACTATCCAAAAAGGTTCACCTATGACAACTATGGCAATGGACGGGTACCTGATCTATAAACGCCCCAACAACGGCAATGAGATAAAAGTTCGGGGTCATTTGTTAGATAATGCATGGGTTGTGTCTTATAATCCATGTCTTCTTGCCAAGTTTGAGATTCACTCTACTATTAAGGTCATTAAGTACTTGTACAAATATATTTACAAAGGCCATGACAATGAAGTTGAACCACATGACAATGAAGAATTTGATGAGATTGCTCAATACCAATCGGCAAGATGGATATCACCTCCTGACGCAATGTGGCGAATATATAGATTTGTTTTGATTGAAACCCACCCCACTGTTATAAGTTTGCAAAGACGGTTTTCAAATGGTTAGCTTCACAAACACTTCAACTTTGAAATCCTTAGTAAACTTTGACTTTTGCTCGAGAACTATGTTGATAGAGTTCTTCGCAATGAATAGAACAAATAGTAAAGCCAAAGTTGAGCAACTTTTGTATAGAGAATTTACCAAGAAATTCGTGTGGGTTCCAACTGATAGAATGTGGCATGAAAGAAAACAAAAAACCGTTATAGGAAGAATTATAAATCTAACTGAAGGTGAACGCTATTATTTACGGTAATTGTTGAACCATGTAAGAGCTCCAACATCATTCCAAAACTTGAAAATAGTTAACAGAATAGTATGTGAATCCTTTAGACAAGTTGCTCTTCAACGTGGCCTACTTGAAGATGATGACAGTCAGGAAAAGTGCCTAGATGAAGCAACAAACTTTCGGATGCCTTCTTCGCTAAGACAGCTTTTTGCTACTATTCTTGTCTATTGCAATCCCAATGATCCAAAGGCACTATTCTCAAAATTTGAGAAATCTATGGCAGAGGACTCCCTTCAAAAAGTAGATATGTCAACAGAACAAGCACGGTACCAAGTGTTGCAACATATCAATTCTACTCTTGAATCCATAGGGAAAAACATCCAACAATTTCATTTGTCTGATTTAGTTGTTCCAATAAATGAAAGAGACATTACTTGCAAAGAAATTGAGGAAGAAAAAAGTCTTGTAGTATGTAGAGAAGTTCTATCATGTGTATCAATGTTGAACCCAGAACAGCAACATGCATATTCTAGAATTATACAAGCTGTGCAACTAGAGAAACTAGCATAATTTTTATAGATGGACCCGGTGGTAGTGGAAAAACATTTCTTTACCGTGCATTGTTGTTACGGTCAGAACAGAACAAAAATTGTTCTTGCAACAGCAACTCCTGGCGTTGCTGCATCAATTCTACCGAACGGTTGCACTGTTCATTCTCGATTCAAAATTCCGTGAGACATTGATGGAAAAAAAACTCTTGCAATGTTAGCAAACAAAGCAGTCTTGCAAAACTTCTAAAAGCTACTTCACTTATAACATGGAATGAATCATCTATAGCAAGACGACAGGCCATTGAAACTGTCGATGAATTGCTAAGAGACATAACAAATTCAAATCTTCTCTTTGGCGGAAAAGTTATGATTTTTGGTGGTGATTTTCACCAAGTTTTACCTGTTGTTCCTAGAGCTATAAGAAACGAATGCATAAATGCAAGCCTTGTGAAATCGGAAATTTGGCATTCATTAGAAAAAAATCAAGCTTTAAGAGAACATGCATGCTAAACATGATCTAATCTTTAGCTATTTCTTGCTTCGTATTGGAAATGGATTAGAGACTCAAGATTTTGATGGCAAAATCACATTTCCGTCATCTATATGATTCTTCCTTCTCTTGAAGCTGTAGATCCTCTCCAACAACTAATTGATTTTGTTTTTCCACAATTTCACAAGTATTCGACTGATGCCCTATCAATGATGGATTGCGCCATACTAAGTCCCAAAAATGAAAATACTGATGAAATTAATGAATTATTGATCAAGAAATTTCCTAGAAACATGCAAGAACACTTAAGCATTGATGAAACCATTGATACAAGCCAACAAAGTCAATACGAAGACTTTTTGAATTCTCTTCGCCTAGCGGGTTTGCCACCCCATAGACTCTTGCTGAAGAAAAATTGCCCAATTCTCTTACTTTGAAACATAGATCCTTCAAAAAGCTTATGCAAGACAAGCATGTGATCATTACTGAGATAGCAGTCAATGCTTGTGAGGGCAATATTGTGTTCTTGCCTCACATACCTTTGCAACCTTCAGACGACAAGATGTACTCTGATTCAATTTATAAGGCACCAATTTTCAATTAGACTATGCTTTGCAATGACCATTAACAAAGCCCAAGGTCGAACCTTAGATGTCGTGGGTATTTATCTGCCATAACCAGTTTTCTCCCATGGCCAGTTGTACGTTGCATTATCTCGAGCTACAAGCGCAGCTAAAGTTAGAGTTTTAGTTGAATCACCAGATTCTAATAATCTCTTAACTAACCGTTCCAAAAATATCGTCTACCACCAGGAACTATTATGTTCGACACAAAGCATTTAATTCTGTAACTAAACTGTATTGTAAGTATATTGCATACAAATAACAATTACAAATAAACCTGGCTACTATATTAATGATTTCCTTACAGTACTTTTTGTAAATAGTGTGTTTGCTACTGATTTCAGCTTCGATTCTAGAGGTGCAGGCCTTCGATCTAAACAATTCTAAGCGAAACAACGGCAGAATTGGAAGAGTTCATTGAACTTTAGTCTGTAAGCAACTGAACAGAGTGTAAATATCATGTAAGTTGGGTTTGTTTAATGCTATGCTTCTTTTTGTTTCTTTTGGTTTTCCAATATTAGTGTTCCATTTTCAATTGCATTTAACATTATACATTGGAGTGCTTGCTGCTGATATATATTAATTTCGGTTCATTGGTTTTTTATCACGAGCTTATTGTGTGTACACATCAGTGTACTGTGGCAGCATTTTGTTTTCCACGGTTCAAAAGTCCGTACGGTGATTGGTTTTCCTGTTCAAAGTTTGTGCATCAAGCATGAAAGGTGTGAGTTTGTGTAGATCACTTGTTGAAGAATTGCTGTTAAAAGTGTGCTTTATACTAACTTCTATCAGTTTCTTTTATAGTTGAAAAATGCTTGTAGCTCGAATCTGTGTGGTTCGAATGGTTCGAATATCTTAAAACGATTATTTTGAGATATTCGAACCATTTGGGCTTTGAAAATTTGGACTATCAAACATTGTTTTTTATAGTTTTGATTCACTGTTCCAAATGTTTTTGTGCTCTTCATATTTTGACATTAAATTTGCTCAATTTTTAGTCGATGGTTTTTACCTGATATTGTTGATTTGAGCTGCTTTGCCTTCTTCTGTTGTGATACTGTGTGCCTTTACTATATTGGTTGCTTTCTCTTGTGGTGTTTTGAAAATATGAAGTTTTGATTTTTGAAGTTCAATCTCAGCAGCTCTAATTGATTGCACATATTGGATTAAGTTCATTACTTATGAATTACACATATGGATAATTTTAAATAATTTCTAATTAATTGAAGAAAACCAAATGCCATTGAATTGCAATTAAATTATTCTTCTTTAATATTAGAATTTTATTTTGTTCATTCCATACAAATAATTAACTCCCACAAAACAATTTTGACCAAAAAAAAAACAAAATTACAAAACTAACAATATTATAAGATTAAATTTCCTCAATTTTTAGTTCGTGGTTTACCTGATATGGTCCTCTGAAGAATTCTAATTGATTACTCAAAATGTATGAAAATACATTACATTATACAAGATTGTAAAATAATACAAATTATTTAAAATTGTTATCGTATAAATTCTATGTGTTCTTACCTGTGGTATTGTTATGATCGTTTATAGTTAAATGGTGCTTAATTTGCCATTGTTATGGGCTGTTGGATATCTCCTATCATCAAACAAACGATCTCTAATAAGAGGTCACTTCGTAAAGATCTGTCAGATTGCACTTGTTGCGGCCAATCACCTTGATCCACTCTCTTGGGATTTATGTAGTCGATCACGTTCTGATCTCTAATGTTGGACATCCTTTCCCCTTTATGCCTCATTTGTTTGGAGAGTCAGGGATTGAGATTGATAATGAGATAGGACTCATTAATATTATGCTTGTTTTAAGAGATATGGAGGGGATTGATAATAAGCCTCCAGGACTTGATATTAGAAAAATAATTCGGCGGACTAGAAATTTTTTCTTTTTATTTATTTTTTATTTTATTTTTCACATGGGCATTTTTTTTTTGAACATTAATGTTTAATTTTTTGTATTTTTTGTTAAGTAAAAATTATTACTTTATTTGTTTTATTTTTTTATGGAAATTCTTTATTTTATTTTTATTTTTATTTTTATTTTTTTAAAATTTTTTACATGTTGGACATTTTTTTTAAAACATTAATGTTTAATATTTTTGTATTTTTTTATTTGTTTTATTATTTTATATTTATTTTATATACAAATAATTTAACAATCCCTACACTAATAACTATCATCAAAACAAACACAATTTTACTTAATCCCCTCACTATCAATTTCCTCACTAACAATTCCCTCATTATTAATCTCCTCACTATCAATCTCCTCCTTCTACCTCTGAAAACAAACGGGACCTATGTTCTTTTAAGCCTAAGGTCTAATCATCTGGAGTTAGATCTTGAGAAGTCGAGACTCTAGAGATTATCACTAAGTGATTGTTACACAGTAAAATTACTCAATCATGTAACAGTAAATCACGAACTCTCACACAGGTAAAAATTCAAACCCACATTTCAGGGTCTAATTCACTAGACTTAAAGGGTTCGTTCTACCAATTATATACACCGTTGCTCGGATGACTAACCCAAAGAAGAAAAATGATTTGTAGCACTAAAAAAATGGACACTAATGCCCCTAATTTCTATTTTAGGTAATTATTTTTTTTTCTTTTATTTACCTTAACTTAACTGTTTTTTATTTTTCTATTTTAAAATTTGGGGCATTAGTGCCCCAAATTCGGTCACTAATCGGAACTGCCCAAAGAAAGTGAAACCTGAGAACTCAATTCTTCTAAACCCAACTTTCACCTTCCACGAGTCTGAGCCTAGCATTCTTGAAGCAAGTGTCGTAATCAATTCAGCCTACCATTCTAGAAACAAGTATTGTCATGAATTAAAGGCCGCAAGCTGTAACGGGAGAAAAGAGAAGGGGAAAAAAAAATTTGTTAGAGACAAACGCGATTAAATAAAAAAAAATTTATTTATTGAATTATCTTAATTTTTTTTCATGAATAATATATTGAAGGTCTTACAAAATGAATGAATTAAATCATAAAAAAAGACTTGTGATGAGTCTTATTGGCCACTCAAATTCTTTCATATTGAAATCTCAACATGAAAAAAATTTAACTTTTATTTTATTTATATGATGTTCTAATTTTCTTTAATAAGATTATGAGTGAAATCATAGCGATTCCTTTGTCAATATTTTTATGATTCAATCATCAATTTTAATGCTAAATTATTCTAATTGATTTATTTATTTTGAGAAAAAATGTGTACTTTTGTTTTTAAAAAAAGGGAACCGGTTTCAAAATTTCCAAAACTTCCAGAATAAAAATCAGTGTTTGGTTTTAATTTTTGAATTCATTTTTTTAGAAATTAAGGGTGTGTTTGGTTTTATTTTGGGAGATAATTTTTTTTTTGTAAAAAGTGTTAAGAAATTTTTTTAGTTTATTTGATTGTATATTTTGGAAATAGTTTTGAAGTATGGAAGTTTAAGATGATTTGATATTTTGTTATAGTTGAGTAGATGTGTGTGAGAGAAAAAGTGATTAAGAATGAGAGATGAGAGAGAAAAAATAATTGATTCATGAGTGGGAGAGAAGGTGATTTTGGAAAATTTCCAACCAAACAGAATTTTGTAAAAATTTTCCAAAAATTATGTTTTAAGAGTTAAACCAAACAAGGCCTAAGTTTTTTTTATTTTTTGTATTTTTTTTTGTTTTTAATGAATATTTTTAAATTTTTAAACAATTTTTTTTACATTTTTAGAACCAACTTAGTTAGATGTATGTAAATAGTAAAATAATATTGAAAAAATATTTAAAATTAATAAATTCACAAAAATAAGAAAAATGTATTAAATTTTTTTTTTTTTTTTTTTTTTCCATTTTTGTTATTCAGTGAATTTTTTAAACATTTTTTTTTCCACACATATTATACTTTTTAAGTGTATTTATGTTAGGTGTGTCTAAAAATTTTTATAAAAAAAAATTTGCTTAAAATATTAAAAAAATCATTGAAAACAAAAAAAATACAAAAAATAAAAAAATAGAATTTTTTGAAAATTATTTTTTGGAAACCAAAACCAAACAATAGTTTTTTTTTTTTTTTTTTTCTCTCTCAAAAAAACTTTTAAATCTCTCATTCCTCCAACCACCATGTACACAAATTTTCTTGTTTTATTTTCATATGCTTTTAAAATATTTATGTGCACCAAATTATTTTATTTTTATATTGTAAATAAAAATTAAAAAATTAAAATTAAAAAAAAAGGAAAAAAAAAAGGAAAATGGCTACGTTAATGTCACCACTTTTATTTTCTTGCTTTTTGATAGGGTGATTGCTTTCATTTTTTAAAAAGTTAGTACATATTTTCAAAATTTAAAGAATGAAAAATATGAATTCACATGTTCTAAAATAAATTCTCCTCTCTCACCATCATCCATTGTTGTCGTTTGGTTAAAAAAAAACCTTAGTTGATTTTTATGAGTTGAGACCTTTTAGTTTGGATTGTTTTGAAAAATTGGTTAAAAGTTAATTTTTGGATTTTTTTTAAAAGCGTGTAAAAAATTAAAGAAGTAATGTGATCTAAAATAGGTTAAAAGTCAAAAATTAAATTTATTTTTTATTTTTGTAAAAAAGTGAAATAATTATAATTTAAATGTGATATTTTATCTTATTAACTTATTTAACCTATTTTATTATTATTACTCTTTTTCTTTTTCTTTTTTGTACATTTTTAATTCCAAAAACCCAAACCAAACAAAGCCATAATCTCCGTCCATCCAGGGTCACTAACAATCATGTTGCAAACCCCCAGTTGGGGGTCACCCCCACCACCCCCACATATATGTGGGGGTCCAAGAGAGGATGAAAAAAAAACAAACAAGCAAAAAAAAATTTGGGCCAATCAACACTTTGGAGGTGCTGGGGTCTCCCCATTTTCCCCCACCTCCAACCAAAACCCTAGGCCTAATGTGTTAATGGTTTAAATTATGGCTTTAAAATTGGACGTTATTAGGACCCATACTGAAGAGCCCAATGGCTAAAATGTTTTCAATATTGGTGATCATGGATAGGGTTAAGTTGGGTGATATTCTATTCATTATCAGTTTAAAATTAAGTAGATTAGAAAAAAATTAATTTGCATCTGTCCATCGATTTGGCAAATGTAAATTGAGCGGGCTGTGAGGCGATCGGTTTGGCGTATTGCATCTTACAAATTTTACACATATTTTGAACAATAATGCTATATCCACCTAATTTATCACTTCTACATGACCCCAAATGATGTAGCATACAGGATAGATCTGACAAATCAAAATTTGGCACTTGTCAGACACATCATTAGAGGTGATATTTAGAGATGATAAATTAGATATTTCAAGTATTTTTCTTTCTTTCTTTTTAATTATAATTCATAACTTTTACAATCTCTAATAATGAGTAATATGAAAAAATATGTGTTATTTGTCTATAATAGGCCATGACACCACACATGTATATTTTTAAGGTATTATTTTCTATTTTCATAAAAATATATTTTTATTATTTCTACTCTATGTTGTTACTTGTTGGTAATTTCTTTTTCTTCTTCTTCTTTCCTTTTTTTTTTTTTTTTTAAATTCATTTATAGGCGATTCATGTGGGTACAGGATGGTTGATCTACTATTTGAACCATATCGTAAATTTTAAAATATTCCATCTACATCCCTTCATTGAAAGACATGTACCCATCCAAAATCAACCGAGTTAAGACAATTCAGTCAAATTAGGTGAGTTGGACAGATCTATAATCACCACTAGTTTTCAATCACTTTCAAGTCCAAACCCAATATGAAAATATCCACGACTTTTTTATTTATTTATTTTTATTGAAGGGCAAAAGGTCTAAAATTGTACAAAGGCATTTCTTTTTCTTTTTTTTTTTTCTTTTACAAAAGTTATTTCTTAAAGGTCTAAAATTGTACAAAAAGATTAGGGAAAAATTATAGTCATATTGTATATCCTTGTAATTACACTACAATAATTCGTATTAGTCACAATGATTCATAATTTTACTCATTATAAGGCTTTGTGTCTTCTTAAATAATTCATAATATAATCACAATGATTCAAAATTAAAAAATTTCTCTTGGTTTGTAACAACACCACAATAATTCCTAACTTTTCTTACCATAAGTGGGTTTTTTTTTAATTTTTTATACACAATATAGTGATTGATATGCTACTATCTATCTATATATTATATATATATAATGGTATTGTTAGTGAGAAACCTTGTAAGAGTTTCAATATTTCATACTAATTTTCTTATTTTTCTTAATTTTAAACAATCAAGAAAATCTTCATTGGCTAACTTTTATTTAATAATCTCACATCGAAAAAAGAAAGAAAAAATGAGTTATTTTACTCATATAAAACGAATCTTATACTCATATCCCATTTAATATTGTAGTATTGTGCATATTTCAATTCAATATAATTTAAATTTTAAAAATTTTAATTAATTAATTATGATTTAGTCGATTAGGCTAAATTATTTTTGATTTGATTGATTTGTTGGTTTAATCACAATTTTAGCAGTTTTATTAAAATATATTGATCAAATTTGTTTGATTTAAAATAAACTAAAGATTGATCTGAATAAAAATTGAAAGAGTGAGATTGCGGTTTTATCAAAATATATCGATTAGATTTGTTTGATTCGAAATAAACTGACTGAGATTGCTTAATTAGAAATAAACTTTCCGTTCAAATAATTGTTAACTTTTATTTTATAATCCCACATTAGAAAAAAAAAAAGAAAAAAAAAGAAAAAGAAAAAAGAGTGAGTTGTTTCACTTATATAAAGTAAATTTTAATAGTGTAGTATTGTGTATACTTCAATTCAAGACAATTTAAATTTTAAAATTAAAATAACATTTAAAAGTTTTAATTAATTAATTTTTGTATAAGTTGGTTAGTCATTTGACCTAATCGATTAGGTTGAACCATTTTGAATTTGACCGATTAAATCGGTTTAATCGCGATTTCTCGTACTGATTTTATTAATTTTAAACAATTAAAAAAAATCCACTGGCTAATTTCTATTTAACCATATAAAAATAAAACTTTAATTAGTTTATGATTTATTTTATAATCTCACATCGGGAAAAAAAAAAAAAAAAAAAAAGCAAAGTTGTTTCACTATTTATCCAATGATGGATTTAGGGAGGGCTAGGGAGGGCGGCTACACCCTTAAAAATTTGAAAAATATCATATATTATATTAAAAACTTTAAAATAACTTAAAATTATAGGAGTTCGCACCTCTAAATTTTTTGTAAATAATTTCAAAATTATATAGAGTAGCCCCCAAAGACATATAAGAAAAAATAGAGTTTTAGGGAGAAGCTTTCTAGGAGCTCCAAGCCCTTATTCTAAAATTATTGAATTTTCTTAATTTTAAACAATTAAAAAAATTTGCGTTGGCTAGTTTCCATTTGCTTTTTATTTTACAATTTCACATCAAAAAAAAAAAGAGTGAATTATTTCACTTACATAAAGTGAATCTTATACTCTCATTTATATAAGTAAAATGAGATTTTTTTTGTGAAAAGCCCTATAACCAATATCACATACTCATTTTTTTTTTTTCTTAATTTTAAACAATTAAAAAAATCTCCATTTGCTAGTTTCCATTTAATTTTTATTTTACAATCTCATATAGACATTTTGATTTTAAAAATAATTTGTATGAGATTTTGAAACTCTCATAATATTTAACTTTAAAATAATTACAATCCCACATCGAAAAAGGAAAGAAAAAGTGAGTTATTTTACTTATATAAAATGAATCTTATAAATGGGGTTTTTAGGAAGAAGCCTTTTAGAAGTTTCAAACCCTTATTCTAAAATTATTAAATTTTCTTAGTTTTAAACAATTAAGAAAATTTTCATTGGCTAACTTCCATTTACCTTTTATTTTACAATCCCAAATTGGGAAAAAAAGAAAAAGAAAAAGTGAATTATTTCATTTACATAAAGTGAATCTTATGTTACAATTTATATAAATTATTGAAATTTCTTAATTTTAAACCATTAAGAAAATCTTCATTAGTTAACTTCTAATTAACTTTTATTTTATAATCTCACATTGGAAAAAGAAGGAAAAAGTGAATTATTTCACTTATATAAAGTAAATCTTATGCTCTCATTTATATAAGCAAAAGAAGATTTTTAGTGAAAAACCCTATAATCAATACCAATTTTTTTTTCTTAATTTTAAATAATTAAGAAAATTTTCATTAGTTAACTTTCATTTAACTTTTATTTTACAATTCCACATAAATGTTTTGATTTTAAAAATAATTTTGCATGAGATTTTAAAACTCTCATAATATTTAACTTTAAAATAATTACAATCTCATACCGAGAAAAAAAAAAAAGTGAGTTGTTTCATTTATATAAAGTGAATCTTACTCTCATTTAATATTATAGTATATGTTTTAGTTAAAGATGGTTTAAATTCTAAATAAAATTTAAAGGTTTTAATTAATTAATTTTGTTGTAAATTGGTTGGTCTTTTGACTTAGCCGATTATGCTAAATCGGTTTCGGTTTAACTGATTTACTGGTTTAACCTGATTTTAACTGTTTTATCAAAATATATTGTTTAGATTTGTTTGATGAAATAAACTATGATAGACCTTATTAAAAATTGAATGACAGAGTTTGCTTGATTAGAAATGAACTTCCTATCCAAATAACTGTTAACTTTTATTTTGCAATCTCACATCACGAAAAGGAGGAAAAAATAAGTTATTTCATTATATAAATCTTATACTCTCATTTAATATTGTAGTGTTGTGTTTGTTTCAGTTTAAGACAGTTTAAATTTTAAAATTAAATTTAAATTTAAAAGTTTTAATTAATTAATTTTTGTATAAGTTGGCTGGTCATTTGACCTAAAAATTGGGTGAGCCATTTTCGGTTTGACTAATTCGCTGGTTTGATTGTGATTTTAATGATTTTATTAAAATATGTTGGTTAAATTTGTTTGATTCAAAATAAATTAAAGATTGACCTGATTAAAAATTAAACGGCTAAGATTGCTTCATTCGAAATAAATTTCCCGCCCAAACAATTGTTAACTTTTAAACAATCCTCATTTGCTAGTTTTCATTTAACTTTTATTTTATAATCTCACATCTAGAAAAGAAAAAAAAGCAAAAAAATGAATTGTTTCACTTACATAAAGTGAATTTTATATTCCCATTTATATAAGCAAAAATAAGATTTTTAGTAAGAAACCTTAGGATCAATATCTCATACTAATTTTTTTGATTTTCATAATTTTAAACAATTAAGAAAATTCCGATTGGCTAGTTTCTATTTAACTTTTATTTTACAATTCTACATAGAAGTTTTGATTTTAAAAATAATTTTGTATGGGGTTTTGAAACTCTCATAATATCTCTCCTTAAAAATATTCTTTTATAAAATATATAGATATATCGATAATCTCAATGTCACTCTTACTGTTCCTTAATGTAAAAATTATGAAATAATTATGATAATGTTAAATTTACATTTAAAATTTATAAATTATGAGATAGATTATTATAATTTTAAATTTATATTGTGTTGATTTAAAATTTTAATTAATAGATTACTTACATATTTAGTGATAGTTTAAATTTTAATAAAATAAAATTAAAAAGTTTTAATTAATTAATTTTTTATGTGAGTTGGTTGATGTTTTGACCTAACTGATTAAGCTAAATTATTTTTGGTGTGAATGATTTGTTGGGTTAACCGTGATTTTAGCAATTTTACATATTACGATGATTCTTTCTTACTCATTAAGTTTTTAAAATTACTTTAATTATTTCCCTTTCAAAAACCAATATGATAATTTTTTAAAATTCATATATTTTTATTCTAAAATAGTGAAGTATTAGAATTATGTCATTTTTTTATAACAAAGCATAATTTTAATTATTAGCATCAATACAACAATTTTAATTTATCTATACTATATATTATAGTAAAGAAACATTTGAAAGAAAACCCTTAAACTTATATATAAAATTTTATTTACGAGAGATAAAATATAAAAAAATTAAATACAATTATCATTTTTAATAAATAATATATTATTTTATTTTGTACATAGCACCGGGTGATAACGCTAGTTAGATTATAATGCAAATCAATGTATCTCCATAAATTTAAATATAAAATTTTAGTTATCTTGACACTTGATTGAGAAGGATGAGAAGGAATTTAGAAGGAAAAAAAAAGATCTTTTTCTATTTTCAAATCATAACTCTCTAAACAAAACACAGCCATTAAAATATATTTTCCATAATCAATTAGCCCTATGATAGGAAGTGTTTGCAATAGGCTTTTTCAAAAGGTTATTATTGGAACTAGCATCGTCATGTGTGAAGGCCCCCACAAAGCTTTTACCTTTTCCTTTGAGTGATAATGCTTATATAATGAACAAAAACACTGTTTGACTGAGAATATGCTGAGAGAGCATTTGGGGAAGAACAAGGTTCCTTGAGTTTGGATGGCTTTAAAGCTTGCTTTCAATGGTTATTCAGAAGATTACTTGTGAACTAATTATTCTGCCAACTCAAAGTTAGTCCTCCTTTGTGTGTTTGTCCCAAAAGTAACAAATATTCAAGGTTAACCTCCCTTGAAATTTTAAAAAATAAAATTTAGTTTCCTAATTTTTTTATAATTACACAAAATTCCCTTTTAGTAAAGTTTTTCTTTTTTTTTTCTTTTTTCTTCAGAGAGAGGGCTTTTTAGTAAAGTTAAAGATACTGAAATTAATGTAAATAGTATGAAAATACAAAGATAAACATGATAAAATATATATTTTAGTGTAAAACATATAACAATATCATTTTTTTCATTCATAAAACTAATGAAATATTGATAAAAATTAAAATTAAAAAATATTATGTGAATTAAAATCTTAAGGTTGTGTTTTTTTTATAAATTTGGATAGAGATTTTTAGAAACAGAAAAGGATTAAGTGTGTGAAATATAATTATATTTCATTCGCATTTTACTTATAATTTTTCTTTTCATTTTCAAATTTCTTATCAAATCTATGAACTAAAATCTAAGAGAGCACAATATAATTATGACAAACATGTAAATTTTACTATATTTTTTTTCTAAATCATAGGTAAGTGTAATTTTACTCAATATTCTACAATTATGGAGGAAGTTCTCTGCCTTTTCAAATATAATAATACAAATAGAATTCTCTTTTCATCTTTAATTTTGCTTTTGATTTTCATACAGAAATGTTGTTTGTCACGTTCTATTACTTGAGAGAGTGCTTTCTTAGCAGGGAAGCAAGAAAGAGAGAAAAAGAAAGAAAGAAAGAAAGAAAGAGAGAAAGAAAGGAGAATATATATATATATATATCAAAAAGAGTTACCGGCACACTATAGGAGAACTCAATATTGAAAGAGTTATTGAACTGCTTTTGGAAAGAAAAGTGTAGATTTGTGGGTTCTTTTCAGCACACCATGAGAATCAATTACTCCAATTCTATGAAAAAATTTACAATTCTAAGGGGTGAACTTGTACATTCACAAGTATTTTGTTAGGTAAAAAGCTTGGGCACAATTTTATACATTAAGGGTGTGTTTGATTGGACGGATTAGATAAAAGGGATTAGAATCCATCGAACTTGAGTCCTGGACTGTGAATCCCCCGGACTATTTGGTTGAATTGGATATACATCCTATGTTTATTTTTTCATGAGATTAGATGTCTGGAAAGGATTATTTTTAGTGAATCCAACGTTTGGTTGGATGGACTGGATAGGATAAATGAACAAAAGACTATTTTACCCTTTTCAATTATTTACTAAATAATAGCAATATTAAACATATCTTTAATATTTTAATTATTTTTAGCTAGATTAAATAAAAATTTATTTTATTTTTTTACACAATTAAATGCATTTATTTTTAAAAAATTAAATAAATAAAATATCAATCAAAATATATGTTATTTTTTTAATTAAAATTTTAAATAAATTTGTTTTTAAAAATAATAATAATTAAACAATGAAATTAAATAAAACATCTATTAAATTTAAATAATGAAATTAAATAAAATATAAACAAAATTTTAAAATAAAACATCAATAAAATATCTATAACAAATTATTTTTAAAAAATTAAATAAATAAAACATCAATAAAAAGTTAAATAAAATTATTTTATTTTTAAATTGAGACATTTAAATTTTATTGAATTTTATTAAATATAATACATAATTAAATAATACATAGTCAAAATAGTCATTTTATCACCTAATCCCAACAATGGATAGTCCCCAAAAAATTATCCCATACCCCCCTTAGGATATAATAGTCCGTCATATGAGAGATAAGGAGTCCGGCTGGACTCCATGTCCGTTGGACTAAAAAAAAAAACAAACGGTGGATTGGATGCTTCCTCCAAATTACAATCCTCACAATAAATAGTCTCCCCTTATCCCTCCAATCAAACACACCGTAAGTGGTGTTGCTAAGACCATCTCCAACATTGTACTAGATGTGACATCAGATTTGAATTTAATGAAAAAAGTCACATTTTCTGTCTCTAATGGTTTCACCAGAGTGATATCAAACTGAGAACGAATCAAAAATTTCATCAAATTGAGAACGAGCTGGAGATTTCACCAGTTCATTGTTTGTTAATGTTGGAGTGAGACCCACCGGATGTCTCTTTTTTTTTTTGATGTACACTACAGTAATCATAAGCACTGAAACTATGCGTATCCGATCAAAAAAATTAATTTTTTTTTTACTTAAATTTCATAAAAATTTTACTAAACTATTGGAGATGTTATAATAACTTTGCTTCCTACGTACTAAAACTGATAACATTCGATACTGCGTAGCATTATACATGAAATATCATTTCTTTGGGGCTCTCTTTAACCCTGTGTCTCTTATTTCTAGGAGGTCCTCCACTGACAGGTTTTTTTTTCCGAAAAACTCTATTTATTCTGAGAGAAATAAATAAATTCTAAAGATTTTGGACAAATTCAAAGAAGGTTTTTTTTTGTATACGTTCACCACAAAATATTTTTAGATCCCAACACACCCAATGCCACCGCAAAACATTTTTAGATCCTGTACGGGAAAGAAATTCACCTTCTCGTATAATCCTGTTGATCAAGTCTGCGTTCCTCTATACGTCGTCGTTCCACCACCTGAAAACACAAACGTGAGCTGGCCGGCGGGTGTGTGCCGGAAACCTCTCCGATGCCTAAGTCAGTAAGCAAGACAAGAAGGCAAGAGCTCTATGTATTCAGGAAGCAAAATTGTGTTACCTCTCCAAAGGTGATATTGGTGAGCTTATATAGGTTCCGCGTAGCACAATCCTAGTAGGACTCTTACTCCTCCATTCAGAGTCCTCCTAGGATTCATACTCCTGAAGGATAATGCTTATCCTCCAACACCCCCCTCACTGCTTGAACCAAGTGAGATGGTTTTACTTCGGCAAGTTGTCATACAACCGAAGTAACATTCCCTCGCCGGACTCCAATATGACCGAAGTAAACATGACTATGCTTAGCCGCAGAATAGGCCGAACCATCCTTAATTCGGCTCTTCCTTCTACTACTCTTACTTCGGCTTCTCATGTATAACCCATGGTGTGGTTAGGCGAACTAACATGTTACGACCGGTCTAACTCCCATGCATCTTTAGACCGGTCTAACTTCAACCTTTTCTCGGACGGACTAACTCCGAGGCGTTCTTGGACCGAACTAACTTCAAGGCTTCTCTTGGACCGAACTAACAGGAGTAAGCTTCTACCGCGCTATCCAGGCGAAGCCCACCAAGAGAAGCCATTACTTGACTTCGAGTGCCATGGCGAGATAACTATCTCTACCGATTGGTAACTTATAATCACGTTTGGACCGAGGTAACACTTGAAAAAGTTTCTTCCACACTTGGCCCGAACTAACACTTGGACCGAGGTAAAGTCCTACCACACTTGGACCGAACTAACACTTAGACCGGCCCACTTGCTAGACTTTTCTACCGTGGCCCATATTCGTTTAGTTCTTGGACGAAGTAAATCTATCCTTACCTCGGTCCATTCTGTGCCCAATTTCCAAGTCTCCTCTTTAGCTCGGCCCAATTTAGATATAAATTACCCTCTCAATTGCCCCTTAATTCCATCTGCCATGCATGATTTGGGATTACTTGTTTCCAACCGAGCTAAACTTTAGCCTCCGTACTCCACAAAATTTGAACAGTTCTCAACTCCGCCTCCATGGCTTGTGTTCGTTGTTGCTTTCATCTTGATTGCCTTCAGCAAGACTCTGAATCCTTTGTTCCACTTAGCCGAGCGAGGACTCCATTTATTTCACCTTTGTTTCTTTTAGCATGGTCCAACGATCCGTGCTTAATACTTTTCCTTTTTACTTTTCAAACTAACTAGGTTGGCCAGGTACCTCTTTGCATGATTAACCGAGATACTGCGCAAGCTATATCCTGCAATGTAAGGCTGCCAAAGACCTCTTCGTCAAGTGTGGGTGGGAAGCAGCTGTAGCGCAACTCGGCCATAGTCAAGAGACCGAGGTCTTCCTAAACCCTCATCCATATTTTATACCGAGTTCCATGGTGGAGTATGCAAATGCCATTCATCAAAAATTTCTTCAATACTGAGGAAGATGATGTATCCCAAGAGCTTGACAATAACGCCCAACTCGGTTGCAGTCGGTCAACTCTCCAACTCATGTGGTCTCCATCTAACCCTTGCTTCTTTGTGTACGATGGTGCTTTCGACCTTTTTGTTTTATCTTGTATTTTCTTCTTGAAATCTTCAGTTTTCTGATCTTTCTGTTTGGTTTGCTCCATGCTTGCAATCGTTTTCCAATTGTGATCTGAATGAAGTATAACATTTCCTGGCCGAGATACTTATCTCGGTCTTAGCCTTGGAATCAAGTTTGGTCATACCGCCAACCTCTTTAGCCTAGGTTTTACCTCACCAAGATCACTAAAAGTTGTTCCAGCCAACCACTCTTCAATCTAGATCCTCATCTCGGCTGAAGAGTATTAAAAGTTAGTTTTTCTAGCAAATCACGCTTCAGCGCGGATCTTTATTTCGGCTGAAGAAGAGCTTGATGCTTGGCCATTCCTGCCAAACTCCTTTGGCTGAGGTAACCATCATCCCGGCAAAAGAGTGTCCAAAAAATTTTTTGTTGGTCAAACCTGCCAACTACCTTTAGCCTAGGTCCTTACTTCGGCTAAAGGGTGCAAAAAAGTTTTTTGTTGGTCAAACCTGCCAACCACCTTTGTCAAACCTGCCAACCACCTTTAGCCTAGGTCCTTACCTCGGCTTAAAGGGTGCAAAAAGAGTTTTGTTGGTCAAACCTGCCAACCACCTTTAGCCTAGGTCCTTACTTCGGCTAAAGGGTGCAAAAAAGTTTTTTATTAGTCAAACCTGGCAACCACCTTTTAGCCTAGGTCCTTACTTGCCAAAGGGTGCAAAAGTTTTTTTGTTGGTCAAACACCTTAACCACCTTTAGCCTAGGTCCTTACTTGGCTAAAGGGTGCAAAAGTTTTTTGTTGGTCAAACCTGCCAACCACCTTTAGCCTAGGTCCTTACTTCGGCTAAAGGGTGCAAAAAAGTTTTTTGTTGGTCAAACCTGCCAACCACCTTTAGCCTAGGTCCTTACCTCGGCTTAAAGGGTGCAAAAAGAGTTTTGTTGGTCAAACCTGCCAACCACCTTTAGCCTAGGTCCTTATTTCGGCTAAAGGGTGCAAAAAAGTTTTTTGTTGGTCAAACCTGCCAACCACCTTTAGCCTAGGTCCTGATCTTGGCTAAAGGGTGCAAAAAAGTTTTGTTGGTCAAACCTGCCAACCACCTTTAGCCTGGATCCTTATCTCGGCTTAGGAGAAGTAAGCGTTGGTTTTTCCAGCCAACTCTGCTTTCAATGCCCCTCGCTCACTAAAACAACTTTTACAGAAGAAAATAATCTATGCTGAAAAGGGAACTACTTGTTTTATTGAGGAAAATGTAAATTACAAGTACTCTATCGAACAGATAACTCGAGATTGGCAGTGTTCCATGGTATGGGGATAGCCTTGTTGGCTCCATCCTCCAAGTGATATGCCCCTTTTTCAGCTAAACCAACCACTTTGTATGGTCCTTCCCTATTGGGCCCTAGCCTGCCTTCTCTGGGTTCTTTACATCTATCATTTCCTGTATCAAGTCTTCCACTGTTGCTCACCTTGCTTGCTAACATCTGCAGACACTCGTTGCTCTCAAGTTCTTCCTTTTATGTATTGGTCCAAGTGCCCACCGCTACTAACTCCTCCAAATCTTTGCTCAATGGCGTGCAATTTTTTCACGGTGCCTGTTCATCATGGAAAGTGCACCGCGATCTTTCGTCGTAGTCTTTTTGCGCTTCTCCCAACTTAGCAGGCCATCGGACGAAAGGTTCATTGCGTATCTCGCTGAGGATGCGATAGATCGGTTTTTTGAACACTGTGGTAATGGCAGTGCGGACTCTCCACCTCCTTTCCTCTGGGTCCTCACCGTTGTCCTTCTTACCTCGCTCGTCCCTGCTTGGACGTTCTACCGTGTTGACTTTTGTCGTAGTCTTTTTATCTGGTATTGCGGTTGTGCCAGATTTCGTTTTAGCGCGGGCGCTGTCTTCCTCCACGCGAATATGTTGGTGTACTCTCTCCATCAAGGCTTCCATCGTAAGAGGTGGCGTCATGGTAATTGAGTCCCTCAACCTGTTTCCGACTGGAAGACCTCTTTTGTACTGCGCGATGGCGAGATTTGTGGGGCAATCTCCTATCTGGTTGAAAGTTTCCCAATATCTTCCATTGTAGGATCTCAACGTCTCTTCGTCGCCCATGTCGATGGAGAGTAGCTGATCGATCTCCACTGGTGTTTTGGTGTTCGTTCTGAACCTTGTAATGAACGCCTCTGCCAATTGTGCCCAGGAAGTTATGCTGCCTTTTGGTAGCTTTTCAAACCAAGTCAAGCCTAGGTCACCAAGGCTTGAGGGGAATAGGATGCACATTAAGGCCTCGTTCCGCCGGTATACAGCCATGACCTGGCGGAAGTGGCTTAAGTGCAAGTATGGGTCCGTCTTCCCCTCGTATGTAGTGAACTTAGGCTGTAGAAAGCCTGATGGTAGAGGCGCGTTCTCAATTGCTGGGACAAACGGTGAGGTCTGCAGCCTCGCCAATGCCTTGTCCGTTGGTTCGTAGGCCGGGCGCGGTTGTGGCATTCCAACCTCGACGCTTCCATGCGTCCGAGGAGCCAACCGTTGTAAGGCAGAAACTCTACGTGGATCGCGTGCCCTGGTGTCTTCCCTGCATCGTGCTTTTTCTTTTAGCACGGTTCGTAGGTCGGACGATCTGGGCAACTCCGTTTGCCTGGACCTTGTTTGATGCGTATGCGAAGGCCAATATGTGCTTCCTTCCGTGTAAGACCTTTCAGATCTCGCCTTCTCAGACCTGGAGTGACGAGTTCTGGAAGATCTTGATTGCGTATCGCCTGTCCTGAGGCTTTTGTTCTCCGCTTGGGAGGGTGTAGAATTCCTACTACGACCCTCTGAGTGGCGAGGGGGCGTCTTGTTTGTGCGCCCCTCTCCTGTCGCCACTTCTTTTCCTTTCACCTGGCGTTTGAGAGATTCCATGTCCGCCGCCATCCGCCGTATCAACTCGTCTTGTTCCCTGACGCGATCCTCCAGAGTTTGAGGATCCATCCTGCGCCTTTGCCTTTCTGGGCTTTGTGAACGAGAGGGATGAGGGTCATTATTCTCCTTCGCCCCTTCCATCCCTCACGGAATTTTGTTGTCTCTGTGGTTCCGGGTTCGCCATGGGAGGACCAAGGAAAACCTGCGCCTTGCACCTCCTACAGGTTAGTCGTCAATGGCGGATGAGGTAGTCTTCATTGTTCGCCATTGATGTTCGAGAAAAAGCTTGATCAAGAGGTTGTTCTTATCTTCTTCCTGAGCGGCGCCAATTGTACGGGAAAGAAATTCACCTTCTCGTATAATCCTGTTGATCAAGTCTGCGTTCCTCTATACGTCGTCGTTCCACCACCTGAAAAAACAAACGTGAGCTGGCCGGCGGGTGTGTGCCGGAAACCTCTCCGATGCCTAAGTTAGTAAGCAAGACAAGAAGGCAAGAGCTCTATGTATTCAGGAAGCAAAATTGTGTTACCTCTCCACAGGTGATATTGGTGAGCTTATATAGGTTCCGCGTAGCACAATCCTAGTAGGACTCTTACTCCTCCATTCAGAGTCCTCCTAGGATTCATACTCCTGAAGGATAATGCTTATCCTCCAACACCCCCCTCACTGCTTGAACCAAGTGAGATGGTTTTACTTCGGCAAGTTGTCATACAACCGAAGTAACATTCCCTCGCCGGACTCCAATATGACCGAAGTAAACATGACTATGCTTAGCCGCAGAATAGGCCGAACCATCCTTAATTCGGCTCTTCCTTCTACTACTCTTACTTCGGCTTTCTCATGTATAACCCATGGCGTGGTTAGGCCGAACTAACATGTTACGACCGGTCTAACTCCCATGCATCTTTAGACCGGTCTAACTTCAACCTTTTCTCGGACCGGACTAACTCCGAGGCGTTCTTGGACCGAACTAACTTCAAGGCTTCTCTTGGACCGAACTAACCGGAGTAAGCTTCTACCGCGCTATCCAGAGCGAAGCCCACCAAGAGAAGCCATTACTTCGACTTCGAGTGCCATGGCCGAGATAACTATCTCTACTCCGATTGGTAACTTATAATCACGTTTGGACCGAGGTAACACTTGAAAAAGTTTCTTCCACACTTGGCCCGAACTAACACTTGGACCGAGGTAAAAGTCCCTACCACACTTGGACCGAACTAACACTTAGACCGCGGCCCACTTGCTAGACTTTTCTACCGTGGCCCATATTCGTTTAGTTCTTGGACCGAAGTAAATCTATCCTTACCTCGGTCCATTACGCGGCCCAATTTCCAAGTCTCCTCTTTAGCTCGGCCCAATTTAGATATAAATTACCCTCTCAGATCCCAATACACCCAATGCCACAGAGCAGCATGGCTAAACTTATTAATGGTAGAGGTGAAATTTTAGTTTCTGAATTTTGGTTAATTGAATCTCTTGCTCCGGGTATTAAGTAAAAATAGATTAATTATTCTTAGGCTCCTTTGGCACCCGACTTTTTTAGTTAAAAAATTATTAAAAAAATTAATAATTTATACCAAAAAGTAAAAAATTTCATTTTCTTTTTACATTTTACATATATTTTCGTAAAAAATTAAAAATTCATCCAAAACATACTAATTTTTTTTTATATCATATTTATCAAAAAAAAACTGTTTCCAAACGAGACCTTAATATCCCTGCACTTTGATTGTAATCTCGCTTTGGTCCATTCATTTTTAGTTGTGACAGTTACCTCTTTTCATTTTGAGTCAAGTTATAGTGTCACCCTCCATCTATACCATTACTGAGGTTCGATGAAAATTAAAAATGAATGGATCAAAAATGAAATATTAGTAACAGTGTAAAAATTAAAGTGAAATTTTAATATAAAATAAAAATGTATTAATGAAAAAAAAAATCACGTCTGGTTCACATAACAAGTTCTGTTAACTAAACACTAGATGGATAGAAGGATGACGTTCTAACTTAATTTAATGTGTAAAAGTTTGATTGTCATAATTAAAAATATAAAAATCAAATAAAATTACAATAAAAGTACAGTAATACTAAATATAAATAACCTAGTGAAAATGTATGTGTGCGTATCAAAAGAACATGTGTCTCTCCAATACCAAGGTCCTGTTTATTATTGGATTAAATTAGAAGAGATTATTAGTACAATGAAATTAAATGAGGGCATATTTTGTGTGGTGGTATTAGTTGGAAATGTAAGATAGATTTTGTTTGTTTGTGTAATGTTATGATGGTATTAGTTGATTGGGAAATCTTATGGTGTGCATTTTTTTAGGGATGCATACCATTTGCATCGGAATTGGTGTGGCTGCTGAATGGGTATGAATGGATAAATGATATCCGATTAATTTGATTTTTTATAGGTATGTTCTACTTGATTTATTCTAAAATGTGAACGGTTTGAATTATCAAAATGGACCCGCAAAAAGGCCCAATTGACTGCACAGCAGCCACCCCAATTCCATATGCATCATACCACAAAAATATATAATATTACTACAAAATTTTATAACATGCGTAATCTTGTCACAAATTAATATAACAAAATATCTAAAATTTTATAACTGATATTGCAAACGCTTTAACTTAGTTACAACATTTTTGTTATGTCAATTGTGGTGAGATTAGGATATTATGAAATTTGAGATAAAATTACATATTATGTGGTAGGGTGCACATGCACATCGTAACATTTCCCTAGTTGATTGGGATTAAATATATAAAATTACGTAAAAGTTCACATTATGTGAAAGGTGACTTGATTGTTTTTGCAAAATGAGGGACAAAACAATTGTTTCACCTCTAATTTCATGGGTTTGAATTTAAATACTCCCTCTCCGTAGAATTGCTAAGCCCTTCATTTGAGGATTAATGACCCTTTATACAAACAAACATAAATTATGTGGGACCCACATAATTTGTAATACAATCTCATGAGCTATGGAAGAAAACAAACAGAAGTTAAACGTGTTCATAATTTTAATTGATGATGTAAATTTGACTTTGAAATGATTTGAGTTTTACACAAAAATAAGTATGATTGAAATATTTTGAATTTTAAATAATTTATTAAGTAAAAATTATAATAAATAGCATTGTTGGCATGTTTATGTTGACCATTTGCATTCCATGTACTTTAAAAAAGAAAACGAAAAAGCAAAAAAGAAAATGACAAGGCTATGAAAGTGTTGGTCACTGTCATGTACTTTTCTCTCACAGTATTATACCAAAGTGGTGACAAAAAGACAAAAAATCCAAAATACTCTTGTGAAATTTGTGTTCGTCACTCGGGTGCGTGATCAAATTAACATTGTCCAAAAGATTTTCTCATCCTTTGCTTTGCCTCCGTTTGAAAAGTAGGTTAGTTCTTTAATTTTTTGGCTCTTTTGACTATATAAATTTGAGCTTAAAAGTTTAATTTGGGAAGAACTTTTTAATTTTTTGACTTTTTTGACTTTTTTTGTGAGAGAATAGTGTAATGATTATGGATTGGATGTGATTTTTTATCTTTTATGACTCAAAATTGCTATTTTATCTTTTGTGGCTCATTGAGCCAAAAAAGCCCAATGAGCTACTTCCCAAACGAACCCTTCTTTTGTTAAATGTCTATATTTATTTTCTTTTTTTTTTGGGTACATCGGAAAATGAAAGAAACAACACAAGAACTACATCCTAGATCCCTCCCTAGAGAGGTGGACAATGTCTTCGACTAGCAAAGGCCGAAGTTCCGTAGGTGGGTCTTGAACAATAAGCAACTCCGCCGGTTGGTATTCGCCTATTCGTCTATATTTATTTTCAGTAAAATAAAAATATAAACACATATTTGTTACGCATATTTTAAGGACTTAAATTAAAAAGAAGTGAAAGGTAATTTCTAAAAGTGGTGATTAAAGATAGATTTTAAGAGCATCTCCAACGGTAGTAAGCATTTTACCTATCTAAATATTACTATAAAGTATATATTTTATTTTGCCTATCAATTGTTTTATATTTTTACTCCAACCATGCTCTTTATTTTAGCTATTTATTCAAGTACTATTAATTTTATAGAATGTCACGTCAACAACAAAGATGGAGGGAAATGATCCTAATGATTGAATACATTTTGCCTAGCGTTGAAGGCTAATTAGAGCATCTCTAATGCACTAGGCATATAATGTTTGTTAGTTAAAATGCCTAGTGTGATTCATTTTTTTCAATTTCAATGCACTAGGCATATGATTAGGCATTTTGACTCAACTCATATTCACTAGCTACATGTAGCTAGCCCTTCAACGCTAGGCAAAATGTATTTAATCATTAGGATCATTTCCCTTCATCTTTGTTGTTGACGTGGCATTCTATAAAATTAATAGTATTTGGATAAATAACTAAAATAAAGAGCATGGTTGGAGTAAAAACATAAAACAGATGATAGGCAAAATAAAATATACACTTTATAGTAATATTTAGATAGGTAAAATGCCTACTACCGTTGGAAATGCTTTTACATGTAGCTAGTGAATATGAGTTGAGTCAAAATGCTTAATCATATGCCTAGTGTATTGGAATTGAAAAAAGTGAATCACACTAGGCATTTTAACTAACAAGTATTATATGCCTAGTGTATTGGAGATGCTCTAACAAGAGAAGGTGGTGGACAATAACAAATGTGGCTGTCAGCAATGGTGGTTGGATGTGGTGATAGACAGTGACGATGATGTAGTGATTGAAGGAAAAAAAAAGAAGAATTAATTAATGATAATTTATTTTCTAAAAAAATTAAATTAGATTTTTTTTTTTTAGTTACAAGATTTTAATATATGTTGTAAATTATTTATAATTTTTCATTATAAAATAAATATCATTTTTTAATATTAATTTTAAACATAAATAGAAAATCATATATATATACTATTATAAAGGGAATGCTTGAGATGGTGTCCAAGACCATTGATCCTAATAACAAAATTTTTATCACTTGACCATATATTTTTAAGTCTAAATCAAATTTTATATTCAATAATCCTAGATGGTCCGAATTTTCTTAGTTCGAATGGCTCTAATTTCTTAAAACAACGTCGTTTTAAGTGTAAAACGACGTCGTTTTAACACATTTGAACTACTCGGGCCACAAAAATTCGAACCACTAATAATTTTTCTTTTATATTTTACAGATTTAACAATATACTCATCAAGTGAATACACACCCATTAATATATATATATATATATACATGTTTGTGTGTTAACAAATGAGATAATATTCAATTTTTTTCTAATCAAACAGGTTGGCATCAACGATGCGCGTTCAAGTTATGTCACTGATTATGTTGTCTTCCAAAAAAAATTAGGATAAATTATACTTTACTCCTTTTATGTTTGGCTATTTTATCACTTTGGCTCTTAAAATTTATTTTTTTATCACTTTGGGCCTTCTTGTTTGAAATTTTTCCCAATTTACTCTAAAAGTTAACTTACGTCCCAAATTAGGCAGAAAGTGAAACATTAATAATCACATGATATAAAATTATTTTATTATATATAATTCACACCTTTAATACAAATCCAAACCCCGATATAATAATATTTTTTTATGTTATGTGGCAGTTAACATAACATATTTTGTCTAATTTTGAACATAAATTAGCTTTAGAAGTAAACTGAAAAAAAGGTGAAATATAAAGGGTCAAAGTGAGAAAAGAATAAACTGTAAGGGCCAATATAAAAAAAATGGTCAAACAATAATGGGACAAAGTGTAATTTACCTAAAAAATTAATATAAATATATTAATTCTTGCTATTTTGACTAATTAAAATTTTATTGGGAAAACAACATCTACTTGTCCCTAAATTATGAGAGATTATTTGGTGGTCTTAAAGTAATATTTTACCCTGTTTATCACTTGACACTTGTTAAGTTATTTCTTAAAAACTTAACAAAAAAAATATTAAATCCCATAATTTTTACGTATAAATATTAGAAAATGATACATGCATACAATTTCTCTCTCCAAATGACGTAACGAGTAAAATTAAAAAAATTGATTCACATTCAAATATTTCTTCAAAATTCCTTTTACATGTATTTTGTCTTTTCACTTTATTAGAGGAAAAAAAATGTGTAAATATAACACTGCTTTAAATATTAACACCATATAAATTTGTGTCAAGACCATCAAATAATTTTTCATGAATCACCAAATATATATTTTTTTTCAGTTAGATGAGAGTAACCAACGCCACCTCTTGTGATTCATAAGTAAGGATGGCCCAGGGTGGGTGGGTTTGTGGCAGGATTATTTTCTTCCGCTTTCGCTCTCACTTTCAAACGTCACTCTCGCTCCAACTTTGTTACGGGTGTAATTTTTCAACCTTATCCCTGTCTCTATGGATATCTGATCATATTTTAAATAGTCAAAAAAATTGAGAATTATTTAAATACTGAACATATTAAATAATTTCTCTGGTTTCCATATATATAAACAGTGAAACTTTTGGAATTATTATTTATTTATATTTAAACAGAATTACAAAATTTTAGTATTCCTTTCTTATATGTAATTATATTATATATATATATATATTATAAATTAGGGTACTATTATAGTGTGCAACTTACGCCTTACACTTACGTTTTTTCTGTTTGCAGTTCTGTTTTTGTTTTCCCTTCCACTTACACTTTTTGTGTAAGTGGCACATGGTGTGCAACCCTTGAGGATTGCACACTTAAGAAAAGTCCTATAAATTATATCAAATTCAGGTTGGATTGAGAGAGGCGATACCTGCCCTTGCCCTCACCCCCACCCCCACCCCCACCCCAGTTATAGATAATCAAAATTTAATTTATCTCTAACCCACATAAATATTTAATGAGATAAAATATGTCCCATTTAAACGGATATAAATAAACTTTGCAGAAGAAACTAAAATGTCCATCCCTATCATCAGTGGCTTGCATGAAAGTCTGAAACTACCGTAGCTATAAGTTAGAGCATCTCCAATGCATTGCTATAACAGCTGCTAAAGTCATAATATGGCAGCTTGGGCAAAAATTGCTTCTCCAATGGCATGCTATAGTAGCTGCCAAATGTCAAATTTGGCAACTGCCAAATTTGGCAACTGCCAAATCAAGTGTCAAACTTGGCAACTACTTTGGCAACTGCCAAATCTGCCAAGTCACCAAAAATAAAACTGTTTTCTTTCTTCCCTCCTTCCCATTCAGTTGGGATTTTCCATAATGCATGAAGTTTTATATAAAAATATTGAACAAGAATGAACAAAACAGATTTCTCAAATAATAATTCATCAAAAAATGAACAAAACAGATTTCTCAAAATGAACAAGAATGAACAAAAATACCTGGATTTGATGGGAGGCTAATAATCTGAAATTAATTTCTCAAGAATGAACAAGAATGATCCATTAATTTCTGAAATAATCTTGAACAAGAATGAACTAATATTGAAGAAGAATGAACATAAATAATTTGAAATTAATTTCTCAAATAATCCATTAATTTCTCAAATAATCCATTAAAATCTGAAATAATCCAAAGAAAAATACCTGGATTTGATGTCGATCTGAAGAGGGTTGAAGATGAGGGTTGAAAAGGGTTGGAGAAGAGGGTTGAAGAAAGAAAACAGTTTACCCGAAGCTGCAGTTGATCCGATCTGATCCGAAGCCGAAGTTTATCCGAAGTTCTGATCTTCACTCAGATCTTCACTCTGATCCGAAGCTCAGATCTTCACCCAGATCTTCACTCTGATTCGAAGCTCTGTCTCTCTCTCCGAAGCTCTCTCTCCCTATGATCTTCACTCATCCGAAGCTCTCTCTCTGTCTCTGAAGTTTCCTCTCTGTTCTAGATGAAAATCTATCTTGATCTGTCTTGATCAAAACATATATTTTGGTGTAATAAAGAGCCGTTGGGCTCTGCTTGGTTTGTTTAACATTTTGAAAAAAAAAAAAATTGAAATTATTTTTTACAAATAATGTAATTAAATAATGTTTACGTATAAAAATTAAATAATGTAATTAAATAATGTTTATTTTTAAATAATGTAATTAAAAAATTGAAATTATTAAATTATTTCTTATTCTGGTATCATATAAAAATTACGTAATTAAATAACGTTTCAATTTTTTTTTAAACAGATGATTCAAGCAAAACTGTTGGGAATAATTTTTTTTTTTTTAAACAGATGCTTCAATTTCTTATTTGGTCAAATGTTTCAATTGAAATTATTAAATGTTTCAATTTTTTTTTCCATTTTTTTATTTTTTTTAAAATTTTTTATATTTGTCTAGTTAGGAATAATATAAATATATAATTTTTTTAACAAACAGGTAAAAAAATGTCACAAAAAAAAAAAATAAACAAAAATAAAATCACAAAAAACCTATATCCAAACAACACCTACAAAGTTGGAGGAAAAGTTGGTTGAGATTTGCCAAAAATAACAAATGACCATTAGAGTATCATTACTATAATTTGACAAAATAATACTATTTATTACTAAATTATAATAATAACAATCTCAATATAACAATAATCATTGGAGACGATATCAGAGCATTTGCGTTACTTTAGTTTGATGTTATTTGAATATCTGAATATGACGTTACTTACATAATCTTTCAAATCAGTAGTGTTACACATCCCCACCTAAAACAAAAAAAATGTAGCTACGCATTTTGGGAAAGCTACTAATCATTCAAAATAAAGCACAATACTTTAAAATTGTGGAATATTTTTTTTTATAAGAGTATCATTTCAACTCAAAAAGTTATTAATCATTCAAAATAAGGCACATTTTTAAAAAAGTAAATTTGTATATTATTTTCTTTTTATAAATATTTTTAATTAAGAGTATTGATATATAAATAAAAAATTTATATATATAATGATATGGTTTAATTTGGACATACTTCCATCTTGTAGAATAGTTATCTGAATTATTTTTATGAATAAAATTTTCATTTAGTTAAACAAATTAGCATGTAGTTCTCCCAAATTTTATAAATAAAAATGTTAAACTCCCCATATTTTAAGTAATTAAGAGATAATAACATACTTAAGCCAACTTATAAACTAATATTTTACTTGAAAAAGTTTGAGAGGTTGATCGTCATATTGATTTTTTTTTTGGGGGGGGGTCAAAAAGTCAATTCAAATCACTTAAAATTATCATTGAAAAAATAATAATAATAATATTTTATCAAATGAATTTAATTTTTAAAATAATAGGCTTTGTTGGGAACGATAAATGTTATATTTGGTTTGATTTTTATAAATTTATTTCAGATTTTTGTTTTTAAAATATTAAAAATTAATTTGATAAAAGAAATAAAAAAAGTATTTATTATTTTTATATAATTTATTTTTTGGGAGGTCATAAATAATTTTTAAAATTTTAAAATATCTTTTTTTATTTATTTTTATTAAATTAGTTTTTATTTTTTTATTCTTTTTATTTATTTTTTTGAAAAACAAATAAAGACGATGAAAGTTTTAGTGAAAAGGTTAAAAAATACTATAAAAAATTAATATATTTTTATTTTATTTTTTTACACGTTAACTTACTTGTGTCATTAAAGAAAAAGAAAAAATCTTAATTTATTTGTGCATTTATTTAAACCAATAAATTAGCTTCATTTAACGAAAAAAAAAAAAAAAAGATTGGTTTCCTCTAGTCCATAATTTGGATTGGAGAGTGTTGTCTTGGCCCGTGGGGCTCATCGCGAATTTTGTTTCGATAATTTAAATCGTTTATTTTGTAAGATCTTTTTATATATATCATTTTAAAAAAAAATTACGTCAATAAATTAAATAAATTACGATTATTAGATTGACTTAATTTTATGTATATAAAAAGATTACGATTATTATTAGACGAAAGACTTTATAAATAAATAGTTAAATTTATTAAAACATGACTTGTTAGACCATCTCCAACGCTGTATCAAATCTGATATCAAATTTGAATTTTGATGAAAACGACACTGTTCATCACTCCAACGCTGTACCAAACTTTACACCAAAATGAGATTTCACCAAATCTTTCATCAGATCGACGCAGAAGAAATGAATTCACCAAAACACTGTTACAGACCGTTGGAGGGGGACCCGGGTCGACCAACCGGTTGCCCACCCGGTTGTCCAACCAAAAAAGGGTTCAAATAGTTCAGAAAAAAAGTTCAAAAAAAAAAAAAAAAAAAAAATTTTCACTAACCGGTCGACCGGCCGGTCGACCCACCGGTCGACCACCGGGTCGTCCCAAAAAAAAAGTTCAGAAAGTTCAAAAAAAGTTCAAAAAATTCAAAAAAAAAAAAAAAAAAATTTTTTTTGGCAAACGGGTCAACCGGCTGGTCGACCCACCGGTTGACCAACCGGTCACCCCACTTAATTTCATGCACATTTGATGCAGCGTTGGAGAGCTCAGTATTAGATTTGATGAAAAGGCATTTTTTGAACTCAAATTTGATGAAAAAAGAAGTGCAGCGTTGGAGATGCTCTTACAGTTCTTACAGGCAGGAACAAGAAGCTCTCCCAAATGATAGATTGGAGAGAATTGAACGCAAAAAATAAATTTGTTTAGTTTTTAAAATTAAAATTTGAGTTGAGTTGTATTTTGAATCTTAAATTTTTTGGATTAAAATTATGATTCGAAAAATAAATCAAAATTATAAAAAACTTCTAATTATTTTTAAAAATAATTTCTGTCCTTTTTAACCTTTGCACACGTATCAATACAAAGTGGAAATGTTAACGTGGTCCCACGTGCAGTGAATTATGCTCTTTCCAGTTTTGCCCTCGCTCTTTTTGTTTTGGATCTTTAAAAACTACTATATATATCTCTTCCCCGCCTTGAACAAAGCATTAGAAGAGAGAGAGAGAGAGAGAGAGAGAGAGAGAGGTGCTCAGCTCAGCCATGGCGACTCTTCATTACACTTCAGCCTTCTTCATTATCTTCATTCTACACGTAGCATACGTGGCAAGTAAGTCATTAATTCGTTCGAAAGTAGTTTCATTTTTGTGTTGCCTAACTTTCTCATCTGTAATTTTGTTTGAAAACGACATGTCGATTTTGATTAGCTCATTTACTTTTTTTTCTATAAAAAATACTATTGATCTCAAAAATTCTATTAAAATATTTACTAAATATTTCACAATGTAAGATTGACTCACATAGTGTGGGCTCCGCACTACTATGTGAGACATTTGATAAAAATGTCGGTAGAATAGATCTCTAACATTATTCTTTTTCTATTTTAGTATTTGTCGTTCATAAACTATTAACTTCGTTTGGAAAGAATTTTTTTAATTTGATTTTTAAACTATTTTAACTTAATTAAAAAAATTCTGTTTGGAAATAAATTTTGACTTTTTTTATAATTTTATGAGAAAAAAGTAAAATGATTATTGCTATGTTTGGCATAGATTTTTTTAGTTATTTTAGTCACAAAAAGAGAAAATAAGTTAAAAAGTCAATAAGACAAAATATTACATTCAAATCATAATAATTTTATTTTTTTCTCTCATAAAAGTTAAAAAAAGTTAAAAAATCCATTCTAAACTAAACTTTTTAGTTTCAGATTAAAATAGTAAAAAAATAAAAAAATCAATTCACATTTCAAACAAAAGTTATAATTTGAATGTGATATTTTATTTTATTAATTTTTTAATTTTTTTTAATCTTTTAATAGACTAAGTTAATCTCAACTCATTTGCCAAACAAAACCTAAATTAAAAACAAATCTCATGATTTTCTTTGTCTATTTTATTCCTCAGGATTTTTCTGTTTTCTTTCTTACTTACAATCAATTCCACAAAAAACATGCACAAAGGCCAGTTGAATTATTTATATGTATGTATCTGTGTCAACACGCATGTTTGATGCGGGGGCTTGAGGCTTTGACATGATTTTGAATTCAACGGAGTCATCTGAAATTCAGGTGTATTTGAGAGAAATTATTGGATATTGTCGGAGTAGCATCACGTAATATTCTAAGATATTATGATTGATAAAAGAAAGGTAAAATTTATAATTTTGTATTGAATAATTAAAAAATAAAATGAACATAGCGAATGAATATAGATACGTATGTTTTGAAAATATCTAATAATTTTCTATGTTGGAGATGGGCTTTTAAATGTTTTTTTTTAGGTGACGTTTTTAAATATATATATATATATATATTAAATGCTCTATGATCTTAGGTTTTATTCAACTAATTGCACTAGAAAAATTAATTAATTAATTATTATTATTTTTAAAAAAAAATCCAGTCAAAACACAAATCACATGGATCATGAAAATTATATAGCTCCATGCAATGGTATATTATCATTTCTTTACCATATTTTTACTTTTAAATTGTGTTTAATTAATGAATTTGAATAGAAATTAAAAAAAAAAAAATAGCAGAGGAGTGAAATGTGAATGAAATTTATTTATATTTCACATTCTTTTTTTTAAAAAAAATTCTTTTCTAAATTTATGATTCAGGTATACATTAATGTTATATAATTATTTAGGTATTTGCTATTGGAATTTCTGGACTAATGGCATGTGACCTAATCAAAAATGCTTTAGAACTCTAATATAGGAGCTCTAATGGAAGGTGGGTCCCACTCTGATGTGATGTTTGTACCTTGCTTTGTTTGTGTTTTTTTTTTTTTTTTTTTTGTGCTTTGGCACATCACTAGAGCTCAAATTAAAATTCTAGATTTAGAGTTCTGTAGCATTTCCCGTGACCTAATATAGGTGGTGTTTGTTATAACTGAAACGATGTGATATAATTTAGAAATATGTGTCATACCATTTGGTATAATTTTTGTTTATAATTTATTAAGTATAAAGAGTTTAAATGAATTGAAAAAATTGATTATCTAAAAGCTGAAGGGGAAGTATATTTAATTTTTTATTTTTGATTATCAACTTTTAATTTTTAGGGGGATGCACCAATAAATCCCAAATTAATAACTTATGCACTATTTAGTCCTAAAAGTTTTCTTATAGACTGAGAGGTCCCATTACAATGTTAATAACATCAAATACAATGTTAATAACATCAAAGTCATGTTACAAACATTAGATTTCAAACATCTAATGTTCATCAAATTTTAATAATGTTTGAAAATATAGGATGAAAAATATCTAATGTTCATCAGATTTTAATAAATTTTGAAATTATAGAATGAAACATCAGATCATTTACATCATTTACATCATACTGATGTAAAAATGGGACTAAATGGAGCATAAGAAAACTTTTAGGACTAAATGGTTCAACGTTTCAAAAATTAGGACTTATGGGTAAATTTTCCTAATTTTTAATAATCTATACCCAACAGGGTCATGGATAACACTTTAGTATGTTTTTGCAAAGCAAAATATTATGAATCTCACATTAACTAATTTGAATTTGTGTGGTGTGGGATTAGAATAAATCTAAATTATAAGATGATAATTTTAAATAGAAAAATGCTTGAGAGCTCTAAAATAAGAGCTCTAAATCATGCACTAATGACATGGAAGTGTGTGGGGTCCAGTCTGATGTGATGTTTTGACTTGAAATTTTTTTTTTTTTGAACATGCCAACTCATTAGAGCTCTTTTAGAGCTCTACTTTTAGAGGTCTATAGCATTGTTGTTTTAAATAATTAAATTTGAGTTTGTAGTATTAATGTTTTGCAAATGTGATCTAATCTAGATATTTATAATTAACTTTTATTGATGAAAATGAAAAGATTTTAATCCTTTTTTTCTTTTTTTCTCTTTAGTTATTTATTTTGAAAAAAAAAAAAAAATTTACTTTTTAAATCTTTACACACTTGTCAATTTGAAAAATAAGATATTTGACATATTTTTTTTTAAATGTGAATTTTTTGTTTTTTTGGTTTCATTCCAAACTCATCGTCCATCGTCTCTATATTTGCAGAGTCCGATCCATTTATCGGCGTGAACTATGGTCAAATCGCCGACAACCTCCCGGCGCCGGAATCAACGGCGAAGCTACTCCAATCCACCTCAATCGAAAAGGTGAGATTATACGGATCCGACCCTGCCATCATCAAGGCTCTCGGCAACACCGGCATCGGAATCGTAATCGGCGCCTCCAACGGCGACATCCCCGCCATGGCCTCCGATCCGAGCTTCGCAAGCAATTGGATTAATTCCAACGTCATTCCTTTCTATCCATCCAGCAATATCATCCTGATCACCGTCGGCAACGAAGTGATGCTATCCGGCGATCGGAATCTGATGACTCAGCTTTTGCCGGCAATGCAGAATCTCCAAAATGCCCTCAACAAGGCGTCTTTGGGTGGGAAGATTAAGGTCTCGACTGTTCATTCGATGGCGGTGTTGAAGCAATCGGAGCCTCCTTCTTCTGGAATCTTCGATCCGAGTTTTACGGATTTGTTGAAAGGGTTGTTGGAGTTCAATAATGCTACTGGTTCGCCTTTCCCGATCAATCCTTACCCGTATTTTGCGTATCAGAGCGATCCCAGGCCTGAGACTCTGGCGTTTTGTTTGTTTCAACCTAACTCAGGACGACTCGACTCCGGCACCAATATCAAGTACACTAACATGTTCGATGCCCAGGTTAGCTAAATTCTCACATTTCAACAAAGAGTGTTCACAAATTTTAACTACAGTTATTTTCCAAACTGAGCTTGAAAATTGTCTTTGCAGCTGTCTTGAATTTATTTTTTCAAGTCATTGTGATTTAAAAATATACGGCTAAATTACATTGACACCCCCTCGAGAGGTTTGGTCCAATTATTACTTGAGGTTTGGTTCAATTATTACCCACCTCTTATGTTTTGAAAATTACATTTTCACGTTTGTGCTTAATAGTCTCATTTCACAAATCTTTATATAAAAGGTAACAACCCTCACTAGGAAAACAGAGAAAATTATATTAAAAAAAAAAAAGTAAAGGAAAGAGGGAAAAAAAGAGAAAGTAAAGCAAAATAAAAAAAGAGAGAATGAATGAGTTCAATCTTTCATTCCGTCTAAATAATTATAAGGGTGATATATATTAAACCTAAACCTAAGGGGTTGTAAGTGTAATTTATCCAAAATATAATTTTGAGTTTGGAGTTGAACACATGATTTTTAAAATAATGGAGAGGTCCAAGGGTACTACTGTTGACCCATGGTGGCCTCTTTGGCTTATATTGGTGATTCAAACAATTAAATGCCTAGGGTCATCGAGGATATTATCATTGTAAAAATTCACATTGATTGAATGTTTAAATCACATTGATCAACATAATTTTTTATGATATATTCACATATTGAACGATTTGAATTATTGAGATAGACTCAGAATAAGCCTTAAATAGGCTACTCTCGGCCGATGAGAAGCCTCCTTAAAATAAATTAATTGAAATCTTGGTTTGAAAATGTTATTTCACCCCCCTTTCCCCCCAAAAAAAATTGAAAATGTTATGTTTTACTAAAAATTACTCAAAATAATTACATTTTAATGAAGTAGGTGTAAGTGAGGGTTGTAACTTATCTCATAGTATTTAGGTGTAAATTACACAAACTGATTTGAATTTCTACAAAATTTATAATTATTTTGAGTTGTCCCATTGAAATGCGAATTTCACTTTTATTGCTATAGGTGCCTGAGGGCTTGTTAAATGTAATGAATGTCATATAATTAAATGTAATGCGTTTTTAATTATTATATTGTTATTAATATGGATTAATTTTTTTAAATAAAATGAATAGCATTTTATACATCATTATATAATTTTTTTTTTTTTTTTCCCAATAATACCATTCATTCATCATAATTGAAAAATATATTTAAGTAAACTATTAGAATAAATATAAATACTTGGAGAACTTCTCATTCAAAAAAATAATTTACTAATTTTTAATACAAAATATATCATTTAATTAAAAAGGTGAGTTTAGTTAAACTTGTATGTAATTTTTTTAAAAATGTATTATGTCAACATAATTTGTTTTTTGGACATCATACTATCGATCTATTCAATAATATGTAGGTAGACGCTGTTCGATCTGCATTGAACTCAATGGGATTTCAAGGTGTTGAGATTATGATTTCTGAGACTGGTTGGCCATACAAAGGAGAGAACAGTGAGGTTGGCCCAAGCATGGACAATGCTAAAGCTTACATTGGTAATTTGATTGCACACCTTAGATCGAAGGTGGGGACGCCATTGATGCCTGGGAAATCGGTGGATACGTATCTCTTTGCACTTTATGATGAGGATTTGAAGCCTGGACCAGCTTCTGAGCGATCATTTGGACTTTTCAAGCCCGATTTAACCATGACCTATGATGCTGGCCTTTCCAAGTCAAGCCCGGTAATTGCTTCACTACCAGGATATGGCATAAAAATAATATAAATAATAAAAGTCCTTGATCTTTTTTCACTTTTTCTGATACATTATTATCTTAACAATAATGCTACATCCACCGAATTTTGGCTCGGCTGAATTGCACAAATTTGTGCATGCCGGCCATTTGCACGAACATCCGGACGGTCGTCCGGCCAGTCATCTAGGTGGATGCCGGTCATCCAGACGGATGTTGGTTGACAAAGGTGACACTAGTCATTTGGCCACGTCATTCGGGTGGAGTCAAGCTACCTCTATTTCGGTGGACTGAGTTCTTATCTTAAACAGACATCATATATTTACATTATGGATAGGATAGCGGGAGAGTAGGATTATAGATGGTTCTGAGCTTATTTAGGGTTGTTTTGTGAATTAACTATTTTAGTTGGCATTTTGTCTTTTTATGAAAAGACGTTCAGAAAATAGAGAGAATATTTGATTCTTTTTAATAGTTATTTTTTGATTTTTTGGCTAAAAAAGTTAGTTCCCAGTGTCATTTCTTTATTTTTTAATGTTTCGTTCTTGGTTTTTTTTTAAAACATAAAAAATTTGCTTGACAAACTGTCTGAAAAAAAAGAAAGAAAAAAGAACTACATAAGGACCCCAACCTCCTCCTCCTCCTGTACATGGTGGGGCAAATTAAGCCCAACAAAACTACAAATGGCATGGGCACCTGCCTCAAGGGGTTGCAAGTTGCAACCCTTGATACTAAAGTTGAGAGTATTCATGTATGTCACTGTAAGGTTGGTCACTTTGGTCTGTCAATCATATACATAAGTTAGCACCATGGTCCACGGCCCAGAGTCCCATTAAAGGAAGCCTAGGTTAATCATGAAAGAGAATCAGTCACCAAGTAAAGGAGTGGCAACCATTTCCAGTTATATATCACTTAGCTCTTATGTGATTGGAGTGTGTTAAAGTGTCCTCGAATTACACAATGAAACAATCCTTTCAGGAATGAAAAGTTATGAGAAATCCCAATAGAGATGCTATCTCATCTGTGGTGAGTGAAGTGCACCTTTTATTCAAATAGTAACATTATGTATTTAAAAAATATGTAAATCAGATTGATTTCGAGTGTAATTCACATTATTCAAAATTTAAATTTGAGTAATATTATAGCTAATCCAATTTCTTATTGCATATATATATATAATATATTAAATTTACCCATACACATTCATATTTGTGAATTAATTCCGGTGGCCATCTTTGAAAGAGCTACCTGGCTTCTTGTGGTTAGCTACCATGAATTGCACTACAAGTCCTGAACAAATATTAAGTGCAACCAAATAGGATTATTAGATGGACACCCATTATTTCTCACTAACTCAACTGTGTAGTCTTCAGTACCCCAACATAAAATTTCTCATTGATTGATGATACTCTTATTGTCATGTATGTCATCAATGTGCGCAATATTTAATCGACACTTGCATGCTTTGTTAGAGGTATTGATAGTTTTTATTTTTTATTTTATTTTTGATTACAGAGGTTTGGATAGTTAGCTGCATATGTGATAAGAATAGTTGTTATATTTATTCTATTGTTACCATTGTTTTATTGTTCTTTTTGAAGATAGGCTGCCATTTCACTCGACTAACATGAATTATTTTGTTCTAAGACTCCATCAACACCAAAAACTCCAGTGACTCCATCTCCAAAGTCAAGTAAAGGATCTTGGTGCCTGCCAAAGGCAGGCATATCAGATACCCAATTACAAGCAAATTTGGATTATGCTTGTGCACAAGGGATTGATTGCAGTCCAATCCAACCAGGTGGAGCTTGTTTTGAACCAAACACACTGGCATCACATGCTAGCTATGCCATGAATCTTCTCTACCAAAATTCTGGCAGAAATCCATGGAACTGTGATTTCTCACAAACTGCCACACTCTCATCCAACAATCCTAGTAAGTTTTCTCAATTCAACCAACCACTCAATGTTAAAAAAAATTCCATCCAACAATCCTACAAAACGTTATTCCAACTAATTTATCATTGGTTGAATAGGAACCAACAGAGCTAGTCTTGTTGGCCAAGAGTCTCCCCAGTTCACTAAAGTTGTGTTTGGATTATGTATTTGAGTAGGAATTTGTGAAGGGAAAGGAATAGAGACGGAAACAAACTAATGAAATATAAACTAAACTTTTTTCACATTCTTATTCTACTTTCATTTCCCCCCGTAAATTTCTTCTCAAATCTTGATCAAACCACAGCCAAGGACTTTAAAAAAATTCTCTTTACTGACGTGTGGTTGTCCCTCCTTTTTTTTTTTTTTTTTGGACTATTTGTTGGACTTTCTTTCATGATTGAATGTCCAAATTGATAGATAGAATTCTCATAATATTTATGATTTATCTTCTATCAATTGAAATAATAATGATAATGAGTTTGACTTGAGTCTATTTTGATTGAAAGTGACACCAATCTTATTGTGTACTCAAATATTTTCCCTCTTTTATCTTGTCTCATAGGTTCCGATGGATGCAATTACCCCGGTGAAAGTAGCTGAGGCCAATAACCACCGTAATATAATAACATCACCGGTTGTGGTGAGTATGTGTTTACTGTTTAAATTCTTCAGTTAGTACTGTAAGGTATGTTTTTGGAAGAACATATATAAGAGAGATTGGGCAATGGCTTAAGGAGTAGTAGGAATTTTATTGATTCCCTACTCCTTTATTTAATGTAAAAAGGGATTGCCTGTATGCTTGTGAAAGTCTTTGTATTAACCGTAAAAAATTCATTTTTCTGTGTGTATTTATGTATTTATGGGAAAGTGATATAAATTTAAGAGAGATGATTTACTTGGCTTTGAGTTATTTCAGATGTAATTGGTCATCCTGCAAGGGAACTGAGAGATAAACCATCACTTTAGTCAGATTGCTCTTTCCTTCTTATTTATTTATAAAAAAATTCTTATTATTTGATTAAAAAGAGATGATTTTTCAAGTTAAATACCTTGGTTGTGTTACTTATTTCGACCGACTTAAAATTAGAGGACTCCAGCCAGTTAAAGGAGGAATTTGTTAAAAGAATTCAAAATGAAGGGAGCTATAGGCGAGTACGGGGATGAAGTAACATAAGATTATACACAGAATTAAGAAAGAACCTACCCTAATCAAGTGGGCTGAGAAACCCTAGTTCAACTTATTGAGGGAGTTTTATTAGAATATGCTACCGAATTCCACAGAGAAGAGATTAATGACAGGAAGATTCAATTTGAGGGCTAATAACCACGGGAAAGACAAAATCTTCATTTGGTACAAGTTAAAATGCGATTTTTTGGTTAAAATAATCACAAAAAGACAACAAATTTTTTAACTCAACAAGACAAAATGTTACATTTAAATCATAATCATTTCATTTTTTCTCTCATAAACACTACAAAAAAAAGTGTTTTTTGCGACGGCAAAACGCCGTCGCAAATGCTCCGTACGCCGTCGCTAATACTTTTTGCGACGGTAATGTGATTTTTTGCGACGGCAAGTGGGGGTCGCAACAAAAGGGGTTGCAAAAGGTTATTAGCGACGGTAAGTGCCGTCGCCATTGTTTTTTGCGACGGGAGAGTGCCTTTTGTTGCGACGGCAATTTGCTGTCGCCAATAAGTGAAGAAAATCTGAGTTTTTGCGACGGTACAGTATTTCCGTCGCTAAAATGGGATTTTTGAGACGGCAAGAATACCGTCGCTAAAAGTGTCATAGCTGATAACTATTGGTGACGGCAATCTGAGCCGTCGTTAAAGGTTTATTTTTCAATTACATTCCATAGCTTTTGCGACAGAAAGGGTGCCATCGCAAAAGCCTCGTACATTTTTTTTGCGACGGGTAGAATGTCGTCTCAAAAAAAAAAAAACCTGTTGGGAAATTATTAAAAAAATTAAAATAACCAGTATTAAATGAAAAATAACTATAAAAAAATTCAAAAATTACATAATAATATAAATACATACATAAACAAAAGTACAAATAATGAAAATTCATAATGTTGTTCCATTCATAACAATACATAAATAAAAATTCAAAACAATAAAAATTATGCCATTACATAATGTCGCATAATACATACATAATGTTGTTCACAAATTTAAATAACATAAATCAAAATCAAAACCAAAAGTTTTCGTCTTGATTCTTTCGTGGGTTACAAAAACAAAAGTTGGTCATAATTTTTATCGCAAGCATTCCACAAGAAGCAAACTGCTACTCAGGAAATATCTGAAAAAAACAAGATAAAAATAATTAATAACCAAATAATGGTGTTAATATTTTAATTACAGAAAAATATAAAAAAAATTGACTACTATATAATTAGAAAGATAGTTTAGTAAATAATTTTGACTAGATCGAAATCCGACTCTAACTCCCAAACCGGGAACCCGATTCGAGCCCCGTCTTCTCCCACAAGTCTATCGTGCCTAGGCGGTCGTGTGTGCCAAGTTTCGTGTTAAACCGACGTCGTTTGGTGATTTTGGGGCATTAACGCCTCGAATTCAAGTTTCTTAAGGAAGTAGTTTGTCTAAAGTGAAATTCGGCTCTAACTCTCAAACCGGAAACCCGATTCGAGCCCTGTCTTCTCCCACAAATCTCTCGTGCCTAGGCGGTCGTGTGTGCCAAGTTTCGTGCTAAACCGACGCCGTTTGGTGATTTTGGGGCGTTAACACCTCGAATTCAAGTTTCTTAAGGAACTAGTTTGCCTAAAGTGAAATCCGGCTCTAACTCCCAAACCGGGAACTCGATTCGAGCCCCATCTTCTCCCACAAGTCTCTCGTGCCTAGGCGGTTGTGTGTGCCAAGTTTCGTGCTAAACCAACGCCGTTTTGTGATTTTGGGGCGCTAACACCTCGAATTCAAGTTTCTTAAGGAACTAGTTTGCCTAAAGTGAAATCCGGCTCTAACTCCCAAACCGGGAACCCGATTCGAGCCCCGTCTTCTTCCACAAGTCTCCCGTGCCTAGGTGGCCGTCTTCTCCCACAAGTCTTCTCGTCTTCTCTATATGCATCACATCGAGGTTGTGTCTTATTAGATTGTGCTCCCAATATGGCAATTCATAAAAGATACTCTTTTTCTTCCAACTATGGGTGCGATGTCCAGCTTTCTCCTTCTCTACATGTCTCATATGCCTCTCCTTAAGGTCATCCCTCTTGTATTGGGTTAAATACCCTCAGATTCTAATTGTAGCAACATCTTAGTTCCAGACAACAATTTTGGTTTGAGTCTGACTTCTCGACTACCATCAAATGATACTTTATCCTTCTGGAATTTATGGCCAGTAGGTAAAAATCTGCGATGACCCAAGTATGATTGTTTCCTACTATGCTTCAACCAACACGATGTAGTTTCCTTATTGCAATAAGGACATGCATATTCGCCTTTAGTGCTCCATCCTGACAAGTTTGCGTATGTAGGAAAATCACTAATTGTCCACAGTAAAGCTGCATGCATTTGAAACATTTGATTTGTTGATGCATCAAATGTTGACACACTGTCACGCCCTCAAAATTAAACCCGAAACATGACATGCATTAATAAAAGGAAAACAATATATTATTTAAGTCACCAGAGTAATATGGAATAAAACATCAAATAAATGCCCTATGGGCTTACATCTTGCCAAGCCAACACTTGGACACAAATTCATGAGTTCTAACTCAAAAACAAATAAAGCCCTAGGCTTGAAAGTTTACATTGTTCAAATAAAATAAATAAAAGAAATAAAACAAGTCTTCCAATTCAATTCCTCACAAGCTAAGTCCTTGGAGGTAGTGAACCACCTGTACCTGAAAAATGAAGTTCCCATATAGGGTGAGCCACAGCCCAATAGAGAAATACTAAACCAAGCATAAGAATTAACTAAAGTATTAGCATCTAATACATGGTTAACACACTATAATCCAGTTACATTTTTTTAGACATGAATGTCTATATTGCCTATGACACATTGTCTATGGCACATCTTACTTTTCATCTATGGCTCAGAACCTGGCCAAATAACTCAACGGGGTTTCATCTTTTATTAACAAGATTTCCAATTCCACAGGAATAACAATTTAAGTTAAACCTAATCATAACAAATACATGAGTTGATATTATATCAATCATAATCAATTCACTTCCATACTTCCCAATTGACACATATTTTTGTGCTGTATCAATAAAAACACTTCAATATAAATAAGCACACATAAAAGTGATGCTAATGGAGTCCATCCCCTATCTCCTCCCAAACAAAAATCCGGTTTAGAGGTCCATCCCCTATCTTCCCCTAAACCGTGGAGTTCATCCCCTATCTCCTCCAAACAAATCCGGTTTAGAGGTCCATCCCCTATCTTCCCCTAAACCGTGGAGTTCATCCCCTATCTCCTCCAAACATCATGCATATGCAATGAAACATACAAATTGCCATATGCAACACACAATCAATACAAGTAATGTTCTGTATTAATTCAACAGTCAACATATGTGACTTAATTCCAGTTATACCTAAGCAGCATGCAAGGTCTACAACAATCAATGGCTATCCTCCACCGATAGCCCCAAAAGCGATTATTTCTAAGCGAGAAATAAATATCACAATGTATATACATTATCAAATCCACATATGAGTGATTAAATATTCAATTACATCAACCAATCTCAATTTCCCAAATCTCATGAATTTAACCCAATACACAATTCCCCTTTTTAAATTAATTACATGAATTACTCCATGACAAAACCCTAAGACTTCTCCTAGAATTACTAAACCACCCCCCACATACTAGAACACCAACACTTAGGATTAAAACGAATACAAGGAGTAGAAAATCCCTACCTCAAAGCAATGAACCCGATAGAAGAAGATGAAGATGTTTGCCCAAATGTTAAAGTGCTCCAAATCCAACAATGCTCCGATTAAATGAAAGCCCTCACTCTCCTCTACCTTTTTAATGAAGGAACTAGGTTAGAAACACCCTCTAGATAGATCAAACCCAAGGAAAAGATGAGTTGAGAAAGAAGAAACTCGGAACTAGGGTTTTTGGATCAAAAATTGTGAAAAAGGACGTTTTAAAACTGCTGCTGCGTTTAAATCGGGATGGCTCGCCGGCGAAGACATGGTCGCCGAGCGACCAGACCTAGAAATACTCGCCGGCGAAGAAAAGCTCGCTCGAGCCAAGAACTCGATGCTTCAGGTCTGCAACCCAGAAGCATGCTCGAGCGACAGAATGCTCGCTCGAGCGAAGAACTCGAAAACATACAGCTCGCTCGCTCGAGCGAAGAAAGCTCGCTCGAGCGAAAACACTCTGCTCTCTGGTCTATACTAGACGCAATCTCTCGCTCGAGCTAAGAAATCCTGGCTCGAGCCACTAGAAACAAAACTCAACCCTCGCTCGAGCGACCAAACCCTCGCTCGAGCGACCAACTCAAAAACTGGACAGCAAGATTTGATTTCCGAACCCGACCAACCTGAAACAAACCTGCCCAACACATCCTATAACTCAATTGAGGAATTAGAGAACAACAGATATAACAACAGAATTCGCGGAACGTAAGTCCGGATACAATAATTAAATGGGAAAAAGACCGGGGTCGCTATAACCTCCCCCCCTTAAAAGAATTTCGTCCCCGAAATTAAGCATGAGTTTGTAAAAAAACAAGCTTTTCTTAATTCCCAATGATATATAAAACAATAATCAACAATCTTGACCAATATTGGTCACTACATCTCTCATTAAGAGGCATCTCACAATATGTATAAATCAACATACATTTCAACCTGCATCAATATTATGCATTATCCCTTTCGATGTTAACAAATTCCATATCGTATTCAATCTCATGGTATAAACAACACATTACTCCCATTATGTGGCAAGTTTCAAAATGTTAACATTCAATCAAACTGTTCTCAATGTTTTCCAACTCAAGACACATATAAAATTCTCAAGTTCCGCAATATTATATAATCTAAGTACAAGATTACAAATCAATAAACAAATCCGGATATTTCTCACGGACTTCCAACTCACGTTCCCAAGTGGCTTCCTCCACTCCGTGATGCTTCCACAGAACTTTCGCCAAAGGGATAGTCTTGCCACGCAAAACTTGATCCCGCCTATCCAAAACCCGGACCGGTCTCTCCTCATACGAGACATCCTCATCAACAACTAATTCAGTCCAATCCAACACATGTGACGGATCTGGCTCATACTTAGGAGCATACTCACATGAAACACGTCATGAACTCCGGATAACTGCGGTGGCAAAGCTAAACGATAAGCAGCCTCGCCAATCCTCTCAAGGATCTCAAAAGGCCCAATGAACCGAGGGGACAACTTCCCGCTCTTCCCAAATCTCATCAAACCTCGCCTAGGTGATATTTTCAGAAAGACATGATCACCTACCTCAAACACCAAAGGTCTCCTCCTACGGTCGGCATAAGATTTCTGACGACTCTGTGCTGTAACCAGCCTCTTACGGATAAGCTCAACTTTCTCCGTGGTTTCCCTCACCAACTCCGGACCCAACAAAGGTGCGTCACCCACCTCGGCCCAACAAACTGGAGATCTACGATTCGGCCATATAAGGCCTCAAACGGTGCCATACCGATACTAGATGAAAGCTATTGTTGTAAGCAAACTCCACTAATGGCAAGTGCTTTTCCCGACCCATTAAGGCCGAGAACCCAACCTCGAAGCCTACCCTCCAGGACCTGAATAGTACGCCGGATGCCGTCGGTCACCGAGGATGATAAGCCGTACTAAGGGTCAACTTAGTGCCTAAAGCACTCTGCAAACTCGCCACAACTGGCAAAGGAAACGAGAATCTCTATCTCAAACAATCGCCTTTGGGACCCGTGCAACCTCACTATGTCCCGAACATACAAATCGGCAAGATGATCTCGAATCTCTAACGCGCATAGGAATGAAGTCGCCGACTTCACAACCGTCCACCACAACCCAAATAGCATCACTACCTCGGAGTCTTGGAAGACCCACAACGAAGTCCATAGTGACATGCTCCCACTTCCACTCTAAGCAATAGGCAAGGGTTGCAACAAACCCGGCGGCCTTCGATGCTCGGCCTTCACTTGCGACAAGTAAGGCACTTAGATCTAAAGTCGCCACATCTCTCTTCATACCTCGCCACCAAAATCGGCCCAAATCGATACATCTTAGTACCTCCGGATGCACCAAAGCGCGAATGATGAAACTCTCGAAGTACCTCCTCACGGCAAGATTCCAGACAACAGACGATCTCGGTATCTCACGCCAGTCGGGATACACCGTCAAACCCTTCTCAACCTTCCCAATGGAAATCCTTTCTCGGAGAGATTCTACCTCAAGATCACCCCCGAGCCTCTAACACTCGAGTCACAAGTGTAGGGTCGTGCAACAATCGAAAACAAGGTCAAGACCTCAACGGATTCGCCTAAATGCAAATCAAACTCCCCAACAGTACCCAACATCTCCCACTCCCGGATGGCTATACTGGCAACGTCACCAACAGATTTTCTGCTAAGGGCATCGGCCACAACATTGGCCTTCCCTGGATGATAGTGCAACTCGAAGTCATAATCCTCAATGAACTCCATCCACCTCCTCTGCCTCAAATTCAAGTCCTTCTGAGTGAACAAATATTTTAAACTCTTATGGTCGGAGAATACCTCAAATTTCTCACCATACAAATAATGTCTCCAAATTTTTAGGGCAAATATCACAGCTGCTAGCTCTAGATCATGCGTAGGGTAATTCTTCTCGTGAATTTTCAACTGACGTGAGCCATAGGCAACCACTTTCCCCTCTTGCATCAACACACAACCCAGACCCTCTCGTGAGGCGTCACAAGAACTGAATAACCCAACCCTCTCTCCGGAATAATCAAAACCGGAGCGGTGGTCAATCTAACTTTCAACTCCTGAAATGACCTTTCACAAGTCTCACTCCAAACAAATTTAACTCCCTTCCGAGTCAATCTAGTCAACGGTGAAGCTAACCTGGAGAAATCCTTCACAAACCGACGGTAATACCCAGCTAATCCCAGAAAACTGCGGATCTCAAATACACTCTTAGGTTGTGCCCAATCTTGCACTGCCTCCGTCTTGGATGTATCAACAGACACCCCCTTCCCGGAAACTACATGGCCTAAGAACTTCACCTCTTCTAGCCAGAACTCACACTTCCCAAACTTAGCATAAAGCTTATGGGTTCTAAGTAATTCTAGCACCACTCTCAAGTGTTCCTCGTGCTCTTCCTCTGAAGGTGAATAAATCAAAATGTCGCCCACGAAGACGACCACAAAACGATCCAAAAATGCTCGGAAGATCCGGTTCATCAAATCCATAAACACCGCTGGTGCATTGGTGAGCCCAAACGGCATCACCAGAAACTCGTAGTGGCCATACCGCGTACGGAATGCCGTCTTTGGAATATCCTCCTCCCTGACTCTCAACTGATGATAACCCGATCTCAAGTCTATCTTAGAGAAACAACGGGAACCCTTCAACTGATCGAACAAATCATCTATACGAGGCATCGGGTACTTATTCTTAACCGTCACCCGATTCAACTTCCGGTAATCTATACAAAGTCTCAAAGCACCACCTTTCTTTTTAACGAAAAATTTGGCGCTCCCACGGTGAAACACTAGGGCGGATATAACCCTTATCTAACAACTCACGAGTGAATCTTCAATTCAACTAGCTCGGCAAAACGATAAGGTGCTATAGAAATCGGCGCCGTCGCACTAAGTCAATAGAGAACTCAATCTCTCGATGCGGTGGTAAATCGACAGATCCTCGGGAAAACGTCCGAGTACTCACAAACCACCCTTGGTAACACAATCGAGTCTCAACATCCTCACTAATCGCAAGACTAGCAAGTAAACTACTAAGCTCACTCCGCCTCATGGATCATACCTCGTGGCAAAACACTACCAACCTGTCCCCGAGAAAATGAAAACGTTCTCCGCCATCAGTACAACAAGTTACCCTCGACGGTAGCAATCAATAAATGCCGGTATGATGATAACCATCCATACCCAAAATAACATCGAAGCCCTTCATGGCATCACTACAAAAGAGAAAGGGATTCTATGATCATCGACCTCTATATCACAACCCCTAACACCTTGTTTCAAAATCAACTCACCCCAAGAGGCGACACTACACAAATAGGAGATGCTAAGCGAGCTAACTCCAACTCCAAAATAGATGCAAATGCAGACACAAAGGAATGAGACGCACCAGACGATCAATACACTAGCAAATCAATTGCAAAACAAGAAGGTACCTCTAACCACAGATGGAGCTGGTATAAGATCTGTCTTGAGAATAAAGATACACGCGCCAGATGACCTCTCGATCAACCTGCTCACCTCGAGCGTAAGATCCTGATTGGGACGAAGAAGCCCCTGGTTGGCCCTCAAGGCTCGAATCGACCGAGCATCGACTCTGAGTCGCCTCGAACCAAGAGGCACCAAGTGTGGCAAACCTCTTCATGTGCCTGGTGACCGCATTGAAAACAAGAGGACTGCTGACCTCTACTCTGACTCTGGCTCTGAGATCGAGCCGAAGAAGATGCTGCTCTCTGAACTCCTCCCCTCTGAGGACAAACTGGAGACTTGTGGCCCAGCTGACCACACTTGAAACAGGTAATGTCTCCCTGACTGCCTTTCCCAGAACTAGCACTCTGCACCGGAAAAGTGGATCTAGAAAAACTACTCTGAGGCTGCTGAGGAGTGAAACCTCTCTGCCTCCTGCCATCACTCGCCATCTCGACTCCTCTTGGAGCCTTTCGCCTTTCCCTCTTCTGCATCATAATCTCGGTGTCTGCTGCACCAACCAATCGCCCGAAATCCCTAATCATAGACCCAACAACTCTCAGCATGAGGCCACGCCTCAACTTCTTCTCAAACTCAATGCAGCGGCGCTCCTCAGTTGCCACCAACTCAGGTGCAAACCTGGACAGACTAGTGAATGCCGCTTCAAACTTCGGCCATCGATAAACTGTTTCGCTCAAGATGGCGGGCCGATCTCTCAACTTCTCTGAGCAATTTGGAGACAAGTACTTCTCCTGAAAAGCATCAACAAAAGCCTTCCACGTACCCCCAATACGACCCTTGGTGAACTTCCACCACTGACCCGCATCTCCCTTCAGCTGGAACGATGCCAAGGTCACCTTCAACCCCTCGTCTTCGATGCCAAGCATCTCAAACGTTTTCGTTATGCCGAGCCATTAAATGCCTTAAGCGGCTCGCTAGGATCACCTACAAACACGTCCGGTTGAGACCGGAAGAATTCCCTCTTCAGAAAAGAAGGCCCTGCATCTGCCACAACTACCTGAGCCTGATTCTAAGCCCTAAGAATGCCCACTGACTCCCTAAAAGCTCCAGCTATCTCTTGGGCCAAAGCGCCCATACCTTGCTGGCCTGCTGGCTCGGCCACATTGGCTTGGCCAACACCCTCCTGAACTGTCGGTATCTCCTCCGGTATAGGCATTTCCTGCCTAGCCTGCCTACCACGCCTACCACGACCTCGTCCTCGTCCTGACATCCTAATGAAGGAAACAAAGACGTTAGCACTCTAAATAATGTGCCAAAACTATAATACTTGCGTCCTAATACGTTGGACAACAATAAATCACACCACGTAAGCACATAATCACATAAGCACCTCAATTTCATTCTGGATAATAGCGGTCGAGACGTCGCTAAAGTTCCGGTTGGAAACAACATTGATCAAGTGCCTTTCCAACAAGACATTCAGAGACTCAAGGGTCCAATCAACATCCAGCAACTACATTCCATACCCACATAGTCACATAAACATGTTATCATATAAGCATGCAATCATTACACTAAGTCTCTATCAAACGAGACGAACCCATTGTGATTCTAATCACTTCCCACGTACCCAAAGTATTCAAACCCGGTACGCTCTGATACCAAGTTGTCACGCCCTCAAAATTAAACCCGAAACATGACATGCATTAATAAAAGGAAAACAATATATTATTTAAGTCACCAGAGTAATATGGAATAAAACATCAAATAAATGCCCTATGGGCTTACATCTTGCCAAGCCAACACTTGGACACAAATTCATGAGTTCTAACTCAAAAACAAATAAAGCCCTAGGCTTGAAAGTTTACATTGTTCAAATAAAATAAATAAAAGAAATAAAACAAGTCTTCCAATTCAATTCCTCACAAGCTAAGTCCTTGGAGGTAGTGAACCACCTGTACCTGAAAAATGAAGTTCCCATATAGGGTGAGCCACACTTCAATAGAGAAATACTAAACCAAGCATAAGAATTAACTAAAGTATTAGCATCTAATACATGGTTAACACACTATAATCCAGTTACACTTTTTTAGACATGAATGTCTATATTGCCTATGACACATTGTCTATGGCACATCTTACTTTTCATCTATGGCTCAGAACCTGGCCAAATAACTCAACGGGGTTTCATCTTTTATTAACAAGATTTCCAATTCCACAGGAATAACAATTTAAGTTAAACCTAATCATAACAAATACATGAGTTGATATTATATCAATCATAATCAATTCACTTCCATACTTCCCAATTGACACATATTTTTGTGCTGTATCAATAAAAACACTTCAATATAAATAAGCACACATAAAAGTGATGCTAATGGAGTCCATCCCCTATCTCCTCCCAAACAAAAATCCGGTTTAGAGGTCCATCCCCTATCATTCCCTAAACCGTGGAGTACATCCCCTATCTCCTCCAAACAAATCCGGTTTAGAGGTCCATCCCTATCTTCCCTAAACCGTGGAGTTCATCCCCTATCTCCTCCAAACATCATGCATATGCAATGAAACATACAAATTGCCATATGCAACACACAATCAATACAAGTAATGTTCTGTATTAATTCAACAGTCAACATATGTGACTTAATTCCAGTTATACCTAAGCAGCATGCAAGGTCTACAACAATCAATGGCTATCCTCCACCGATAGCCCCAAAACAGTTATTTCTAAGCGAGAAATAAATATCACAATGTATATACATTATCAAATCCACATATGAGTGATTAAATATTCAATTACATCAACCAATCTCAATTTCCCAAATCTCATGAATTTAACCCAATACACAATTCCCCTTTTTAAATTAATTACATGAATTACTCCATGACAAAACCCTAAGACTTCTCCTAGAATTACTAAACCACCCCCCTCCCACATACTAGAACACCAACACTTAGGATTAAAACGTATACAAGGAGTAGAAAATCCCTACCTCAAAGCAATGAACCCGATAGAAGAAGATGAAGATGTTTGCCCAAATGTTAAAGTGCTCCAAATCCAACAATGCTCCGATTAAATGAAAGCCCTCACTCTCTCTACCTTTTAATGAAGGAACTAGGTTAGAAACACCCTCTAGATAGATCAAACCCAAGGAAAAGATGAGTTGAGAAAGAAGAAACTCGAACTAGGGTTTTGGATCAAAATTGTGAAAAGGACGCGTTTAAAAGCTGCTGCGTTTAAATATCTTGGGCAGCTCGCCGGCGAAGACATGGTCGCCGAGCGACTGACAAGAAATACTCGCCGAGCGAAGAAAAGCTCGCTCGAGCAAGAACTCGATGCTTCAGTGTCGCAACGAAGCATGCTCGGCGAGAATGCTCGCTCGGCGAAGAACTCAAACATACTTTCGCTCGCTGAAGCGAAGAAAGCTTCGGCGAAAACACTCGCTCTCGGTCTATACTAGACGCAATCTCGCCGAGCTAAGAAATCCTGGCTCGAGCCACTAGAAACAAAACTCAACCCTCGCTCGAGCGACCAAACCCTCGCTCGAGCGACCAACTCAAAAACTGGACAGCAAGATTTGATTTCCGAACCCGACCAACCTGAAACAAACCTGCCCAACACATCCTATAACTCAATTGAGGAATTAGAGAACAACAGATATAACAACAGAATTCGCGGAACGTAAGTCCGGATACAATAATTAAATGGGAAAAAGACCGGGGTCGCTATACACACCCTCATTCCATAGTTCTTTCAACTCCTCAATCAATGGTTGTATATACATATCAATCTTGTCACCAGGTCCTTTCGGGCCGTCAATAAGCACGGATAAAATTAGAAATGGTTGCTTCATGTACATCCATGGCGGCAAGTTGTATGGAATGAGCACAATAGGCCAAGTGCTATGAACTATGTTCATCGTCCTGAATGGGTTAAAACCATCAGATGCTAAGCCAAGCCTTACACTTCGGCAATCATTACTAAAGTCAATATTCCGATGGTCAAAATCTTTCCATGCAAGGGAGTCAGCAGGATGCCTGAAGACACCATCATCAGTTCGTTCCTCTGCATGCCATCTCATGAACTTGGCCGTCTTGGATGACATAAACAACCTCTGCAACGTTGGCTTTAAAGGAAAATATCTCATCTGTTTTGCAGCTATTTGTTTGCCACCTTTGTTAGGACCATTTGAACCACCATCGCCATTTGATTTCCATCTAGAACTGTTGCATATGACACATTTATCAAGATTGGCGTCCTCGTTTCGAAACAACATGCAACTGTTGGGACATGCATCCCACGTCTCATACGTGAAGCCCAAATCTGTTGTGACCTTTTGAGCTTTATAATATGAGTCCGGGAGTTTCACACCCAACGGGAACGCCTCATTCAATAACTCAAGCAACATGGCAACAGACTTGTTCTGTCTAATCGATTAAGCACCTTCAAATATAGAAGTCGAACAATGAATGACAAAGATGTGAACTTCTGACAACCCGGATACAATTCACTTTGTGCATCTTGAAGAAGTTTGAAATACTTTGCAGTCTCTGCAATTGGACCGAGCTAGGGTTCAAATGCATGGGGATCAGGCCCCTGTGGTTCATCACCCTCAACACTTGTACCGGCATGTGGATTTCCCATAGCCCCTTGTATCATTCCAATCATATCATCCCCAATGTCTGAATTAGCTAATGTTTCATTCTCTCTATTACCATGCAGAGACACGTAAGATTCCCCATGATTAATCCAATGGTTGTATTTTTTAAAAAAACCATTCAAAATCAAATGCTCCCATACACCTTCTCGTACAAAATAGTATCGATTCTCACACTTCCTACACTGACAACTGATCATCGAACCTTTAACCCTATTGGTGTAGGCAAACACAAGGAATTCATCAATCCCATTAATGTATTCGCTTGACATCCTATTTGGCAAATCGATCCAACTCTTATCCATCATCTGTACACATCTACAAAAATATCTCATCAAAGTAACTCTAAATATAATACCTACGTATTCATGTACCATGATACCTATCCATCCAATTTCTCTCAAATAGGTAGGTAGTCTTATCCTAGTTAGTTATTTACCGATTTAATAGGAGAACATAAAAAATGAAATACTTATACAACAACACGTGAGATCAATTAATTGAAGAAAAAAATGATATAATTTCATACTTTCTGAGTCATAACTTAAAAAATAAATAAATCATAACCAAACACCACATGAGGCATAACCAAAGATCTTATAAGTCTTAACTAAAATAATATCATAATTAACGAAGATAATTCATCATAACTAAAGAAAAAAAAATGACATAACTAATGATGCATATGATAAATGGATGTGTATGGTAGAATTCTCCAAATTATTAGTATTCCATAATACTATGCGGCATTATTTATAAACTTGATAGATGAGTTATACAAAAACACACTAATCAAGTATATTGTCTCAAAAATTATTTAATAAAGATGGATCATTATTCTGTATATTATAATTTTGAACATCACATACATAATCTTATGTAACAAAGTAGAATAAGAAAGCCCAGTCCAAGTTTCTTTTCTATCTATATATATGGAGGCCCAATTACTTTCCATACTACAAATTACTTCCACAAACACACCAGCAAAGATCAACCAGGTAACGTAAATACTTAAATGCCTCGCACGCTACATGTTGGGAACATTGTAAGATATGCTCTCCTTGAAAGAAAATGCAAAAACTACATATAATGAAATGATAGCAGAACTGCATTAGCTATGGTTATGAAGTTCACAGACTAGATAGATGTACAGTACAACCAAATTAAGCACAGAACCATTACCTGTCGATAGAGTGGTGACTGGAACTTAAAATCCACCAAAAAATAAAGGCTTCAAGTTCCTGGATCAAGTCCCGGACTAAATTCCCAAAAGTTTATCAAATGATCAAAAAGACTACTTTTCGATACAGTTGTCTGGAAAAAAAACAGAACAAATGATAGGTACATCAATAACAGTATCAGCAAAATTAAACTCATGATTTATTTTATTATAAGACTTAAACTTTGAGTTTTTTTTTTTTTGTAATTTTTCATATTATTTTTTATTGGACACTTCTTATATTATTGAGAATTGCATTACTTTAGTGATTAACTAGTGTATATAATATGAGAAATTTGTTGGATTATATTATGAAATTTGAAGTATACCAATGAACTTTTTTGAAACTCTTCAATCGTGGAATTAAACTGGATTTGAACAAATTTTGCAGTTTGGTTTTGGTTCGATTTCTAAAATTTCACGATTTATGATTCCAAAATTTCTCTAAGGATAGGTTTAGTACTTGGATCATCTTATAAACAAATTAAACTAGTATGTAAACATCCCTACTAAAACAATTGATTAATCAGGCTAAAAATGATTATACATCATTCACTTTTATAAGTCATGTATATTTTCATTTCCAACATTTTTAGCAAGTGGCCACAAATAAGAGACCCGTTAACAATATATATATATATATATTTTTTTTAAATATCTAAAAATAGGTTGTGAATTTTTAAAAGTTTATTATTTTTCAAAAAAAAAAATGATTGGAAATAATGAGTGTTTCCATAAATGTTATTATTATTTATTTAAATATACAAATTAAGTTTTATTATTTATTTTCAAAAAAATAAAATGATTGGAAAACAATGAAAACAGATTTTAGTTTTAAGTTGGGAATAATATCAATGTAATTAGATATATTTATATATATATATATATATATAAATATATATACATGAACGCGGAAGCAGCAACAACAATACAGGAGATGGATTACGAAATCAAAGATGAACCAAATTAAACCAAGACAGTAATTGAAATGCACAAACCTTCAAAACATTTAATTAAATACAGAAAATAACTTGCACTTACAATTGTTGTAATAATTGTTGTAATCTGCAAGGATCTTTTAATTAGGTTGAACAGAACGGGGAAATGTAAACCTCACTCAGAGCACTTTGGTTTCTTTACCACCGAAAGGGTTCAAGAAAATTGAAAAGTTGAAGTCCCTGAGTGATTACAATGAATTATAATATATAGAATAAAAAGTAACTATGCAGCATGTGAACTGTCAAATTAACTATGCAAAGATGTGAATCGTTCAAGGCAACAAAGATTGGAGACCGGGTATCGGTTGCTTTCACGATTGATTGAGCAGTGAGCGGCTTTAACAAAGTTGATTGACCAAATAGTGATGTGAATAAAGAAGGTGAACAGTAGCTTTTACTATTCATCACTTTCGTGGAGCATGTGAATAAAGGAATCAATAAATACAAATTGGCTTTTCTCAAAAGAGTATTGATTGAAGCCATTTTTGTATTTATAAAGAATACTAAGTTGATTAGGCATATGGATCCCGAGCATCTTGAAACTCGGTCAATCCATATGGAATGGATTGAGTAGTTGATCCTTGAAGATTGAGTGAATTATCTCGAACCTTCTTCAATCATCTCGAATCGTTGATTGGGCCTGAGCTCGATCCACAAGTTGCCGAGCCATCTGGAACATTTCATCACGGGAGGGCTTGGACTTGACTTTGGATTTAACTTTAGGCTGAGCAGGAGGTGAAATGGGCTTAGCCTTGGATTTGGATTTTGACTTGGGCCTTGAATGATCCTTGGGCTGGTCCGGAATTGTAGGAACTTTGGACTTTCCCTTGGATTTGGATTTGGATGATCTGGGCTTGGAGCCACTAGAAGAGGGGCTTCCAAGATTGATTGGGGGAAGACTGGGCTGACTTCCTTGACTGATTGCAGCAGTTGGGTTCTGCTAGGTTTTGACTTTGGCAGGAGTTGGAGCACATTGATCTGGAGGAAATTCCTCATGAACAATTTCAATAATGCGGGGCACATTGAACTTAGCCCACCATTTGACTGAGTGTTGGCGGATAATTATGTTATCAACAATCCCATAATGCCATTTGAATATCCAAGGGATTTTGTATTTGGATATAAAATTGAGCAATATAGGAAATTGTTTTTGATGAGCAGTAAATGGCTAACCAGTAGCAAAATATGCAATTGTTTCATTGACGGATCAGGGGAGAATGTCTGAAATGGCGCCTTAATGTGTCCACCATCTCACAAACCAAAGTTGGTAACTCGATTTGAATTTTGATCAAAGGAAATAAACCAGAGGAGTGAAAGACTCATTTTGGTACAAGAACAATTTGAACCAAGCATCAACATAATCATGATAATTATATTGAATAGAGTGACCAGGTAAATCTCAAAGCAGATTAGGATTTCCCCATTCTGCAAGAGAGACAATATTATGAATGTAGAGTGAATGGTATAGGATATTGTAAGCATAAGTTCGATCCTGAATGGGTTTAATCAAGATGGAATGATGGTTGAGCAGGATATCTTTGTAATATGAGAGATTTTTCTCTGGAGGGAAAGAAATGAAATGACATCCAGAGCCAAAATGGAATTGAGCAATTTCATTAATGGTTTGACTTCTAGGGTGACTAGGTTCTTTGTAGAATAGGTTTGTAACATGTGATTTGGTGTACTCAGTTCGAGAAGGGCGAACTTGGTTGATTGGAAGTGGAGTAACTGAAACGGATTGGCTAGAGGCAAAAGGATCATTAGCCAATGCAGATGAATAATCAGGACGGTGAATAGTACCAAGAGTATGGTACCGGTTAATTAGGTCAATAGATTTGGATGGATGAACTGACTCCAAAGGAGGAGGAACTATGAGTTGATTAGGTTTACTGGAACCAGAAGAGGGAACCAAAGCCTTTGAAGGAGGCCTTGGGCGAGACATCTGTGAAATATGGAACAAAGATTAGCAATCAGAAAGAAGAGCTAAATAATTTTGGTAATAGAACAAATCATTGTAGTAATTATGACGTAAAACACGTCGAGCTTGTAACTGTTGATGATTAATGTATTGGGCTCGTTTAGTAGTAAGTCGGGTTGATTTAAGACGGGTAATGCGGCGGTTAACTTGTCTGATCAGGGTTTGGTAATGGGTAATTTGGGTTTTAACATAAGAAATATGTGGAGTAGCACTCATCCCTTACCCCCCTGTAAAAATTCCCGGGTAAGAAAATCAGGAAGGGAATTTTGAGAACCAGGTATGTAAGTAATGTCAAAATCAAAAATACTTAAAATAGATTGCCAACAGGCAAAAATTTGTTTACTAGCAAGATTTTGAACATCTTTTTCCAAAACATATTTAGCAGATTTGCAATCAACACGAAGTAAAAAATTTTGATTTAAAATATCATCTTGAAATTTTTGAATGCATAAAACAGTAGATAAAATTTCTTTTTTAATAGTACTATAATTTAATTCAGCAAGATTCCGGACACCGTAATGAAAACGAACAATTTGTTCAGGTGACTGAGGAGTAATTTGCTGGAGCAGAATACCACCATAACCAATATCAGAAGCATCGGTTTGAATGATTTTGAATGAATTCTCAGTAGGAATACCAAGACAAGGAAGAGATTTAACATATTTTTTAACTTGTTGAACAACAGCAGTATGAGTAGAAGACCAAGGAGGAGGATTATCTTTTAACCTATCAAACAGAGGTTGACAGATTTTCCTAAGGTCTTGATAGAAGTCAGCAATGTAATTGAGGGAACCTAAGAACCGTTGTAATTGAGTTTTATCAAGAATTTCATCAGGAAACTTAGACGCAAATTCAATAGAGCGACTAATAGGAAGAATAGTATTATGATGAATATCATATCCTAAGAACCTAACTTTAGTTTGAAATAGTTTAATCTTAGGAGCAGATATGACGAGACCATGACTTTTAATTGTATAAAAGAATGCAGTTAAATGTTTCCAATGTGCACTAATTGAGTTAGAAAAAATTAATATGTCATCAATATAAACAATGGAGAAATGACTAAAGGGGTTAAATATGTCATTCATTATGTGTTGAAATTCACTGGGAGCATTTTTAAACCAAATGGCATAACATTCCATTCATATTGCCCAAAAGGTGTATTAAATGCAGTTTTATATCTATCTTTAGGGTGAATTTGGATTTGCCAAAAACCACTTTTTAGATCAAATTCTTGAAAATAACAACGTGATTAAGTCTTTTAATTAAATCTTTTTATTAGGAATAGGATATCGAATCCATTCAAGAACAAAGATTTAATGGTTTGTAATTAATAACTAGAGGAACACCTCGTTCTAATTCAAAGATTTTTATTAACATAAAAGCGAGACAAGACCATGGTGATTTACTTGGACTAATTATTCTATTTTTTAATAATTCATTAATTTCTTTTTTACACATTTCTAATAAGTCATGATTCATTTGAATAGGTCGGGATTTAGTAGGAATTTGTTTTTCATTAAAACCTTTAATATATGGTAATGTAACAACATGCTTTTTCCTATGCCAAAATGCAGTAGGTAAAGATGAGCAAACAGTTGATTCAAGTTTTAATTTAAAATCATTAATTTGAGAAATGAGAACTGGATCAGTTAATTGTTGATCAATTCTTTTGTAATTAATTTCTTCTTTAAGAAAATTAATATGTCGAGTTAATCGATTAATAGTATGAGTAATAGAACAATCTTGTAATTGATTTAATTCTAATGGTTCAGGTGGAAACAAGAATTTAAATGTGACAGGATGTCCTAAAACATGAGTAGTAATTCCTTCAGTGGAAGTAGTAAATGGATATAATAATGAAATGAAGGGTGTACCTAAAATAATTCTATCAGTCATGTTTTTAACTAAAACAAATGTAGTTTTGAAACAAACATTATTTTGGCAAACATGTACTTTAGGTAATTTATATTTAATATGCATTTTACTACCATTAGCAGAGGTTAATTTCTCTTGACATTTGTGATAATATTTAGTAGGAAGTAATCCTTCTTGAATACAATTTAAATCCGCACCAGTATCAATTAATGCAACCAAATCTAATTCAAAGTCTTCAACTATGATTTTAATTCGTGAATACCATTTTTGCATAAAAATTTTATTAAGTAAATTTAATCTTTTATCTTCAAGGTTAGTAGCTTGGGATCGATTATCAAAAATGAGTTTATCGGGATTTGTGTGATCAGATTCAGAATCAGAATGGTGTTCAGATGCCTGAGGCGATTTTGGATTTGGTTGAAAATCATTTAAGTTTTGTTTAAGTTTAATATTAATGATTTCATTTTCTAATTTATTATCTTTATTTTGGAGATCTCGGATAGTTTGTTTAATGTGATTAATTTCAGATTGTAAATCTTGAAGTGTTACTTCTTTAGTTTTATTTTTAAATTTTTCTAAAGTTTTGGATAAACTAATAATAGGTTTATTAAACTTAGGTTTAGTGTCTTTTTGAAGTAATAAATTTCTTAATTTATCAATATATTGTTGTTTCAATTGGGGATCATCCAATTTACTAATTAAATCGATTAAAGCAGATTCTTCTTGAGTATGTTTGGTTAGAACAGAGATTTGTTTAACAGGTTTACAACAAATATCAGTGCATCCTAAGGTAATTTGATTATGTTGGTTATCAGAATCAGATTGATCATTATCAGAAGGGGAACTGGATGTAGATGGAGGAACAGAAGAGGAATCATTATCAGATTGATTTAATTGTAAGATTTCAAATAATTGAATTTTGGATTTTTCATTAATTTGGAGTTGGCTAACTCCATCTTTGAGTTTTTGTTTTTCTTTGCATTTATTAGCATAATGACCTTTTTGACCACAATTATAACAGGTAATATCTTTATTAGATTTTGGATGTAATTTAGATTTATGATATTTCTTTTTAGGTTTAGAATAAAAGTTGTCATTAGATTTAGAAGGTGAATAAGGCTTCTTATATTTATTATAATACTTGGATTTATAATTTCTATGTTTGGAATATTTATGTGATTTCCTACGAGAGGGTGCAACTGGAGGTAATCCATATTGTTCACAAAAATTGCCTAATTCATATTTAGCTTTATGTTTATCTTTAGAAGCTTTTTGACTAAGTTTTAAATCAATACACATTTTTAAACCTTCTTTTTGAATAGTGCTTATTATATCACCATATGTTAAATTATCATATTCAATAACGCCAGTAGGTTGACTAAGAACATCTCGGATTTTGTGAGCAAATAAACTAGGTAACCTATTAATGAATTTTTCTTTCCAAAATGATTTAGTACAATCTTCTCTTAACATAACTCTAGAAGTAAAGACATCTTTATACCATCTAAAGTCACTTAATGTTGGACATGTAAGATTACTAAGTTGATCATGTATGCGAGAATATATATTAGTTGGGGTACCAATGAAATGGCGAACAATAGTATAGATTAATTGATTAATACCATCAGGATGACAGCAGCCTAAAGTTTCATCAAAAATAGGTAATCCTTGATCATCAGTTTGATTAGCATAAATTATGGATTCTCGTTGATCTTCAGTTAAGTATTTTTCCCACCAGAATTTGAGCATACCAGTAAAGCCAGTAGTGATTAAAGTAACAATTTCAAGTTGAGTATATTGGGGATAGTTGGAGAGATAACTGTTGGAGACCATAGATAAATGATTTAATTTTTGAAGGATTTGATCTTCACTTAGACCATCAATATTCCATTCGTATAATTTTTTAGCAGAAACAGAAAATTGATTATTAATATTATTTTCTTCAAATTGTAAATCGACAGGAGTAGGTTTATTATACCAATTCTTAGTAGTTTGGGGATTAACTTTTGGATAATGGATTTTTGTAACTTGGAATTGTTGAGCTAATTGATTTATCTCATTATCGGTGTCGGATGGAGTAGAATTAAGATCAATATCAAATTGTTGGTTTAGAACAGTAATACCTTTATCCTTAGAAGGTGAAGGAGTATCAGTGGTAGATAATTTGTTAAATAATTTTTCAATAGCTTGGACAGTAGATGATTGGTCATTTGTAACTAAACTAGGTCTTTTGGAACGATTAGTAGGCAGGTTTAATAAAGGTGCATCTAGAGTTTGTTTTTTAGATGAACTGGGAATAGATTCTAAATTGGTTTCTATTTTATCTAATTGTTTACTAATAGTGTTTAAACATTGATTTGTATAATTATTTTGTTCAATGACTTTTTTAATTTCATTATCATTTCCAGGTAATTTAAAAGGTGAAGCAGGAATTTCAGTTCCTTGTTGATTAAGGATAATGTTTTCTAACGGAGGATGACTAGAGTTAACAGTAGTGGTAGCAGAGGTTTTCCATTTACGTTTTGTAATGGTACTTATTTTTTTGTAATATTTATCAACATATTCAAGCAAAGGTAATTCAAAACCATATTGAATCATAAAATCATACCATTTCTGGGAGATTTGGGACATTTGAGTAGAAGTATATTTAGCATAATAAGCATGTCGCTGAGTGCGATTAGCTTTTGATTTGAAATCAATAAGTAAGTTTTCAAGATTGGGAATAAATTCTTTTTTGATTGTTAATAATTGAGGATTAACAGGCGGTGTGAATTCTTCCATATCAGTTTGAGTTGGAGAATTAGTTGAATTAACGTCTTCTTCAGGGAAATGAGTATGGGTTGAATAAACAGGTTTACTAATCTGGGAAGTTGTAGAATTATCAATTCCTTTTAGTTTATTGTTTGTGGAAGGACCAATATTTGGGCCGAAATGTATTTGATGCTTTTTTTGAATAAGGGAGTACTAAATATTTCATCTTCAGTTTCAATTTCAGTAGGGACACTAGATGTACTATGTCTAGAGGATTGACTACGATTGAATTTAATATGAACTGAACCATCATTAAATTGTTGAATATCTTGGATATCATTTATAGATGATTGTTGTTGATTATGTTTGTAATGTTCATTAACAGTAATCCATTCATGGGGTAAATCGACATTTTTCCATTCAATCATTTAGGGAACATTAATATGTGAATCAGTACTACTACTTTGTATTAATAGAGTTTTATCTTTAGGTGATTTATGCAAAGTATGAACATTTAAATTAGTTTTCATACATTTATAGTGAACACGATAAATTAAAGCAATATTATGAGTTTTAGTCATCATGTTAGTAAATGAACCATGTAATTGAATATTTAATGTTAAAGCATGTAAAATATTTGGATCTTTTAAACTAAGTGTAAAATCAGGAAAACAATTGAAATGTACTGGACCTTTATGAAGACCAGTTTCCATCATACCCATTAAACTATCATTGTAGTTAAGGAATCGAGCGTCTCGTAAACATAATAAAACAGAAGTATTTTTACCTTGTGGAGTTAATGGTTTAATACCAACTTGAATTAATCCTATATGAATAAAATTGTAATCATTTTTTAAATATCTTTTAATAAGTTGAGCATCAAATAATTGATGAGTTTCACAGGTTTTTCCAAAGCATAAACTTGTTCCATAGTTTTAACATGCAAAGTGAATTTAAAAGTATTCTGTACAAAAGAAGTTTTATAAATTTCTTTGATTGGTAATTTTGGTATATTCCAATCTACATTAATTGGATCATTTTGTATTTCAACATCTTCTTCATTAATTACTAAACCGTGATTAGGTATGGAAGGCAAAGTAGTTGACCTAGAACTGACTGATGAGTTACTTCTAAATAATCGACTCATTGTTACATTTAATTAATCGTTTTACAATTATCTTAATACATACCCTATTCTTGTCAAGTAATCACGCATCAAATTGGTTTAATAGACCTATCCTAAATGTCCACACTGCCTAACTCTAAGGACTTACTCCGGACAGGAAATGGAAGTGGGTGATGTAAACCAGGTGGATAACAGACTGATCTCGTGGGTGATTAAGATGGAATTGAAAACTAGATTAAGCAAATAAACAATAGGAAACGATTAATCAGAAGAAACTAAACAGTTAGGAACAGGATATTATATATTTATATATTTATATCAATGTAATCAGATTTTAGTTTTATATAATGTATATATATTTATATATAATTTACATATTTATATATATATCAATATATATATAGATGATACAGATATATATTGATCTACAGATCTGTATATATATACAGAGAGAGAGAGAGAGAGAGAGAGAGAGAGAGAGCATACACAGAGAGAAGAGTTGTCGTCCTCGCCGCCGGTACCTGTCGTCCTCGCCGCAGCACCACCGCACCACCGTTCGCCGTTCGTAGGGATTTGGTTGAAATGATCAAATACAGCCGTTCGACTTCGTAGGGATTTGGGGGAAAAAAATTTGTTTCAACATTTAGGGATTTGGATTATGTTTTGATCGAGCGGCAAGATGAATAGGGAAGAGTGGGGGCAAAATTTATTTTCACCATTTGCGACGGTAGGTTTTACACCGTCGCAAATGGCAACTATTTTGTTCATAAAACGACGCCGTTTAAATTAGACTTTTTTGCGATGGACATTTGCTGTCGCAATATGTAACAAAATAGTTTTTTGGCGACGGTAAAAACAGCCGCCGCTAATACTGATGCATTTACTCCCCTCTTCACGCATATTTTATTACCGATGGGGACAACGCCGTCGCTAAAGCCTTCATGTGCGACGGTTTAAGCTGCCGTCGCAAAAAACCATTTTTTTGCGACGGGACAAACGCCGTCGCTAATACTTTCGTGTTTTTTAGCCCCTTTTCTTGTAGTGAAAAGTCAAAAAAGCCAAAAAAATCTATCTCAAATGAGACTTTTTAACTCCAGATTAAAATAGTCAAAAAGTCAACTGACATCCCAAACAAACCCAAAATGAGTTCAAGGAGTATAGAGGCAATGCGTTAAGCGCATGGTTGATAAGAAGGGCTCGACCAACATAAGAGAGGTGTTTGGTATTCCAAACCTTAATGATTTCTGGATATCAATGACCATGCCATGAAAAATTGATTTGGTAACTCGGCCTTCAATCCTAGAGGCCATTTCACACAATCCACCATTTGAAAACAGTCAAAGGTAGGAATATATTAGGGGAGAAAAAAAACTTGAGATTTGTGATTAACCAATTGACCCACTCCATTGGCGTACTCAAGAAGGATAGTTCTCATGTTCTAAATGTTTGTCCGCTTAGCTTTAAAAATATAAAACAATCATAGCATAACATAAAATAATGAAAGGACTTTGTGATTTTAATAAATACAAGAATGCCCATCAATTTTTTGAAAATTATAATAACCCTCTTGTTAGAGCTATCGCCTAATTATGCTTAACAGAGCATGTCACTTTACATTTAAACCCACATGAGTGTCCCATGACTGAGGGGTTGAATATGAGACTGACCCTATGAGATCATTTTTAGAGATTTCATGAATGACTCTCATAGAATGTAAAACACTCAATTTTAATTTAGGGGATAAATTATATTTTACCCTTTCAACTATTGCTTTGTGTGTCCGAGTTGGACCCTCCTTGTCAAGCCATTTTCTATGATATTCTCCATGTTCGAGTGCGTAGCAATATTACTTTCTGCTGATCTCCTAGAGATTGTAACCGTGTAGCTCATTGGGTCGCTTTCATGAGTCTAAAGGGCTCGCTTCCTTTAGATTGGGTTGCCAATTCCTTTACAGAGCCATGTTTACTGGCATTCGGATATTAATAACGGTGCTTACAGAATATTTTTAACGGTGATACCGATAATATTCTGTTAATACAAAAGATATCCAGAAGATGATCGTTATTGATATCCAATAACGGTCATCTTTTTATTTAGGGAATGGTATTTCAAAGTCCATACGCCTGATCAACTTTTACAGTATAAAATACAATATTATGAGTATTTGGAAAAACACCAAATTATTCAGTCTTTTCCTTTTTGGTATATTGAAAATGTCAATCCTCCAGAAGGTCAAGTCAATGTTCTTGAAAGAGTCCAGCAAACTTGGGTTAGTACTGATGGTAAAAATATTATGTCAATCCATCCTCCAACCCAACCTTTAGAATTACAGCCAACAAGTAGCGAAACAGGTACTAAACCACTTTATATTGCTGCTTATATGGAAATACCTCACAGGATTCAGAATAGAGATCCCGTTCTTATCCAGGACTTAATTCCGATTATTAAAAAACATAATTATACTAATCTGTTTTGTCAGACTGCAGGAAAACAGATGTCCAGAATTGAAGAAACTATTAATCATATTCGTGACAATTGTCATCTACAGCCAAAAACAGAGGTCAAACAAGAAGTTATTCCTGTTACTATTAAACCTCCATTAGAAGTAACTAAATTTAAGTTATCTTCTACTAAAAAAGATACAGAATTTATGGATACTTTGGTAGATAAAATTAAAAATTTTAAAATTGGAGAACCATCTTCCATAAGTTCCATAAATATGTTGTCCAGACAAAATCTTTCTCCTGAAGAAAATTTAACTCTTTCTCAAATTTCAGAAATTGAAAATGTTTTCCAGAACCAACCAACCTCCATAAATAAAGTTCATTATGGAGAATGTTCAAGAAATATTCCTAGGACTGCTCCTACAAGACACTTTTATCCTCGTAGTACTCCTATGGATATTCTCTATGAAGAAGATTTTTTACAGACACAAAAATCCTATCATGGAAAAACCATTTATGAATGGAATATAGATGGTCTTTCAGAATATCAAATATTTGAAGTATTACATCAAATGATTATGTATTCAACCATTTGTGAACAGAATGAAAATGACGATCATGAGATCGCCCGATTTTTGGTTAATGGATTTACCGGCATTCTTAAAGGATGGTGGGATAATATCATTACCGATTCCCAACAAACCGAAATTCTTACAGCTTTCAAATGAACTACAGATCCTTTAACAAATACCGTTCAATTCGAACAAGATGCTGTTTATACACTTATCAACACCATTCTACACCATTTTGTTGGAGCTTCTCCTGATGGTTTAGAAGATAGGAGTAGAGAACTTTTACAGAATTTACGTTGTCCATCTTTATCTCATTTCAGGTGGTATAAAGATGTATTCATGATGAGAGTAGTCAGAAGATCTGATGCCAACAGTGAACATTGGAAAGCCAAGTTCATTGATGGTCTGCCTACCCTCTTTGCAGAAAGAATACGAAAAAAAATTAAGGGATAAGCATGGTAAGATGTCTATTCCTTATGCAGAATATACTTATGGTTAACTCATAAGAATTGTTACAGAAGAAGGTCTTGCTCTTTGCAATGATTTAAAATTACAGAATCAAATGAAGAAACAGTGTCATAATGAATTAGGTGAGTTCTGTGAACAATTCGCCTATGACACTAAAATCCAGTATCCTTATAAACATAAACATAAAAAACATAAGTATGGAAAATCTTCTAAAGATTATTCTAAAAAATATAGGAAAAAGAAGTATTATAAACAACAACTAGTTGTCCAGCAAACTCAGCCTTCTAAACCTAGAAGTAAACAGAAAAAAATCTTATCCAAAGAAAGATAAATCTACAGTTAAATGTTATAAGTGTGGTCAAAGCTGGCCATTATGCTAATCGTTGTAAAGCTAAAATTCAACAAAAATTAAATGAATTAGCTTTAGACGATGAGATCCAGCAACAGATTCTTCAGATGCTCTTTGAAGACTCAGATTCAAATTCTACTTCAGATGATGGTATTGCAGCCATGTATTCATCATCCTCTGATAGTGACTCTGATTCTCCTCCAGAAATTTGTGCTTGTAAACCACAATTAAATCAGATTACAGATGAAGTCAATTATTGGAAAGCAATAGTTGAAATGAATGGACTTGATATTAGTGGTCCTAGTATCAATGTTCTTACAGACGATTAGCAACAAATGCTAAATATTGCTGACCAAATCATAGATCCAGAAATGAAATTAAAATTTCTTAAGTTATGTTATCAACAACATAAAAAAGAAGAAGTTTTACCGCCCAAACATTACAGTATGAAAGAAGTTTATAATAGAGTTAAAGGTATGGCTGAAGAAAAACCTTTAACAATCCAAGATTTAAAAATGGAAGTAAATGCTTTAAAAGTAGAAATAAAACATTTACAAACTTCCAATATCACTATTAATTCATAAATAAAACGAATTAATAGTAAAATCCAGAATAAAGAATCCACCTCTTCTGATCCGGTTCCAGAAAAAGAACCTGATTATCTTATGCTTATGAATTCAGTAACCTTCCAGAAGTGGTATATTAGAATTACTTTCATGATAAAACCAGATTTTATTATTCGATATGCTATTGCTCTTGTAGATAGTGGTGCAGATATGAATTGTATTCAGGAAGGACTAATTCCTACTAAATACTTTCATAAAACAACACAATCACTAACAAGTGCAAATGGTAATTCTATATACATCCAGTATAAACTGCCAGAAGTTTTAATTTGTAATCAAGGATTATGTCTTCCAACTTCATTTGTTCTTATTAAGAACATGTCTCAGGCTATAATCCTTGGCACACCTTTTCTATGTCTTCTTATGCCAATTTCGAAAATTGATTCCATTGGCATACATACAACCCTGAATAATCAAAAGATTATTTTTGAGTTTATTACAGAATCATACACCAAAGAATTAGATCAAATTAAGGATCTAGTCGATTTTAAAGAAAAACAAATTAATTTTCTCCAAAAAGAAATTAGTTTTCTCACTACAAAACAACAACTTCAACAGTCATCTTTCCAGTAAAAAATTAAAACTCTTGAAAAAGAATTTCAGGTTGAAATTTGCAGTGATGTCCCTAATGCTTTTTGGGATCGCAAGAAACACATAGTTTCATTGCCTTATGAACCAGGTTATGATGAGCGGAAAATCCTACCGTGTTTTCGACCCAGTCAAATGAAAAAAGAGTATTTAGAGTTATGTAAAACAGAAATTAATACTCTTCTCCAGAAAAAATTAATTAGGTCCAGCAGATCTCCTTGGAGTTGTACTGCTTTTCATGTCAGTAAAAATGCAGAGATTGAGAGAGGTGTACCCAGATTAGTTATTAATTATAAACCTCTCAATGAAGCTTTACAGTGGATTAGATATCCAGTTCCTAATAAAAAGGATCTTTTAGATCGACTTCAGGATGCTGTTATATTCTCTAAATTTGACATGAAATCAGGATATTGGCAAGTTCAAATCGCTGAAAAAGATAGATATAAAACAGCCTTTACAGTACCCTTTGGGCATTTTGAATGGAATGTCATGCCATTTGGTTTGAAAAATGCACCATCTGAATTCCAGCATATTAGGAATGATATTTTTAATCCTTATACAGAATTTTCTATTTGTTATATTGATGATGTTTTAATTTTTTCATCATCCATTGCCAGCACAAGAAACATTTAAACATCTTTAAACATGTCATTATTAAAAACGGTTTAGTTGTTTCAGCTCCAAAAATGCAACTTTTTCAGACTACAGTAAGATTTTTAGGCCATAATATTCATAATGGCACTATTATTCCAATTAATAGGAGCATGGAATTTGCATCCAAATTTCCAGATGAAATTAAAGACAAGACACAATTACAGAGATTTTTAGGTAGCTTGAATTATATTCATGATTATTATCCTAACCTTGCTACTGATGCAGCAGTTTTATATTCCAGACTTAGAAAAAATCCTCCTCCTTGGGGTCCGGAACATACTGTTAGTTAAAAAAATAAAAGCTAGAGTGAAAACTCTACCCTGTTTATCTTTACCAAATCCAGAATGGAAAACAATTGTTGAAACAGATGCCTCAGATCTAGGTTTTGGCGGCATATTAAAACAATTTAATCCAAATACTAACAAAGAAGAACTTTTACGTTTTCACTCTGGTATTTGGAATTCTGCAGCAAAAAATTATCCGACAATTAAAAAAGAATGTTTAGCCATTGTTAAATGTGTTTTAAAATTCCAGGATGATTTATTAAATCAACATTTTTTAATCAGAGTTGATTGTTCTGCAACTAAACATATTTTTAAAAAAGATGTTGAAAATTTAGCCCAGAAACAAATTTTTGCCTCTTGGCAAGCTGAACTTTCAGTCTTTGATTTTGATATCGAATATATCAAAGGAGAAACCAATTCTCTTCCAGATTTTCTAACTCGTGAATATTTGCAGAAACCTCATGCAGAATAGAGGCCGGGGCTTCGACAGAAGGGGCCGTGGTAGGGGAAATCCCTACAATACAGACTTCCCAGCCCTTTGGGGCTAATTCCAGTAAACAAGGGGAATCTTCTAGCTGTTCGGTTAAGGATGTCCTCCTAACTCCAGAATCAACTTATTTCCAGAATACTATTGTAGAGGAAACTATCCTTTACATTAATACAGAAGATATCCAGTGGATGACTGATCCGTAGGAGATTAAACGCCGTTATCTCACCACTCAAAATGCTCTTTCTCATTTTGATCAGTACATATATGTTTTTGAACAAATCCTTACAAATCTTGCTTCTGTTAATTTCCAGCATACTTTGGCTGAGCCTAATCGAACCGCCAGTCCTATCAATTACAGTAAAGCCACAATCCAGCAAATCTTGCCTATGCAAGCATGGGGTATGCATCCTCATGTCACCAGAACCCTTGACATTCGTAACAAAGAATCCAGATACAGTTATTGGGATTACATAGATGCTTTTACCTAAGCCTTAAACTACATGAATCCCCTTCGAAGCCATTCTTGGTTCTTTCGAGTTCTTCCTGATATCCTTTCTAGAAACGATCTCCCAAACTGGTTTGTCGTTTGGTGGGATAAGTTCGGTCTGCAACTTGACGCTTTTCCAGAAAAAATTAGACTTGCATTCAATGAATGGCAGGTTGCTTACAGTAAAATTCCAGTCAACAAAGACATTTCTATGTCCAAATCCGTAGTCCATTTTGTTATTCGATTTGGAATTCCTTGGATTTGGAAATGGGATTTTCAAAATAAAATTCCTCGTTTGAAAAGAGTCTTTTTCTACAAATGGTGGAATAAAATGGATGATGCTAAACCTCATCAAGAATTAATCCAGAAAATTAAAGCCCACACACAGGCTTGCTGGGATGCCTCTCCTAAGCTTATCCCAGCTGCTCCAGTTCAAAATCCATTTGTCCAAATTCAGCTTGAATTACGACAAAAGTTTCCAGAAATGTCTGAGCAGGAATTGATCATTAAAAGTATGGATTATATGAAAGAGCAATTTCTGCAATCTCTCTCCAGTGACACCGTCAGTATGAAGTCTGGTTCCAGTATTCATGGTGAAGAAGAAGAACCCTTTGGTCCAGTAGGAGATGATAATGAATTTACAGTTCTTGCTGGTGAATCACAGGACCCGAATGATCCAGCCAACCCGACTGACAATAAACCCAGCCTTGGAGATTTCTGGGATTCCCTTACAGGCATGCTTACAGAAAAGATTGCAAAGGACAAAGGAAAAGGGAAAGTATCTCTTTTCATATTTCTTTTTATGTATGTCTGTATATCAAATTGCTATTTTGAATGAATTGTTAAATTACTGGCAAAATAGAAAAATAAATCTTGAATATTATATTTCACTTTCACCTAATGATTCTTGGAGTATCCGAGAATTAGAAGAGTGCAATAATAAAATAATACAAGTCCAAAACCAGCTCCAAGAGCAAATTTGCCTTTTGGCTACGACCATTTGGCCTCCACCTCCAGCACAGTAATTTCATCAGACCATAAATGTCATAATTAAGATAAAATAAAATAAAACTATAATTAATAATATACTTGGATCAGTGTTTAATGATGGTTAGAACAGAATTAGGGTTAGTGGGACGTCACCCAAGTCGTGTAGTGTCAGACCGTTAGGAGAGATTCCGGTTAGGTCATTTGATCACATAAATCGTTGACAGATGTGCTAGCTTTAACCTATGTCAAGCACCGTTATTGGTATCAGAGCCATGTTTACTGTTAATTATAGTTAGTTTTATTTCATTTTAATTATACATTTATGGTCACCATATATCTTTATGAGTACAGTGCCTACAGATAATGTCTCTATCGTATCCAATCCAGTAGCCAATACAGAAGCCTCAACCTCTGAGGCAAGAGAGCTAGTAGCCTACCAGGAAGTGAAGGAAGCCCTTGATAAAAGGACTATCCCGAAGGTTAAACCAGACACTATATATAAAATTGGTAAATTAAATTTTTTTCAGTAAACAAATTATTAAAACATTCGAGCATGCAGCCTCAGTCTAGAATGATGATGAAATCATGTATTTGTTACATCTCCAGGACCTCATACCTTTTATGGATAAATTTAAATATGTCCATATAGGACTTGTTCAGATAGCATTCAAACCTTTGACTCTTTTAGGTCAAAATACCAGTATACAGTGCACATTACGAGATGGTAGATGTGTTAATTGGCGAGCTTCGCTCATGGGAGCAATTGAAACTAGCTTAGCCCATGGTCCAGTATACTTTGATATTTATCCAAAAGAGTTCCGAAGGGTTCTTCTTCTTCACCATGAATACTGGAACCAGACTTCATACTGACGGTGTCACTGGAGAGAGATTGCAGGAATTGCTCTTTCATATAATTCATACTTTTAATGATCAATTCCTACTCAGACATTTTTGGAAACTTTTGTCGTAATTCAAGCTGAATTTGGACAAATGGATTTTGAACTAGAGCAGCTGGGATAAGCTTAGGAGAGGCATCCCAGCAAGCCTGTGTGTGGGCTTTAATCTTCTGGATTAATTCTTGATGAGGTTTAGCATCATCCATTTTATTCCACCATTTGTAGAAAAAGACTCTTTTCAAATGAGGAATTTTATTCTAAAAATCAGTCTGAAAATCCCATTCCAAATCCAAGGAATTCCAAATCGAATAACAAAATGGACTACGGATTTGGACATAGAAATGTCTTTGTTGACTGGAATTTTACTGTTAGCAACCTGCCATTCATTGAATGCAAGTCTAATTTTTTTCTAGAAAAGCGTCAAGTTGCAGACCAAACTTATCCCACCAAACAAGAAACCAGTTTGGGAGATCGTTTCTGGAAAGGCTATCAGGAAGAACTTGAAAGAACCAAGAATGGCTTCGAGGGGGATTCATGTAGTAAAAGGCTTGGGTAAAAGCATCTATGTAATCCCAATAACTGTATCTGGATTCTTTGTTATGAATATCAAGGGTTCTGGTGACATAAGGATGCATACCCCATGCTTGCATAGGCAAGATTTGCTGGATTGTGGCTTTACTGTAATTGATAGGACTGGCGGTTCGATTAGGCTCAGCCAAAGTATGCTGGAAATTAACAGAAGCAAGATCTGTAAGGATTTGTTCAAAAACATATCTGTACTGATCAAAATGGGGAAGAGCATTTTGAGTGGTGAGATAACGGCGTTTAATCTCCCATGGATCAGTTATCCACTAGATATCTTCTGTATTAATGTAAAGGACAGTTTCCTCTACAATAGTATTCTGGAAATAAGTTGATTCTAGAGTTAGGAGGACATCCTTAGCCGAACGGCTAGAAGATTCCCCTTGTTTGCTGGAATTAGCCCCAAGGGCTGGGAAGTCTGTATTGTAGGGATTTCCCTTACCACGGCCCCTTCTGCCGGAGCCCCAGCCTCTATTTTGCATGAGATTTCTGCAAATATTCACAAGTTAGAAAATCTAGAAGAGAATTGGTTTCTCCTTTGATATATTCGATATCAAAATCAAAGACTGAAAGTTCAGCTTGCCAAGAGGCAAAAATTTGTTTCTAGGCTAAATTTTCAACATGTTTTTTAAAAATCTGTTTAGCTGCAGAACAATCAACTCTGATTAAAAAATGTTGATTTAATAAATCATCCTGGAATTTTAAAACACATTTAACAATGGCTAAACATTCTTTTTTAATTGTCGGATAATTTTTTGCTACAGAATTCCAAATACCAGAGTGAAAACGTAAAAGTTCTTCTTTGTTAGTACTTGGATTAAATTGTTTTAATATGCCGCCAAAACCTAGATCTGAGGCATCTGTTTCAACAATTTTTTTCCATTTTGGATTTGGTAAAGATAAACAAGGTAGAGTTTTCACTCTAGCTTTTATTTTTTGAACTGCTGCTGTATGTTCCGGACGCCAAGGAGGAGGATTTTTTCTATGTCTGGAATATAAAATTGCTGCATCAGTAGCAAGGTTAGGATAATTATAATAGAATATTATTAATTAGATAATGGATGGACTTTGACTTCATCTTTTTATGTATGTCTGTACACCAATAACGGTGCTTGACACAGGTTAAAGCTAGCACGTCTGTCTACGATTTATGTGATCAAATGACCTAACCGGAATCTCTCCTAACGGTCTGACACTACGCGACTTGGGTGACATCCCACTAACCCTAATTCTGTTCTAACCATCATTAAGCACTGATCCAGGAATATTATTAATTATAGTTTTATTTTATTTTATCCTAATTATGACATTTATGGTCTCATGAAATTACTGTGTTGGAGGGGGAGGCCGAATGGCCGTAGCCAAAAGGCAAATTTGCTCTTGAAGCTGGTTCTGGACTTGTAATATTTTATTATTACACTCTTCTAATTCTCGGATACTCCAAGAATCATTAGGTGAAATGGATATATAATATTCAAGATTTATTTTTCTATTTTGCCAATAATTTAACAACTCATTTAAAATAGCAATTTGATATACAGACATATATAAAGGACATATGGAGAGAGATACTTATAATCAGCACAATACTTTAATATTATACTTCTTAAGCTGGAAGAAGAAAACTTGAAACACACTGAAAAGAGAAGAGAGGGAGATTACAGAATATTAAACTTGAAAACTAAATTTCGAGGTGGTGCCTTCAACGTGTCTGAGGCTACCCTTTATATAGGAAAATAAAATGAAAGGAATCAGATAAGCAAGAGAGGTGGCGTGTCCTGGTTGGTGGTGGAGTCGTACAATCCTATCTTCTTTGGATTTCTTATCCTTAAGCGTCGGTGGAGAGACAGTTGGATGACAGGGCATCTTTTTATGGCCGAAAGGTATTTTGTCGCCTTGTAAAGCTGGAAAGTTAGCTAAAGTGGGAGACAAAAGTTGAAAGCATCAATCTGCTTTCCTTTTTCCTTTGTCCTTTGCAATCTTTTCTACAAGCATGCCTGTAAGGGAATCCCAGAAATCTCCAAGGCTGGGTTCATTGTCGGTCGGGTCTGCTGGATCATTCGGGTCCTGTGATTCACCAGCAAGAACTGTAAATTCATTATCATCTCCTACTGGACCAAAGGGTTCTTTTTCTTCACCATGAATACTGGAACCAGACGTTATACTGACTGTGTCACTGGAGAGAGATTGCAGGAATTGTTCTTTCATATAAGCCATACTTTTAATGATCAATTCCTACTCAGACATTTCTGGAAACTTTTGTCGTAATTCAAGCTGAATTTGGACAAATGGATTTTGAACTGGAGCGGCTGGGATAAGCTTAGGAGAGGCATCCCAGCAAGCCTGTGTGTGGGCTTTAATCTTCTGGATTAATTCTTGATGAGGCTTAGCATCATCCATTTTATTCCACCATTTGTAGAAAAAGACTCTTTTCAAATGAGGAATTTTATTCTGAAAATCAGTCTGAAAATCCCATTTCCAAATCCAAGGAATTCCAAATCGAATAACAAAATGGACTACGGAATTGGACATAGAAATGTCTTTGTTAACTGGAATTTTACTGTAAGCAACCTGCCATTCATTGAATGCAAGTCTAATTTTTTCTGGAAAAGCGTCAAGTTACAGACCGAACTTATCCCACCAAACGAGAAACGAGTTTGGGAGATCGTTTTTGGAAAGGATATCAGGAAGAACTCGAAAGAACCAAGAATGGCTTCAAGGGGGATTCATGTAGCAGAAGGCTTGGGTAAAAGCATCCATGTAATCCCAATAACTGTATCTGGATTCTTTGTTACGAATGTCAAGGGTTCGGGTGACATGAGAATGCATACTCCATGCTTGCATAGGCAAGATTTGCTGGATTGTGGCTTTGCTGTAATTGATAGGACTGGCAATCCGATTAGGCTTAGCCAAAGTATGCTGGAAATTAATAGAAGCAAGATCAGTGAGGATTTGTTCAAAAACATATCTGTACTGATCAAAATGAGGAGGAGCATTTTGAGTGGTGAGATAGCGGCGTTTAATCTCCCACGGATCAGTCATCCACTGGATATCTTTTGTATTAATGTAAAGGACAGTTTCCTCTACAATAGTATTCTGGAAATAAGTTGATTCTAGAGTTAGGAGGACATCCTTAGCCGAACGGCTAGAAGATTCCCCTTGTTTGCTGGAATTAGCCCCAAGGGCTGGGAAGTCTGTATTGTAGGGATTTCTCCTACCCTACTTCTGCGGAGCCCTACTCTATTCTGCATGAGATTTCTGCAAATATTCATGAGTTAGAAAGTCGGGAAGAGAATTGGTTTCTCCTTTGATATATTCAATATCAAAATCAAAAACTGAAAGTTGAGCTTGCCAAGAGGCAAAAATCTGTTTTTGGGCTAAATTTTCAACATCTTTTTTGAAAATCTGTTTGGTAGCAGAACAATAAACTCTTATCAAAAAATGTTGATTTAATAAATCATCCTGGAATTTTAAAACACATTTAACAATGGCTAAACACTTGTCGGATAATTTTTTGCTATAGAATTCCAAATACCAGAATGAAAACGTAAAAGTTCTTCTTTGTTAGTATTTGGATTAAATTGTTTTAATATGCCACCAAAATCTAGATCTGAGGCATCTGTTTCAACAATTTTTTTTCCATTATGGATTTGGTAAAGATAAACAAGGTAGAGTTTTCACTCTAGTTTTTATCTTTTGAATTGCTGCTATATGTTCCGGACCCCAAGGAGGAGGATTTTTTTCTAAGTTTGGAATATAAAACTGCTGCATCAGTAGCAAGGTTAGGATAATAATCATGAATATAATTCAAGCTACCTAAAAATCTCTGTAATTGTGTCTTATCTTTAATTTCATCTGGAAATTTGGATGCAAATTCCATGCTCCTATTAATGGGAATTATAGTGCCATTATGAATATTATGGCCTAAAAATCTAACTGTAGTTTGAAAAAGCTGCATTTTTGGAGCAGAAACAACTAAACCATTTTTTATGATAACATGTTTAAAAATGTTTAAATGTTTCATATGCTGGTCAATAGATGATGAAAAAATTAACACATCATCAATATAGCAAATAGAAAATTCTGTATATGGATTAAAAATATCATTCATAATATGCTGAAATTCAGATGGTGCATTTTTCAAACCAAATGGCATGACATTCCATTCAAAATGCCCAAAGGGTACTGTAAAGGCTGTTTTATATCTATCTTTTTCAACGATTTGAACTTGCCAATATCCTGATTTCATGTCAAATTTAGAGAATATAACAGCATCCTGAAGACGATCTAAAAGATCCTTTTTATTAGGAACTGGATATCTAATCCACTGTAAAGCTTTATTGAGAGGTTTATAATTAATAACTAATCTGGGTACACCTCTCTCAATCTCTGTATTTTTATTGACATAAAAAGCAGTACAACTCCAAGGAGATCTGCTGGACCTAATTAATTTTTTCTGGAGAAGAGTATTAATTTCTGTTTTACATAACTCTAAATACTCTTTTTTCATCTGACTGGGTCGAGCGCGAGTAGGGATTTTCCGCTCATCATAACCTGGTTCATAAGGCAATGAAACTATGTGTTTCTTGTGATCCCAAAAATCATTAGGGACATCACTGCAAATTTCAACCTGAAATGCTTTTTCAAGAGTTTTAATTTTTTGCTGGAAAGATGACTATTGAAGTCGTTGTTCTGTAGTGAGAAAACTAATTTCTTTTTGGAGAAAATTAATTTGTTTTTCTTTAAAATCGACTAGATCCTTAATCTGATCTAGTTCTTTGGTGTATGGTTTTGTAATAAACTCAAAAATAATCTTTTGATTATTCAGGGTTGTATGTATGCCAATGGAATCAATTTTGGAAATTGGCATAAGAAGACATAGAAAAGGTGTGCCAAGGATTATAGCCTGAGACATGTTCTCTATTAGAACAAATGAAGTTGGAAGACATAATCCTTGATTAGAAATTAAAACTTCTGGCAGTTTATACTGGATATATAAAGAATTACCACTTGCACTTGTAAGTGATTGTGTTGTTTTATGAAAGTATTTAGTAGGAATTAATCCTTCTTGAATACAATTCATATCTGCACCACTATCTACAAGAGCAATAGCATCTCGAATAATAAAATCTGGTTTTATCATGAAAGTAATTATGATATACCACTTTTGGAAGGTTACTGAATTCATAAGTATGAGATAATCAGGTTCTTTTTCTGGAATAGATTCAGAAGTAGATTCTTTATTCTGTAATTTACTATTAATTCGTTTTATCTCTGAATTGATAACAATATTGGAAGTTTGTAAATGTTTTATTTCAACTTTTAAAGCATTTACTTCCATTTTTAAATCCTGGATTGTTAAAGGTTTTTCTTCAAACATACCTTTAACTCTATTATAAACTTCTTTCATACTGTAATGTTTAGGCGGTAAAACTTTTTCTTTTTTATGTTGTTGATAACATAACTCAAGAAATTTTAATTTCATTTCTGGATCTGAGATTTGGTCAGCAATATTTAGCATCTGTTGCTGATTGTCTGTAAGAACATTGATACTAGGACCACTAATATCAAGTCCATTCATTTCAACTATTGCTTTCCAATAATTGACTTCATCTGTAATCTGGTTTAATTAGGGTTTACAAGCACAAATTTCTGGAGGAGAATCAGAATCACTATCAGAGGATGATGAATACAAGGCTGCAATACCATCATTTGAAGTAGAATCTGAATCTGAGTCTTCAGAGAGCATCTGAAGAATCTGTTGCTGGATCTCATCGTCTAAAGCTAATTCATTTAATTTTTGTTGAATTTTAGCTTTACAACGATTAGCATAATGGCCCACTTGACCACACTTATAACATTTAACTGTAGATTTATCTTTCTTTGGATAAGATTTTTTCTGTTTACTTCTAGGTTTAGAAGGCTGAGTTTGTTGGACAACTGGTTGTTGTTTATAATACTTCTTTTTTCTGTATTTTTTAGAATAATCTGTAGAAGATTTTCCATACTTATGTTTTTTATGTTTATGTTTATAAGGATACTGGATTTTAGTGTCATAGGTGAATTGTTCACAGAACTCACCTAATTCATTATGACTCACTTTCTTTATTTGATTCTGTAATTTTAAATCATTGCAAAGAGCAAGACCTTATTCTGTAACAATTCTTATGAGTTGACCATAAGTATATTCTGCATAAGGAATAGACATCTTACCATGCTTATCCCTTAATTTTTTTCGTATTCTTTCTGCAAAGAGGGTAGGTAGACCATCAATGAACTTGGCTTTCCAATGTTCACTGTTGGCATCAGATCTTCTGACTACTCTCATCATGAATACATCTTTATACCACCTGAAATGAGATAAAGATGGACAACGTAAATTCTGTAAAAGTTCTCTACTCCTATCTTCTAAACCATTAGGAGAAGCTCCAACAAAATGGTGTAGAATGGTGTTGATAAGAGTATAAACAGCATCTTGTTCGAATTGAACGGTATTTGTTAAAGGATCTGTAGTTTGTTTGAAAGCTGTAAGAATTTCGGTTTGTTGGGAATCGGTAATGATATTATCCTACCATCCTTTAAGAATGCCAGTAAATCCATTAACCAAAAATCGGGTGATCTCATGATCGTCATTTTCATTCTATTTACAAATGGTTGAATACATAATCATTTGATGTAAAACTTCAAATATTTGATATTCTGAAAGACCATCTATATTCCATTCATAAATGGTTTTTCCATGATAGGATTTTTGTGTCTGTAAAAAATCTTCTTCATAGAGAATATCCACAGGAGTGTTCCGAGGATAAAAATGTCATGTGGGAGCAATCCTATAATTATTTCTTGAAGATTCTCTATAATGAACTTCATTTATGGAGGTTGATTGATTCTGGAAAACATTTTCAATTTCTGAAATTTGAGAAAGAGTTAAATTTTCTTCGGGAGAAAGATTTTGTCGAGATAACAGATTTATGGAACTTATGGCAAATGGTTCTCCAATTTTTAAATTTTTAATTTTATCTACCAAAGTATCCATAAATTCTGTATCTTTTTTAGTAGAAGATAACTTAAATTTAGTTACTTCTAATGGAGGTTTAATAGTAACAGGAATAACTTCTTGTTTGACCTCTGTTTTTGGCTGTAGATGACAATTGTCACGAATATGATTAACAGTTTCTTCAATTCTAGACATCTGTTTTCCTGCAGTCTGACAAAACAGATTAGTATAATTATGTTGTTTAATAATTGGAATTAAATCCTGGATAAGAACTGGATCTCTATTTTGAGTCCTATGAGGTATTTCCATATAAGCAGCAATATGAAGTGGTTTTGTATCGGTTTCACTGCTTGTTGGCTGTAACTCTAAAGGTTGGGTTGGAGGATGGATTGACACAACATTTTTCCCATCAGTGCTAACCCAAGTTTGCTGGACTCTTTCAAGAACATTGACTTGACCTTCTGGAGGATTGATATTTTCAATATACCAAAAAGGAAAAGATTGAATAATTTGGTGTTTTTCCAAATATTCGTAATACTGGGTTTTATACTGTAAAAGCTGTTCAGGCTTATGGACTTTGAAAAACCATTCCCTAAATATTATGTATTCTTCTTTCTGTAAGTCATGATTCAGGGTTTTTCTGATTTCACTGCCGGGTGTAAAGTCCATTAAATTTCAAAGTTCATATCACTGGCTGTAGGGCTGTAAGGCCTTCTAGGTTCCTCATGCCTTCTGGATCCATAAATACCATGTGGTATTTGATTTTCTGAAAATTATATTCCCTGTACTACAGGGTCTGTCTCCTGTTGGGTATCACTAGGAGGTCTGGCTGGAGTTTCTGTGAAAAAATGTCGGGAGGATTCTGGTAGATCTACTCTATATTCCTGATGAAATGAAGGTGTAAATCTCACAATTGCTGTTGACATGCTTCTGGTAAGCTGTCTGGGAGGTCGCTGAAAACGCAAATATACATTACCATTTTCTGTCTGGACTATTTCATCTATATTTTGTTGAACGATAGGTCTGGGAGGCACAACATTAGTAATTTGCCATCTTTCTAGAAAGGTGATTTTTTCCCATTCAATCATCTTAGGGACAGCTACCTGGCTACTGTAAAGGTTAGTGTCAATTAACACTGTCTGACCATGAGGGTTTTGTTTCCGGATATAAGGATTTAATGTTGATAAAAGTTTTAAATAAATCCTGGAAATGACTGTAAAAGGTGGAGATCCTGGAAGATACTCATATCCATGAGCTAAAACTCTCAATTCTAAAACCTTAGATAGGTTTTGATCTGAAAGGGCTACACTTAGGTTGGATAAATATCAAAGTATACTGGACCATGGGCTAAGCTAGTTTCAATTGCTCCCATGAGCGAAGCTCGCCAATTAACACATCTGCCATCTCGTAGTGTGCACTGTATGCTGGTATTTTGTCCTAAAAGAGTCAAAGGTTTGAATGCTATCTGAACAAGTCCTATATGGACATATTTGAATTTATCCATAAAGGGTATAAGATCCTGGAGATGTAATAAATACATTATCTCATCATCATTCTGGACTGAGACTGCATGCTCAAATGTTTTAATGATTTGTTTGCTGAAGAAATTTAATTTACCAATTTTATATATAGTGTCTGGTTTAACTTTTGGGATAGTCCACTTATCTAGGGCTTCCTTAACTTCCTGGTAAGCTACTAGCTCTCTTGCCTTAGAGGTTGAGGCTTCTGTATTGGCTACTGGATTGGAAACTGTAGAGACATTATTTGTAGGCACTGTACTCATAAAGATATATGGTGACCATAAATGTTTAATTAAAATGAAATAAAACTAACTATAATTAACAGTAAACATGGCTCTGATACCAATATGGTCACCATCCTTTAAGAATGCCGGTAAATCCATTAACCAAAAAGTTCTCTACTCCTATCTGTATTGGATAATTACTCTTTAAGCAAATGGTTCTCTATCCAATACAGATATTCTAAGCCACTGGATCTTGGATTCATAGGTAGGAAAGGGTTTCAATGGCTAATTGGGTTTATAACTCATCTTAATGGCCATTGCTGTTAGCTTTCATTTAAGTTGCTCCCAAGAGCAATCTCAACAGTGTCTTTAAATAAAGACAATATAATGGAACTCCACTAAAATATCATAGAATAGAGTAACCAGGCCATGAGATACACTGCTGGTGTACATGATGTAGTAACTAGGCCACTAAACAAGAAGAGAATGCAATGATGTAGTACCAATTCTTGCCGTAAACTTTCCCTCTCTTGAGCATTAAATCTCCTCTCCTCTGTTAGTTTTGAAATGATAACTTCAGCCTGCAAAAGTAAATTCGGAAAAATCATGAACACTATTCTTTGAACATATAGCAGTGGAAAGGCAATCATAAACCACTTTCTAAATCCATTAAGTGTATTAAATTTGGAAATTTAACAGAATGTTTCAGTCTTCAAATTATTGACCATTCCATTTTATCCTCAACTGGCAGGCATTCTCATTCTACAAAGTGTTCACAGCAGGAAATGAAGCCAAGTGCATAATTGATGCTGAAGCATTTTTAATGTGGTAAATTACACTTTGCGCTTATGTACTTTACCTCAAATCTCATTTAGTACCTGTACTTCTAATTGTGGCAATCGAAAAACTGACTTTTGGTCAAGTTGCAATGTCAAACCTCGGTCAATGGTTGCCAGTAAATTTGACTGGAATTAGACATATAGCAGCACATGGCCTAATTTGGCAATTTAAATCTCCCAAGTTTTTTTTTTTTTTTTTTTATTTTTTTTATTTTTATGAAGATTCACTTTATTCACTGATATTTGCTTTGATAGAAACTTTTTTAATTCACGTGACATTCATCTGGCCAATTTTGATCATTTTCTATACGGAACTTGACAGGAGTATCGATATTGATATTGAAACTTGACTAGAAGCATAAGGTTTTGACTGTCACAATTGGGAGTGCAAGGACCAAAGTGAAATAAATATGGGGTAAAGTGCAAGGCTGTATGGTATAATATACTCATCTTTATGGAATCTCAAGCCAATCTGTCCACAAAGAAAGGGCAACCAAGTCCACAAGGATCCCACAGTTTATCATATCTTTCACATGGATTGAAAATAAAATATATCTAGAAGAAATTAGGTCTAGCTTCCATATTAACAAGCTCTCATAAATGTATCCCTCATATAAAAAAAAAACAAGAGATGTTGGAGGCATAAAATATCAAACTAGGTATAGTTGCCAGAGAAGTCTCATTAAACCCAGGTACCCTAGCAACTAACCAGCAAACAAGGAAAGCCACATGATTAATACAAGTAGTTGGAAACCAGAAAACCGGGAGAAAACTGACCTCACTTAGTTTTGATTCAAGTCCATTTAGTTTTGACTTCATTTCCGAAACATCTTTAACCAACTTCAGCTCCTCCATATCATTCATTGTTTTATGTTCTACATCTATTATTGGCTCATCCACATCCATCCTAGTTTTATGCTCTACATCTGTTGTTGGCTCAGCCACTTCCTTCCTTGTTTTATACCCGACATCCATTAAAGGCTCATCCGCATCCTTCCTTGTTTTATACTCTAAATTCTTTGTTGAATTTACCTCCTCACTATTTTCCACTTTGGACTCGACATCCTCAATAACCTGACACAAACGAAAAATCAAAATCACAAATATACTATATTTTCAGATAAACACACCAAGGGAAAAGAACTTCATTATAATATGACAGATTGCTTGAGTCATATGCTGAATCCCCAACTCAAATCTCTTTCCTAACTGGTCAATTTCCAGAACATAATGAAGCTCCAATGTAACCATTAGATTCACATGTACAATTCCCCGAATAGACTTACATCATGTTGATGTCCACATATAAAATGTACATAGATGAGCCTGATATCAAAGTAAAAGGAGAATCTCTTACTATGTGACGTTGGGTAAGGCTTTCGACTTTCCTCAGCACTTGATCTTTCAGTATTGAAGGTTCATAAACCGGCACCTGTTTCAATGTTCTATTGATTGGTGAAAGTACAAGAGTTTCAAAATGAAAATTTTGGAGATCAAGAAAGAACTAGAAACCAATTACCATACAAGTTTGTTAAACAAAGGTCCATTGAAGAGGTCTAAAGATGTTATTAACGACTATTTTCACCTATTGGTTCTTATGGTATTCTAAGAAAATGGTTCTCTATCCAATACAGATACTCTTTATGCAATACAGATATTATTAATTATATCAGAGCCATGTTTACTGTTAATTATAGTTAGTTTTATTTCATTTTAATTATACATTTATGGTCACCATATATCTTTATGAGTACAGTGCCTACAGATAATGTCTCTACAGTTTCCAATCCAGTAGCCAATACAGAAGCCTCAACCTCTAAGGCAAGAGAGCTAGTAGCCTACCAGGAAGTGAAGGAAGCCCTTGATAAATGGACTATCCTGAAGGTTAAACCAGACACTATATATAAAGTTGGTAAATTAAATTTTTTCAGTAAATAAATTATTAAAACATTCGAGCATGCAGCCTCAGTCCAGAATGATGATGAAATCATGTATTTGTTACATCTCCAGGACCTCATACCTTTTATGGATAAATTTAAATATGTCCATATAGGACTTGTTCAGATAGCATTCAAACCTTTGACTCTTTTAGGACAAAATACCAGTATACAGTGCACATTACGAGATGGTAGATGTGTTAATTGGCGAGCTTCGCTCATGGGAGCAATTGAAACTAGCTTAGCCCATGGTCCAGTATACTTTGATATTTATCCAAACTTGAGTGTAGCCTTTTCAGATCAAAACCTATCTAAGGTTCTAGAATTGAGAGTTTTAGCTCATGGATATGAGTATCTTCTAGGATCTCCACCTTTTACAGTCATTTCTAGGATTTATTTAAAAGTCTTATCAACATTAAATCCTTATATCCGGAAACAAAGCCCCCATGGCCAGACAGTGTTAATTGACACTGACCTTTACAGTAGCCAGGTAGTTGTTCCTAAAATGATTGAATGGGAAAAAATTACCTTTCCAGAAAGATGGCAAATTACTAATGCTGTGCCTCCCAGACCTATCGTTCAACAAAATATAGATGAAATAATCCAGACAGAAAATGGTAATGTATATTTGCGTTTTCAGCGACCTCCTAGACAGCTTACAAGAAGCATGTCAACAGCAAGTGTGAGATCTACACCTTTATTTCGTCAGGAGTATAGGGAAGATCTGACAGAGTCATCTCGACATTCTTTCACAGAAACTCCAGCCAGACCTCCTTGTGATACCCAACAGGAGACAGACCCTATAGTACAGGGAATACAATTTTCAGAAAATCAAATACCACATGGTATTTATGGATCTAGAAGGCATGAGGAACCTAGAAGGCCTTACAGCCAGTGACATGAACTTTGAAATTTAATGGATTTTACACCTGGAAGTGAAATCAGAAAAGCCCTGAATCAGGACTTACAGAAAGAAGAATATAGAATATTTAGGGAATGGTATTTCAAAGTCCATACACCTGATCAACTTTTACAGTATAAAATACAGTATTATGAGTATTTGGAAAAACACCAAATTATTCAATCTTTTCCTTTTTGGTATATTGAAAATGTCAATCCTCCAGAAGGTCAAGTCAATGTTCTTGAAAGAGTCCAGCAAACTTGGGTTAGTACTGATGGTAAAAATATTGTGTCAATCCATCCTCCAACCCAACCTTTAGAATTATAGCCAACAAGTAGCGAAACAGGTACTAATCCACTTTATATTGCTGCTTATATGGAAATACCTCACAGGACTCAGAATAGAGATCCCATTCTTATCCAGGACTTAATTCCGATTATTAAACAACATAATTATACTAATCTGTTTTGTCAGACTGCAGGAAAACAGATGTCCAGAATTGAAGAAACTGTTAATCATATTTGTGACAATTGTCATCTACAGCCAAAAACAGAGGTCAAACAAGAAGTTATTCATGTTACTATTAAACCTCCATTAGAAGTAACTAAATTTAAGTTATCTTCTACTAAAAAAGATACAGAATTTATGGATACTTTGGTAGATAAAATTAAAAATTTAAAAATTGGAGAACCATTTGCCATAAGTTCCATAAATCTGTTATCTCGACAAAATCTTTCTCCCGAAGAAAATTTAACTCTTTCTCAAATTTCAGAAATTGAAAATGTTTTCCAGAATCAATCAACCTCCATAAATGAAGTTCATTATAGAGAATCTTCAAGAAATAATTATAGGATTGCTCTCACACGACATTTTTATCCTCGGAACACTCCTGTGGATATTCTCTATGAAGAAGATTTTTTACAGACACAAAAATCCTATCATGGAAAAACCATTTATGAATGGAATATAGATGGTCTTTCAGAATATCAAATATTTGAAGTATTACATCAAATGATTATGTATTCAACCATTTGTAAACAGAATGAAAATGACAATCATGAGATCGCCCGATTTTTGGTTAATGGATTTACCGGCATTCTTAAAGGATGGTGGCATAATATCATTACCGATTCCCAACAAACCGAAATTCTTACAGCTTTCAAACGAACTACAGATCCTTTAACAAATACCGTTCAATTCGAACAAGATGCTGTTTATACTTTTATCAACACCATTCTACACCATTTTGTTGGAGCTTCTCCTGATGGTTTAGAAGATAGGAGTAGAGAACTTTTACAGAATTTACGTTATCCATCTTTATCTCATTTCAGATGGTATAAAGATGTATTCATGATGAGAGTAGTCAGAAGATCTGATGCCAACAGTGAACATTGGAAAGTCAAGTTCCTTGATGGTCTGCCTACCCTCTTTGCAGAAAGAACACGAAAAAAAATTAAGGGATAAGCATAGTAAGATGTCTATTCCTTATGCAGAATATACTTATGGTCAACTCATAAGAATTGTTACAGAATAAGGTCTTGCTCTTTGCAATGATTTAAAATTACAGAATCAAATGAAGAAAAAGAGTCATAATGAATTAGGTGAGTTCTGTGAACAATTCGCCTATGACACTAAAATCCAGTATCCTTATAAACATAAACATAAAAAACATAAGTATGGAAAATCTTCTAAAGATTATTCTAAAAAATATAGGAAAAAGAAGTATTATAAACAACAACCAGTTGTCCAGCAAACTCAGCCTTCTAAACCTAGAAGTAAACAGAAAAAATCTTATCCAAAGAAAGATAAATCTACAGTTAAATGTTATAAGTGTGGTCAAGCGGCCATTATGCTAATCGTTGTAAAGCTAAAATTCAACAAAAATTAAATGAATTAGCTTTAGATGATGAGATCCAGCAACAGATTCTTCAGATGCTCTCTGAAGACTCAGATTCAAATTTTACTTCAGATGATGGTATTGCAACCATGTATTCATCATCCTCTGATAGTGATTTTGATTCTCCTCCAGAAATTTGTGCTTGTAAACCACAATTAAATCAGATTACAGATGAAGTCAATTATTGGAAAGCAATAGTTGAAATGAATGGACTTGATATTAGTGGTCCTAGTATCAATGTTCTTACAGACGATCAGGACCAAATGCTAAATATTGCTGACCAAATCACAGATCCAGAAATGAAATTAAAATTTCTTGAGTTATGTTATCAACAACATAAAAAAGAAGAAGTTTTACCACCCAAACATTACGGTATGGAAGAAGTTTGTAATAGAGTTAAAGGTATGGCTGAAGAAAAACCTTTAACAATCCAAGATTTAAAAATGGAAGTAAATGCTTTAAAAGTTGAAATAAAACAATTTCAAACTTCCAACATCACTATTAATTCATAAATAAAACAAATTAATAGTAAAATCCAGAATAAAGAATCCACCTCTTCTGATCCGGTAACCTTCCAGAAGTGGTATATCAGAATTACTTTCATGATAAAACCAGATTTTATTATTCGATATGCTATTGCTCTTGTAGATAGTGGTGCAGATATGAATTGTATTTAGGAAGGATTAATTCCTACTAAATACTTTCATAAAACAACACAATCACTAACAAGTGCAAATGGTAATTCTTTATACATCCAGTATAAACTGCCAGAAGTTTTAATTTGTAATCAAGGATTATGTCTTCCAACTTCATTTGTTCTTATTAAGAACATGTCTCAGGCTATAATCCTTGGTACACCTTTTCTATGTCTTCTTATGCCAATTTTGAAAATTGATTCCATTGGCATACATACAACCCTGAATAATCAAAAGATTATTTTTGAGTTTATTACAGAACCATACACCAAAGAACTAGATCAAATTAAGGATCTAGTCATTTTTAAAGAAAAACAAATTAATTTTCTCCAAAAAGAAATTTGTTTTCTCACTACAAAACAACGACTTCAACAGTCATCTTTCCAGCAAAAAATTAAAACTCTTGAAAAAGAATTTCAGGTTGAAATTTGCAGTGATGTCCCTAATGCTTTTTGGGATCGCAAGAAACACATAGTTTCATTGCCTTATGAACCAGGTTATGATGAGCGGAAAATCCCTACTCGTGCTCGACCCAGTCAAATGAAAAAAGAGTATTTAGAGTTATGTAAAATAGAAATTAATACTCTTCTCCAGAAAAAATTAATTAGGTCCAGTAGATCTCCCTGGAGTTGTACTGCTTTTTATGTCAATAACAATGCAGAGATTAAGAGAGGTGTACCCAGATTAGTTATTAATTATAAACCTCTCAATGAAGCTTTACAGTGGATTAGATATCCAGTTCCTAATAAAAAGGATCTTTTAGATCGACTTCAGGATGCTATTATATTCTCTAAATTTGACATGAAATCAGGATATTGGCAAGTTCAAATCGCTGAAAAAGATAGATATAAAATAGCCTTTACAGTACCCTTTGGGCATTTTGAATGGAATGTCATGCCATTTGGTTTGAAAAATGCACCATCTGAATTCCAGCATATTATGAATGATATTTTTAATCCTTATATAGAATTTTCTATTTGTTATATTGATGATGTTTTAATTTTTTCATCATCCATTGACCAACATATGAAACATTTAAACATCTTTAAACATGTCATTATTAAAAATGGTTTAGTTGTTTCAGCTCCAAAAGTGCAACTTTTTCAGACTACAGTAAGATTTTTAGGCCATAATATTCATAATGGCACTATTATTCCAATTAATAGGAGCATGGAATTTGCATCCAAATTTCCAGATGAAATTAAAGACAAGACACAATTACAGAGATTTTTAGGTAGCTTGAATTATATTCATGATTATTATCCTAACCTTGCTACTGATGCAGCAGTTTTATATTCCAGACTTAGAAAAAATCCTCCTCCTTGGGGTCCGGAACATACAGCAGCAGTTCAAAAAATAAAAGCTAGAGTGAAAACTCTACCTTGTTTATCTTTACCAAATCCAGAATGGAAAAAAATTGTTGAAACAGATGCCTCAGATCTAGGTTTTGGCGGCATATTAAAACAATTTAATCCAAATACTAACAAAGAAGAACTTTTACGTTTTCACTCTGGTATTTGGAATTCTGCAGCAAAAAATTATCCGACAATTAAAAAAGAATGTTTAGCCATTGTTAAATGTGTTTTAAAATTCTAGGATGATTTATTAAATCAATATTTTTTAATCAGAGTTGATTGTTCTGCAGCTAAACAGAATTTTAAAAAACATGTTGAAAATTTAGCCCAGAAACAAATTTTTGCCTCTTGGCAAGCTCAACTTTCAGTCTTTGATTTTGATATCGAATATATCAAAGGAGAAACCAATTCTCTTCCAGATTTTCTAACTCGTGAATATTTGCAGAAATCTCATGCAGAACAGAGGCCGGGGCTCTGGCAGAAGGGGCCGTGGTAGGAGAAATCCCTACAATACAGACTTCCCAGCCCTTGGGGCTAATTCCAGTAAACAAAGGGAATCTTCTAGCCGTTCGGTTAAGGATGTCCTCCTAACTCCAGAATCAACTTATTTCCAGAATACTATTGTAGAGGAAACTGTCCTTTACATTAATACCGAAGATATTTAGTGGATGACTGATCCGTGGGAGATTAAACGCCGTTATTTCACCACTCAAAATGCTCTTCTCCATTTTGATCAGTATAGATATGTTTTTGAACAAATCCTTACAGATCTTGCTTCTGTTAATTTCCAGCATACTTTGGCTGAGCCTAATCGAACCGCCAGTCCTATCAATTACAGTAAAGCCACAATCCAGCAAATCTTGCCTATGCAAGCATGGGGTATGCATCCTCATGTCACCAGAACCCTTGACATTCATAACAAAGAATCCAGATACAGTTATTGGGATTACATAGATGCTTTTACCCAAGCCTTTTACTACATGAATCCCCCTCGAAGCCATTCTTGGTTCTTTCAAGTTCTTCCTGATAGCCTTTCCAGAAACGATCTCCCAAACTGGTTTCTTGTTTGGTGGGATAAGTTCGGTCTGCAACTTGACGCTTTTCTAGAAAAAAATTAGACTTGCATTCAATGAATGGCAGGTTGCTTACAGTAAAATTCCAGTCAACAAAGACATTTCTATGTCCAAATCCGTAGTCCATTTGGTTATTCGATTTGGAATTCCTTGGATTTGGAAATGGGATTTTCAGACTGATTTTCAGAATAAAATTCTACGTTTGAAAAGAGTCTTTTTCTACAAATGGTGGAATAAAATGGATGATGCTAAACCTCATCAAGAATTAATCCAGAAAATTAAAGCCCACACACAGGCTTGCTGGGATGCCTCTCCTAAGCTTATCCCAGCCGCTCCAGTTCAAAATCCATTTGTCCAAATTCAGCTTGAATTACGACAAAAGTTTCCAGAAATGTCTGAGCAGGAATTGATCATTAAAAGTATGGATTATATGAAAGAACAATTCCTGCAATCTCTCTCCAGTGACACCGTCAGTATGAAGTCTGGTTCCAGTATTCATGGTGAAGAAGAAGAACCCTTTGGTCCAGTAGGAGATGATAATGAATTTACAGTTCTTGCTGGTGAATCACAGGACCCGAATGATCCAGCCGACCCGACCGACAATGAACCCAGCCTTGGAGATTTCTGGGATTCCCTTACAGGCATGCTTGTAGAAAAGATTGCAAAGGACAAAGGAAAATGGAAAGCAAATTGATGCTTTCAACTTTTGTCTCCCACTTCAGCTAACTTTCCAGCTTCACAAGGCAACAAAATACCTTTCGGTCATAAAAAGATGCCCTGTCGGCCATAATTATCTAGCTGTCTTTCCACCGACGCTTAAGGATAAGGAATCCAAAGAAGATAGGATTGCACGACTCCACTACCAACCAGGACACGCCACCTGTCTTGCTTATCTGATTCCTTTCATTTTTAATTTCCTATATAAAGGGTAGCCTCAGACATGTTGAAGGCACGACATTGAAAATTAATTTTCAAGTTTCATATTCTGTAATCTCCCTCTCTTCTCTTTTCAGTGTGTTTCAAGTTTGTTTCTTCCAGCTTTGAAGTATAATAATAAAAGTATCGTGCTGATTGTAAGTATCTCTTTTCATATTTCTTTTTATGTATGTCTGTATATCAAATTGCTATTTTGAATGAATTGTTAAATTACTGGCAAAATAGAAAAATAAATCTTGAATATTATATCTCACTTTCACCTAATGATTCTTGGAGTATCCGAGAATTAGAAGAGTGCAATAATAAAATAATACAAGTCCAGAACCAGCTCCAAGAGCAAATTTGCCTTTTGGCTACGGCCATTCGGCCTCCCCCTCTAGCACAGTAATTTCATGAGACCATAAATGTCATAATTAAGATAAAATAAAATAAAACTATAATTAATAATATTCCTGGATCAGTGCTTAATGATGGTTAGAACATAATTAGGGTTAGTGGGACGTCACCCAAGTCGCGTAGTGTCAAAAAAAAAAAAAAAAAACTATTTAGTGCGTTTGGTTTGAGTTTTCTGAATTAAGTTTTTTGAAAATTGAGTTTTTTAGTTTTCGTATTTTTTTTTGTTTTTAGTGAATATTTTTAAAATTTTAAACATTTTTCTTATTTTTTTAGATGCACCTTACTGAGATGTATCTAAAAAGTAAAAAAATTGTGAAAAAATATTTTAAAAAATTAATAAATACATAAAAATATAAAAAAAATGTACTGAATTCTTGTATTTTTTTTTGTATTTTTGGTATTTAGTGAATTTTTAAAAGTTTTTTTTTACAATTTTTTTACTTTTTAGGTGTATTTATGTTTGGTGTGTCTAAAAAGTAAAAAAATTGCTTAAAATATTAAAAAAATTCAGTAAAAATAAAAAAAACACGGAAAATAATAAAGTAGAATTTTTTGAAAAGTGTTTTTTGAAAAATGAAAACAAGCAAGCTCATTGCTTTCTGTCAATTTATCCCCCTGAACTAAAAATCACGACACTTAAACCCCTTCAGTTACTAATTTTTTTCAATAATTAAATAACTGATTTCCAAACAATTTACATGAACAGTTACTTCTACAGACAAATAATTTCATCTAATTTAAGCCATCTCTAATTCTTACTATTTATTTATTTATATTCAAATCTGAGTATAAATTTAGTTATAATTTTTATTTGATATGGGCACTGTGATTGTTTTTTTCTTTTTTAAATTATTGAAACTTTCAAAAAAATTCACACTTTATCCCAAATACATCTTTCATCCATTTCCATAAAAGAAAATATTTTCAATCATTTCATTAAATTTTAGTAAAAAAATTTGATTGTTGGAAATTTGATGATCTACTTCATCTTTGATTTGGTTTTATAGAGGGGAAAGATATGGCCATGTTTTCTTTTGGAATCATAATTTTAATGAAAAAAAAATTTCAAAATTCATAACCAAACATATAACTCAAAACTCTTTTTTCAAAATTCAAAATCAAACATACAATTCAAAACTCTATTTTAAAAGAAAAAATTCAAAAAAATATTATTTTTATTTTATTTTTTAAAATTATTTTTAAAATCATGATTTGAATATGGAGTTGTGTTTTGAGTTATGAGTTTTGAAAATAGAAAATTTGTTTGGTTATGAGTTTTCAAAATTCAAAAACTCTTTTTAAAACTCATAACTAAACAAATTTTCTATTTTCAAAACTCAACTTACAATTTCACATTTAAATCACAACTCCACACTCAAATCATAATTCTAAAACTAAACCAAACGGAGCCATGACATATACTCTTGAAAAGGTGTGTATCATATATATCTCATAACTAAAAAAGAAAATGGCATAACTCTATAATTTTTGAGTCATAATTAAAAAAAAAGTTATAACCAAATAACATATGAGGCATAACTAAACATCTCATCACATAAGGCATAACCAAATATCTCATGAGTCATAACTAAAATATTGTCATAACTAAAAAAGAACATTAGTCATAACTAAAAAAGAAAATGACATAACTAGAGATGCATATGGTACCTCACTTTTAAGAGGAGTATATAGTAGAATTTCACCCAAACTAATTATAATCTTAAGCTTTGTTTGTTTGCCAGACTAGGTTAGATGAGACTATTAATATGATGAAATTCAATAAGAAGATTATTAATGTGGTAGTATTAAGTTGGAGATGTAAAATAAATTATATTTATTTGTGTAATAGCATGATAGTATTAATTAGTTAAAATTAAGGGGAATTGATCAGTAAATCCCATTTTATCATCTTGTAGATCATGTGGTCCTAATTGTTTTCTTTTAAACCGTTTAGTCCTTTGGGTTGTTTGTTTACTATTTTGCCATTAAAGTGTTAATTTGAGTTTGTAGACCCACATGTATTTATGGGAAGGGGTGTGTGAGATTCACGTTCTTAAAAAAGGTAATAGTACTCTTTTTCTGTGACGTGAGTTGTGACGTGAACCCAAGTAATTTATGGAAAGGGATGTGTGAGATTCACGTTCTTAAAAAAGGTAATAGTACGCTTTTTTTGTGACGTGAGTTGTGACGTGAACACAAGTAATTTATGGGAAGGGGTGTGTGAGATTTACGTTTTAAGAAAAAGGTAATAGTACTTTTTTTAGACGGTGTGGATTACAGGTATAAGAAGGGGTGTGTGAGATTCACGTTCCAAAAAATGTAGATGGTTTATGATAATTATGATGTGTGTGTGTTTCACGTTTATTATAATCCAATCCAACTCAGACTCGACTCAGTCCAATCTGTGTTGCTTCCATTGTTGAAGTGAAGGCAGCAACAATTCCACCATTGAAGCCCTCGAACCGAGATCTGGTAATGACTCTCTCTCTCTCTCTCTCTCTCTCTCTCTCTCTCTCTCTCCTCTTCCATCGCTGCGAAACCCTCTCCCCGAACCCCCTCTGCAACTCTATGTGCCCTGATTACAAATTTTTTGGACTTTATTTCCTATGTGTGTGTTTGTTGAAGTGAAGGCAGTAGCAATAAAATTACTAAATAATTATTCATATTTTACAATCTAAACACAGCCTTTCAGTCCTCTCCCAGCAACCCCTTCCTTTCATCTCACTGCAATCCCACTCCTCTGTCTAGAATTTGCCTTCATTATCCCTCCCTTTCTCTCTCAACCAACAAAGCACAACCGGATCACAGAATCACAAATCTCTGAACCCATTGCGGCACAACACCAAGCTCTCTCACTCTCTCTCTCTCTCTCTCTCTCTTTCTCTCTCTCGACATGAGTTGATTCAAACAACAAGCCCATGCAGTTCCAACTCATGAAGAAGACCCACCAAACCCAACCACGGCTCTTCTCACCTTCAACACAGACCACCCTTCACCTCCTCCTTCAAAACCCACCACCACCACCGTCCTCTTCATCTCCTCCTCCTCATCACACGCATCGCCTTCTCGCCGCCATCGCTTTGCCTTCCTCTTCTTCTCCTCTTCCTCCTCCACACCCAGTCTCACAACTCTTCTTTCACCCAGTCTCACGACTCTTGCCCCAATCAAACCCGAACCCGTCATGAACTCGCTCGTCCACTCACCAAACTCACTCACCCATCGTTCTCTTGGTCTCCTCGAGATGGGTTTCGGTTCGGGTACCAATTCAAGACCCAAACCCCAACATCGATCGCTTGATCGACAATGGTACCGAGGCGAAAGGGTTTGATTTGTGTTCCCAACTCTAACATTCCCAAACCATTACTCAATTGTCACCGGTTTGTACCACCTTTTCATGGAATCATCAACAATCATTTCGTTGATCCATACCGGTGAGGGCTTCAATATGGGGAGTCATGAACCCAAGTGGTGGTTGGGTGAACCCTTGTGGAGACTGTGGTTAACCATGGCTTGAAGGTTGCAACCTATTTACGGCTTTGGTTTTGAGGTCAACAAAGGTTCTGGACTTGCCCTAAGAATTTCGTAAGTTTTATGATGGTTACGTGCAAATCGAACCTACATCACGTGGATCAGAACCTACATCGGACCGAAATCGGTATAGTTCACGTCGATCTTGTGCACATTGTTCACGTCGATCCGGGGTTTCTCGATCGAACTCGAACCGATTCAGAGATTGACTCCTCCTCACAATCACCAAGTGAAAACGGATCCTCTGTTTTCTTTTTGAGCACTGTTGGCGTACAACACCTTGGTCTTTCCTTGAACGATGGCTTCCTTAACCATTTCCAAGTCCCTCAGATCCACATACTTCGTCGTTATGTTGCAAGCGCGTGGGAAGAAATGGGTGAGAAGTGCGTGGGTTCCATAATTGATGTGAGGGTATATTTGTCCCCCACATAACAATGTAATTTAAAAAAGGAGTTATTAGTAAGATATTTCTACTATCATGGACTGCCCAATCAAACAAAATATTCATGGGACCAAATGGAATATAATTTTGCTATATGGGACTTTCTGATAATTAAATATATGAAATTACATAAAAACACTCATTATGTAAAATGTGATTTTGTTGTAAGACAAGGACCAAAAGAGTCTCACGGCCATTTCTCCTCTAAACAAGCGTCATTTTGTGGGTCTCACGGGATTGGCAATCCAATTCCATGGGCTATGAATGCATTATTTGATTAATATGATTAATAGCAAAATGGTTAATAATTTATGGCTTAGTGAGATAAATAATTATCTTTTATCCATGTTTGTTTTGTATTATTAGTTGTAAAATTAAAAAAATCACTACTTTTGTTAGATAGAATGCCCTTAGAATTTAATCCGAATAACAAAAAATACAACCAAACATTACAATCTGATAAATAATTTTAATCGTATGCCATAATTTGCTTAATTAAACAAGCCCTCAAATAATCACTTTAACACATTGATGTGGATGTGGTGTTGTAGGACTAGTAGAAAAGCATAGCATTCACGGAAGTTAAACTCTCGCAAAGTATGAAATACTTGCTTCTTAATTCATCTTTCTCTTAAGAGAATTGAACCCATGAGTTATCCCTTGAGATAAACCATTAAAAAAGTCATGATAACCAACTAAATTAAGTTGAATATTGAATAATTTTATGTAGACAAAATGAGTCTTTTGTCCAGGCACCTCCAATCCTTTATTCATTTTGTCAAATTTAAACTCAATGAAAAAATAGTTAAAATGAAGTTCTAATTATTTCATTAAACTTTTTATGATATACAAACAGATAGGAACTAAAATTATGATATATAGTGCTAAACTAGGAAATAGCAATAACAAAATCCGTTGTCGTCCAGCGGTTAGGATATCTGGCTTTCACCCAGGAGACCCGGGTTCGATTCCCGGCAACGGAATTATATCCTTTCTTTTTTAACTTCTATTTTTCTTTCACCAAAGCCGTTTGGTCTGTGTCTCGTTCTGATACAGATAAGTACGGAAACCGGTTCACATCGGCAATCGGCTGCACCCACGTGATTCCAAAACCCAGCAAGGTTGGCGTGGCACTGCAATAGCTCTTTCTGCCTTCTTCTATTCCAAGTCCAAAGTCACATTTATTTGTATTTTTCATTCGTCTGTCTTCGTAACAGAAATTCTATTCTGTGGAGACAGCAATTTCTTCTTCTGCGCTGAAAATCAATCTATATCGATATCTCCAGGTATAAAGCTCTCTCAACTCCTATTACCTTCCCTTTTCCTTTTAATTAATCCAAGGACTGCAGCTACTTTTTATTTTTTTTTCTTTAAGTCGTCCAATATCTTTCATGTGTTCATTTGTCTCGAGATATTCTTCCTAGTTAATCGAAAGGCTCTCTTTCGTTTCTGAATTGCTAATTTTATTTATTTTTATTTTTTTTGTTGTTGTACAATTAAGTAGCATTTGGTTTATTGGAATGAAGTGGAATAGAATTATCATTACATAAAACAATGTTCATTGTGATGTTTGTTCCTGTTGGAAAAAATTAAACAGGATTTACTGTTAGAATAAAATACTAAACTAATAATAAGCGAAAAATAACAAATAAATATTATTATTAGAGAGAGTTTAGAGAAGCAGGCACGCATATTGCGCTCTTCTTAGGAACTACACCCCTCTTCTGCGCACCGAGTTGAATGGTATTCATTCTTCAAGATACAATGAGTTTCTAAATCACTTGTTTGCAGCGAAGTGAATTTCATGAACCTTCAATTGCCCAACACTCACTTGTAAACTCAATACAGTAAACTCACAAAGAAAAAAACAAAGTAGAAGAAGATGAGAAGAAAGACTTCTTTTTTGTGTGTTTTGAAACAACATTGGAGTCTTATTATATACACAATTAAATAACAAGAAGTTAGATGTTTAGGAGATATTGTAGGATAATCCAAAAGACTAGAAAACTAATATTAACGTTATAAACCTATTCCTAAAAGGATGCAAATATCAAATAAAATAAATTAAATCAAATACAATTTTAAAATTACAAATAACAATCCCTCACATATAATTTAAAATTGAAAAAAAAGAGAGAGCGTTTTTACTACACAATGGTGTCTTCTAGACTTGAACCTCCATTTAGTGTTAGTAAGTTTCAATTTGAAGGAACTATCGTGAATAAAGTCTTGAACTAGGTCCTTGTGGTCAAACATAGGCTTACCACACGTACAGTATGGGCAATTATCATGGTTTTGGAATGGTTTTGAGCAAAATGGTCATGCGCACATATTTTGTTTCTATAAGTGTCTTTAGGGAGACCCAATTTCCCACAACAGCGACCCCATTGCCACATTTATATAGGTGTATCCTCCAAGAGTGATTTGTGACCAATGCCTTGTAAAAATCCTACCTTGGACATATTCAGAGCTAAGCTCTTCCTGAAACCCGTCACAATATTGAGCACTATCACCATAGGAATAGGACCAGGGAATTTCCCTCTAATATTTTTAGTGCTCCTCCAAGTCACCCATGAATTTCATTATTACCTATTGAACCTTATTCATGGGATCTCCAATCACAAAGGTTAGGTATCCATTGCGATGACTAATTTATGGGTTTCAGTCCCATTCCCCCTGTTGATTTAACGACTACCTTGTGTCTACTATATTCTTTTCAGACCTCACAAAATCAAGTGCTACGTCACCTTGAGATGATAACTATTAAATAGAATTGTGTTTTATTCTAATATATCTTTTCTTCTCATTTAAATTTACATTTTTTGCTTTAGCAATTGTAGCTTGATTATTACAATGAATAGAGACAGCAGTTATAAGACTATCAGATAATGGTAAATTAGATAATAAATTCCTTAGCCATTCGGCCTTAGTATAAGTCAAATCTAAGGCAATGAGTTCTGCTTCCATGGTAGATCTAGCTATAACAGTTTGTTTAGAAGATTTCCAGGCTATTGCACCACCATCTAAAGTAAGCACATAACCACTAGTTGCTTTAGTTTCATAAGATTCAGTTATCCAATTAGCATCACTAAATCTTTCCAGCACAGCAGGAAACGCACAAAAATGAATTTCATAATTTATTGTACCTTTAAGGTATTTAAAAATTCTTTCAATTGCATTCCAATGTTCTAAACTAGAATTAATAGTGTAACGACTCAGTTTAAAAACAACAAAAGAAATATCAGGTCTTGTGCAATTAGAAAGATACATCAAAGATCCTATTATTTAAGCACATTGATGTTGAGAAATACTTTCACCCATATTTTTCTTTAAGCAAATATTAGGATCAAATGGAGTAGATACAACTTTCGCATTACAATAATTAAATTTCTTTAGCAATTGGTCAACATAATGTTCTTGTCACAAAACAATTCCTTTATCACTTTCAATTATTTTAATACCCAATATAACATTAGCTGGGCCTAAATCCTTCATATCAAAATTGCTAGATAAGAAATTTTTAGTATCATTAATAACAACCAGATTACTACCAAACATAAGAATATCATCAATGTATAAACAGAGAATAACACAAGCACCGTCAATTTTTTTGATATACACACATTTATTAGAATCATTGATATTAAACCCATTAGAAAGAATTACTTTATCAAACTTTTCATGCCATTGTTTTGGAGCTTGTTTTAATCCATAAAAAGACTTTACAAGTTTACATACCTTTCTTTCTTGTCAAGGAGCTACAAAACCTTCGGGTTGATCCATATAAATTTCTTCATTTAATTCTCCATTTAAAAACGCCGTTTTGACATCCATTTGGTGAATTTCTAATTTATAAATTGTGGCAATAGCTATTAAGATCCTTATAGTAGTTATATGAGTTACCGGAGAAATATTTATCAAAGAAATCTATCCCTTCTTTTTGTTTAAACCCCTTAGCCACAAGTCTAGCTTTAAATTTTTCTATGGTCCCATCTGTTCTTAATTTTTTTCTTGAATATCCATTTATAGCCTATTGTATTACAACCTAGTGGAGGATCAGTTTAGTACCAAGTATTATTAGTCGTAATCACATCCATTTCACTATTTATAGTATCTTTCCAGAAAGTATGATCTACCGATGTCATAACTTCATTATATGTTCTAGGATCATTTTCAACTGAATAAGTAAGAATGTCATTATCAATATTTTTTTATATTCTTCCTCTTTTACTTCTTACTTCAGTTCCTACTTGATTTTCTATACTACTATTAGACATAGAATTTTCACCAATTGATTTAGATACATCTTTATAGGAAATACATTTTCAAGAAATACAACTGCTCTTGACTTTATTATAATATTATTAGAAATATAAGAATTTTCAGAATTAATTACTAAGAATCTATAACCAATACTATCTAAAGCATACCGAATAAATACACAATCAACAATTTTTTGTCATAATTTTATTTCCTTAGTAGTTGGTATTAAAACTTTAGCCAAGCACCCCATACTTTGAAATATTTTAAACTAGGCTTTTGATTTTTTCAAATTTCATAAGGTGTTTTTTTCCTAATTTTTGTAAGGCACTTTATTTAATATATGACAAGCAGAATGTAAAGATTTACCCCATAAATTATTAGGTAAACCAGAACTAGCTAACACAACATTTGTCATATCTAGCAATGTTCGATTTTTACGTTTTGCTACTCCATTAGATTGTGGTGAATAAGGTGGAGACTATTGGTGAATAATTCCATGTTGTTCACAAAACTCTTCCATTTCTATTGGTGTATACTTGCCTCCTCTATCAGACCTTAAGATTTTTATTTTCTTTTCTAATTGATTTTCTACACGAGCTTTATATATTTTAAATTTATAAAATTATTCATTTTTGTGACTTATTAAATACACATAGCAATATTTATAAAAATCATCAATAAACGTAATAAAATATCTTTTTCCACCTTGAGTTAACACATTGTTAAGGTCACATGTATCACTATGTATAAGTTATAACAAAGATGTGTCTTTTCAACAGATTTAAAAGGTTTTTTAGTTTGTTTGGCTTGTACACATACTTGACATCTTTCCTTTAAATTAATTACAGATTTTGGAATTAATTCTAGGGGGACTTACATATAGGTCCTAATAAGTGGACTTATTGTCCAATAGGTCCTATGATAATTAATTGTGTTTTTCATCAAATGCTATTTAAAGATATCACTAATTGTTAATTTTCAGCAATAGTTTGAAAATTGTCACAAAAATGTCACTAATTATAAGTTTTAGTGGCGGTTTAAAAAAATCATGACAAAAAAAGTCACTAATTTTCAACTTTTAATGACAGTTTGAAAAATTCGTCATAGAAAAATGTCAGTAATTGTAAGTTTTAGCGACAATTTACTATGATAAAAAAAGTCACTAATAGTCAATTTTTAGCGACATATGCAAAAAATCGTCACAAAAAATTATTTTTAGTGACGATTTTACTAGGACTTATTTTCAATAGGACTTGATGGGAATTAAGTCCAACAATTAGGACATATTGGTAGTTTTCCCTTAGTTTTTCTAAACTCATCATTCTTTTAATAGTGTTCAAGTTCACATGACCAAGTCTACTATGCTAAGTATTAGAACATTCTACATTAGCAATAGAAGAAGTAGAGAAAGAATAACATGCAATTTTATTTAAATAGAATCCATAACATTAAGACTAAACAAACCATCACGAAGATCAACTTTACCAATAAAGTTACCATTCTTAGTTATTACAACTTTATTTGATTCAAAAAACCAAGCTGAACTAACAAAAATGCACTAATTAAAATTTTCCTACTATCAGGAACATGCAAAACTCCATCTAAGGTGATTATATAGCTTGATGCCAATTTCAACCTAACTTGTACTTCACCTAGTACCCGAGCCCAGCTCCTATTTCCCATGCTTACAGTTCTTGTGCTTGATTCCTGATAATAAGGTGAAAAAATATTTTTATCAATGCACACATGAATATTAGCACTTGAGTAAAAACAATATTTAACTCAGGATCACTAACAAAATACTTGATAGTAGGGTTAGAAGAGCTGCCCCCTACAGTCACAACATTAACTTGTGGTTTAGGGGTTTCTGGAGGACCATGGGCTTTATGGGGTTGATCTTTCCGATGATAATGATCTCTAGCAGTGTGATTAGTCTTCCCACACACCCAACAAGGCACTATTTTTCTTTGAATAATATTTTTGCCTTTTGATTTATTATTAAGATTGTTGTTTCCATTCTTGTGTGCACCATTTTTTTTTTTCAAATTAAAAGGTTTGGGTTTAAGATTTTCTACAAAATGTGCCTTGGCTTGAAAATCAAAATTTAAAAACTCAACTTGTTTTTCACGGTGCTTTTCCTCAATATTCAGGAATCCTAGCAATTCATCAAAGGTATAATCATCATGTTTTTGTTTAACATTCTACCAAATTCTGACCAAGATGGAGGCAATTTTTTAATCAGTGAAGCAACCAAAAAAATATCAGATAAATCCATTCCTTTTCTTTTCAGATCATACAAAATATTTTGAAATTCATGCACTTGTTCCAATATTGATTTACCATCAATCATATGAAAGCCTAAAAATTTTTCACCAACGATGTTGTATGGGATGAAATGTTGGGCAACTAAGAAACAATATGTAGATAAGATGAGTGTTTTGTGGAAATGAGGATGTTAAGGTGGATGTGTGGTAAGACTAGAAAAGACAGAATTAGAAATGAGTATATTCGTGAATAGGTAGGAGTAGCACCGATAGAAAATAAGTTGAGAGAGAATAGATTGAGATGGTTTGGTTATACACAACGGAGACCAACAGAGGCAGTAGTGAAGAGATGTGATACAGTGACGGTAGATGGAAGTGTTAGGGGAAGGGGCAGACCTAGATTGATGTGGGCAAGTGTGGTAAATAGATATATGAATCTTCTTAATTTGACTAACTAAATGGCCGTTGATAGAGTCGAATGGAGAAGAATGATTCATGTGGCCGACCTCATTTGATAGGACTTAAGGCTTGGTTTGGTTAGTAACGTTTAAGACCAGCATCTTCAGACCCATATTTAAAATCAAGTGCTTCCCATAATTCAATAGAAGTTTTTATACTGTAAAAAATATTATATATAGAAGGAGATAAAGCACTTAACATCCTATCATGACAAAGATAATCTTTTTCATCAAAATTATCACCATTAGATTTTATGGACGAAATTAAATCCTTACCCGTCTCAACAATTTCAATAGCCTTAGAAGTTTCACTCTTTCCAGAATCCTTTTCTTTTTCAGAAACCTTTTCTTTTCCTTTTGAAACAATAGCTTTATGAATCATTGAATAAAGACCCAAAGTGGTTACCAAAATTTCATCTGTTGTTGCCAACATCTAAATTTTGACAATTAAACTTCTCAGGCTTGCAAGAATTGGTTTCATCAAATCCCATATTTTTTTTTCTTCAAAATAAAATTATAACCAACACAACAACTTCTAACATAAAATCTTAATTATCGTTCCTAAGATTGTTGGAAAAAATTAAATAGTTGTCAGAATAAAATACCAAAATAATAATAAACCAAAAATGACAAATAAATATTATTATTAGAGTATGGTGGTCGAGGCACGTAGATTGTGCTCTCCGTACGAACGATACACCTTCTTCTGCACCAAGTAGAATGTTGTTCCTCCCCTAAGATAAAACGACCTTCAAAATCACTTGTGTGCAGCAAAGTGAATTTCACGAATCTTGAATTGCCCAACGCTCACTTGTCAACTCAATACAGTAAACTCACAAAGAAAAGAATAGAGCAGAAGAAGAGGAGAAGAAAGACTTATTTTTTGTGTGTTTTGAAACAACGTTGAAGTCTTATTATATACACAATTAAATAATAATAAATTAGATATTTAAGAGATATTGTGGGCCAACCCAGAAGACTAGGAAACTAATATTAACGTTATAAACTTATTCCTAAAAAGATGCAAATATCAAATAAAATAAATTAAATACAATATTAAATTACAAAATAACAGTTCCCTCTCATTTCAATCAACCAAATGGAGCATTACAGGTTCAATTTGTCCTACCCTGCACCCATTAATCACTTTTTGTGTAACCCCTTTGTTTGACTGCCGAGAAAGTGAACAATGAAAAATCCTATATTCAATTTTTTTTTTCTCGTTTTATTCAATTTTGGCCCTTTTTTCACTTTGGCAAGTTTTTGTTCTTCCACTTTGGGTTTCATGTTTCAATTTCTCAATTTACTTCCAAAACTAACTTGCGTTCAAAATTAGACCAAAAATGTCACGCTAAAAATTATTATTATATTGGGGTTTAGGTAAAATATTTGTGTGCCATGTGATGATCAATGTGTTGTTTTCTATCTGATTTTGGACGTAAAGTTATTTTTTTGAGTAAATTAAGAAAAACTTAAAATATGAAGGGCTAAAGTGGAAAAATAGCCAACCATAAAGGGGGCTAAGTGCAATTTACCCAATTTTCTTTTACTACGTGATGCGTCACGCAATAAAAGGAACTTTGAAAACTGAAACAAGACCACTTCAATGATAGGATAGGCGGCATATCAATAAGTAAAAAATAAAAAATAAAAAATTATAAGATTTGTTAGTTTATGTAGCATTATTCTTGAATTTTGTCTTATGGTTTTATGTCTCAAATTTGACTGGATTATATTTATTGCCTCTTCACCATCTTTACAGCCCAATTATTCAGAGTTTTATGGTGTTGAGAGCTTTTGTAATAGATGATGTGTTGAAGATTGCTATTTACATAGTGAATATGCAATAAACATAATCCATAACAAGTTTATAGTCGAATCACATAAATTTTGTGTGTTTGTTTTCTGTTTATTATTTCTCCATTTTTGGTTCCATTATAACACTGACCAATAGAGCATATAAGAATATAACTATATTATCATTGGTTTGCAATATGAGGGCTGTTTTGGTGCAGGCCACTTGGTCTTTGAATTGGTTTGAAATTATTGCAGATGGCTTTGTCTGCCCTTATTTGTGACACAGAACAATGGAAGAACTTGAAGGTAGTCCTTAATTTACAATTTGTATTTGGGCTTTTGCAGAATAAGGTTTTTTTTTTTTTTTGTGTGTGTGTGTGTGTGTGTGTGTGTTTGAGGTGAAACATGTGTCTGTGAGCAGGCCCATGTTGATGACATCAAAAAGACGCATTTACGTGAACTGATGAGTGACACCGAGCGATGCAAATCAATGATGTTGTAAGATTCTCTGTTTAACCTGTGGAGGTTGTATTGTTCTTTTCTTTGTATAGTTTAGATAGTACATCAAGTCTAAGGTTTTTAACAAGCATTGGATTAAAATGTGCATTATAATGGATTTTGTCTCCTGTAATGAGTTTGATGGGATGCTGTTGGACTATTCACGGCAATGTGCCACTCTTGAAACCATGGATAAACTTTTCAAATTAGCAGAGGTGTGTTGGAGCAATTCCTTTTTTAGGCATGGACTATGAAGCATGGATACAGATATGATATGATACGGATACAGTGATATGAAAAAAGCTCAAATAAAAAATAGGACACAGGAACAACCATGATATGCACAAAGAATTAAAAGTTATAATTTTTAGTTTTATATTATATACGAGCTCAAAGAATAGTGTGGAACCATTCTTTAGGAATTAGATATTAGTTTAAGAGCAAATAGAGAGTTTACTTTTTATTTTTATTTATTTTTTAACTGGATACATTAATTTAGTAAAATCTAAAGAAGTAGACCACTACTTTAATCTCATTATTTTTTTCTTTGTAAGAAATAAGAAAATATTGAAAAATAATTATTGAAATTATTGAAAAATAAGAAAATGTGGTCCCAGTTGTTTGGCAAGTGCTTGACAAGATCCAAGAATTCTCTGAGAGGGTCTGCAGTGGTTCCTGGGTAAGCTTGAGTTTTTATATATGATCTAGTTAAGCCATGAACTGTGTAAAATTTGACTAATGAGTAGGCATTGGTAGGTTGGAGCAACAGGAAAAGCATTGAAGGATTTGATTTCTATCAGCATTGGTGGAAGCTTCTTAGGTCCTCTTTTTGTGCATACTGCTCTCCAAACAGGTTAATTTTATGCATTCCCGTCTGCACTACATGTCATTCTCTAATTTTGATTCTCTTAGGATTTAGTTTGTTGTTTACTTGTTTTACTAATTAAATTGTTCACATCTGTTTAAGAACAAACCTTGCGTAAGTGTTTATGGTTAACTCTTGGCAACCTTCAGATCCAGAGGCTATTGAATGTGCAAGAGGACTCCAGCTGCGGTTGTAAGTACACATTATTGTAACTCTGTATCTTTGGAGCTTCTTTTTATCAGTGAAACAATAAGACCTTCTCTGCTAAAATAATTGGATATTACTTGCCCTTTCAACTTGTCTACTGCATGAAATTATAGTTTCATAATCTTATGCTTTCAGTTTTTCCGAGTAGCACATATTGCTCTTTAGGATTTTAAATTGGGTGAAATTGATGCTATGCATTGCTCATGGTTGTGTAGGTCTTAGTTGACATCTTGTACATAGAATTGTGTCTCTTTAATTTTCTTAAACTAGATTATTTTGTCACCATTTCAAGATAACATTATGATTCCATGGAAAGGCAATGCTTTTAACTTTTGTGTTATCCTACATAAGAAGGTTGGACTTCTTCCCTTTTGTCTAATATCAACTTTTGTGCTAGATCATATTACTAAAGGCACTGGAGATCATTGTTACAAGTGTAAAAGGTTTTTAGTTTTGGTCCAATACTTCAATCATGATTTGATAAATACAATTACAAAATGGTTTGTGCATTTAGTGGGACAGGAACTCAACCTGATTATACAACAATGCATTTTGTGATTGAACAATGATTTTATCTTATCCCAATCCTTTTTCTGCTTGTGTTTGCAGTCTGGCAAATGTTGATCCAGTTGACGTTGCTAGAAATATTACTGGGTTGAACCCTGAAACTACCCTAGGTTTGTTTTGTTTGTTTGGTTAACATTTTCACTGACCATAGTAGACATACCACTTGAGCTACTTTTAAGGTTTCTTATCCTTCTTGTTGAGTTTTCCTGTTTTGTTTGCAGTGGTTGCGGTTTCAAAGACTTTTACAATGGCTGAAACTTTGTTGAATGCTCGGACACTGAGGGAACGGATTTCATCTGCTTTGGGTTCAGTGCAATAGTACAAGTGCTCATTTTGTTTGAGATAAAGACAGTGATATTTCAGGTTTTAAATTTTGTAGTCACAAGGAGAACTTAAAAAATAGGAGTTAGTACATTGAATAAGTTTGAAAATGAGTTTGGCAGAAAATGGAAAATGATGTGTGTAATGAAATGAATGGGAATTAGACGTCTTCCTAAAATTTTTTGGTCAGATGACATTAAAATATGCAAAGAATTTAGAATCCTTCGCAATATTCTGGACATCGATGATTTTTTTTGAAATTATTGTATGTTTAGTCAGGAGATTATGGAAATATGAAATAATTTCAAAAAACTTATCCCAACTGACGAAGATCATTCTCTCTCTCTCTCTCTCTCTCTCTCTCTCTCTCTCTCTCTCTCTCTGTGGTTATTTTTTCAGGCCTCAGGCAGTTGCAAAGCATATGGTTGCTGTCAGTACTAATCTAATGGTATTATAATTTTCATTTATCTATTGTGCTTGGTTGGTTTTTTCTTGTGGTCTAAATTACATGTATTTGTTCATATATATTGCTATTGGCTGCCATGTTTGTGTGTGCCTCCCTTGTTTATACAATTTTGTTGTGTCCAGAGTAAAGCTTCGTTTTGAGCTCAAATTTGAACATATTAGTTTCCCTGGAAAATAATAGACAGATTATCAGGGTCTTTCATAAAAAGCTATTCTTGGTTTATGCATGCCATTTTTCTTTTGCTTCTATGCCCTTGGATGCTTACACTTTGATCTAATCATCTCATATAATTGGTAGCTGGCATTCAAAATAAACAAAATCTTGTTATCGGCATAGCCTGTTCAGGATAATATAAGTTTCCTCAAAGGGGACCAGACTGAAGCTTCTTTCTCAATGAAAAATGTCAAGAAATTTCAAAATGTCCTCAAACAGTTTTGTCAGCTTGAAGGAAGGGCTAAATTTGTTTAACTGTATTTTATATGCAGTGAGCCAATCCTTTATCGCACACATTTGTGTTTTTAAGAGATGATGCTAGGACAAATAACCAGGCAAGTTGTTAAGATGGCCACACTCCTATTCAATCAGGTTTTGAATATAATCACATGAATTTGGAATTTCTGAATCCAAATTCAGTTTAAATTTGGAGATGTTACATTTTTGTTAGTGCAATATATGTGATCTGTACATTTATATTTCAGTCACGGAACCACAAAAAAGTTTGGGTGAGGTTGGCTACCTTATATACCTCTTTCTTGACCCTGCTATAAGCAGTAGCCGCATGAGAACCTCCTCTTTTTGTCCACATATAAGTACACATATATGTTTGTACATGCATGTGTGTATGCACATATGTGCTTATGTATCAGTACTACTAACAAATTATATGGTCTGCAATATGTTCGTACGCATATGTTCGTACATGCATGTTTTGTGTATTAATTGTGCAGCTACAAGTTGGGTTAAAGGTGAATTCATGAATCCATGTTAGCTTGCCTTCAGTGAGCCCCAGTAGGTCTGTGCTTGGTTCACTTCATTGGCATTGTTATACTTCTCTAGTTATTTACTTCATATAAATAGGTAAACAGCCAGTCTTTCTTTGACAGTACAATTTTACTGGATCTGATTCATGTATATAACAAATGACCCTGCATTAAAATTACACTTGGTGAGGTCAAATGAGATTAATGATGTAGAAGTTTAGATGTGTTGTGCTGTTTTGACCCTTTTGACATCTCTCTACAATACGCAGGAAACATTTCCCAATTTCATTAACGATTTCCTTTGGTGTTGCAAACATTTCCTAATCCATTGTGCTTCTTTGTTTTAAATGCATATACATAAGAATTTTGATATTGATTGTTTATTTGCTGAATATTCTTGATTATATAAAACATGTGTTATGCTGTTGGTTTTTGTATCAGTTGTCAACTCTGTCCTTTTCGTATAATTTTGGTAAATATGCTATTGAAAGAAATTCAATTGTTAAAAGATGATTAGATAAAAATTGATCCACTAAATGTTTAACTTCACTTATATGACTTCATCTGTATTGTTTAATCTTCTGTGCAGCTTGTAGAAAAGTTTGGGATTGACCCTAATAATGCTTTTGCGTTCTGGGATTGGGTTGGTGGTCGATATAGTGGTAAGTACATTGCCTTTTTTTTCATAAATCATGTGGTTAACATGATGCTTGATTGATATTTGACCACTGTTTGCAGTTTGCAGCGCTGTTGGAGTGTAACCTTTATCTCTCCAATATGGATTCAAAGTTGTTGAGAAGTACAGTAACTTGCACATTTATTTATTTGCAGAAGTTATTTTTTCATTATTTTGGATTTAATTTGACACTCTATCTGAAAATGATATATAGTATTCGATGTATAAAATCTTATTTTTCTTTTAGCTTCTTGAAGGAAAATTTGTATTGCAAGGAAAGAAATGTTTAAAAAATTAACTTCGTAAAAAACCATACTTGTCTACTTACAAAATCTGTACACAAACGTGAAACTTTAGATGCTCTTTGCAGGCTCCAGTTTTCTTCATATGGCGTTACTTTAATTGTCCTAATTGCAAGTTTAGTTTCATGACTCATGATGGATGGTTTTACTTCATTCTTGCACAAATAAAAATGTCCCCATAGATGAGTTGAGTAGTTAAATTCTGGTTGGGGAAGTGAAATTATTGCTATTGTTACTTGTCCCAATCTCTGAACGATATGACAATACATTTGCCTTGCCTGACTATCCTAGACTTCTGAGTGTCGTTTAGAATAAAGGATGACAATATGAGGACTCTTTCTGCTTGTAAACTAGATGAAAATAAAAGGCCATTACCTCACACACACGCGCATGTGCACACACACACACACCAAAAATAAAATAGAAAAGTGCAAAAAAGAAAGGCACACTCAGGAAATTCCAGCATCATATGCTATGAAGTTGCTGTTCCCCAAAACTTAAAAAAAAAAAAAATTGTCATGGTTGGCAGCAAGCTTTTACCATTGCAACAGTCTCTAGTGCTTTTCTGACCTATGGTGATGTTCTTAGTAGTTATGCTATGATTTAAGTTCACACCATCCACAGTTTAGCAATTTATTTTGGCATCATGGTCTTATTTTGGTTGGCAGTTTCCTGAATTTATATATTTTCCACTTTGTACTTGAAGGTTCCTGAAAGGAGCTTCAAGCATTGATCAACACTTCTATTCAGCACCGTTGGAGCTAAACGTTCCTGTATGTGCCTCCTAACATGAAATTCTCCACATGTTTGTTCTTAGCACTTGTTATATAAGCCATAGGGATGGTGAATGGTCTAGTTAAGTGTTCTTGTACTTGTGACCCTGGTTAGGTTCAAACCCATGGCTTCTAGGAATAACAGTAGAGATGCTGAATTTACATTCTTCATAAATTCCTGTTAGTCTGGATCTGCAAATATTTGACTTCCTGAATCCTGGGTTTCATTTCCCTGTATCTGGGCCACATATATGTCTTTGTTTTAGAAGATTATTCTGATCCACCTTAGACATATTTTTATCAGATATTTATATGGATCAATATGCTGATCAATGTCATTTCATCATTTCTTCAGGCGCTTTTAGGTTTGTTGAGTGTATGGCATGTTTCATTTCTTGGATATCCTGCAAGAGTGAGTGCATTATTTACAACAAAGTCTGTTTGGGTTACTATGTTCATATGTTCTCTGATAATCTCTTTTTAGTTGTTCTTCCACAACATTGAAACTTCTTGTATTTTTTCAGGCCATTTTACCTTATTCTCAAGCTCTGGAGAAGCTTGCCCCTCACATTCAACAGGCATGTGTCTATCTATGCCTTTGCTGCTTGTGTACTGTCACTACAAGAATTCACACTTTTAGCAACAAAAAAATTGGTCGCTAAAAGTCAATTTTTGGTCGGCAAAAGTTATCCGCGACCAATTTTTTTGGTCGCTAGTTTGGTCGCCAATTGAGGGTCGCGGAAAGTAATTCGCGACCAAAATTTTCGTTGGTCGGGAAAAGTTGCATTTGCCGACTAAATTTTTGGTCGCTAAATATTTAATTACCGCGACTAATTTATTTTGTTGCCAAAACACTTTGGTCGCGAAAAGTGATATTTTCCCGACCAAATTTCTTAGTCGCCAATTGTCACATTTCGCGACCAAAAAGTTTGGTCGCCAATTATTACATTTCGCGACCAAATTTTTTGGTCGCCAATTATCACATTTCGCGACCAAAAAAATTGGTCGCCATTTGTGTCTTTTCGCGACCAAAACTTTTGGTCGGCAAAAGTGTCTTTTCGCGACCAAGAGCTATTTTGGTCGGCAATACATGTATTTTTTGCGACCAAAACTCTTGGTCGGCAATTGTCATTTTTTGCGAAAAAAAATAATTTATTTGTCGCGACTAATAAATTGGTCGCCAAAACAGAAAAACAATACACCTGTAATTCTTAATAATTCATTCAATCCATAATAAACCTATAATTTTAAAGCATCATTCAAATTAACTGAATCATTAACATTCGACACAATACATAATTCATTAACATTCGACACAATACATAATTTGAAAGCATCATTCAAATTAACTGAATCATTAAATATTTTCTTACTTTCCAATTTCCCAATAGGCAATAACATAGCACATATAAATCTAAGGAATGGCACAAGTGACATTCCATACAGTGGTAAACCCAACAACTACTGATTCAATTCCTTAGGTGAGTCAAATGAGATTAAAACAATTAGCCACAGTTCTTGCTTGCTATGCAGCCACCAATGTTTCTTTCCCTAAAACACAAACAAAACTAAAAGCTACAAATAAACTAAGCAAGAAAAAAATTCAGAGATCTCGAGAGAGTGAATTGTCAGCAGAAAACCACAACGGTGCTCTCCCTCCCTACAACTCATCCTGCAAATACAAAGCAACAAACAAGATATATCAAAGTGGATCCTTTGTGGAATTGATATTTTTAAACAATTAAAAGTACAAAGAAATCCTACATGTGCACTCTCTTCTGTAATATCAGCATCTTTGTCAGTTTCATCATCATCAGCCTCAGCACCATCATCATCACCTTCAGCCTGTAAAAACCAGTTTATCAAGATTAGGACACCGTTAAAATAAACAAATTATATTGTTTAGATGAATTCGTGGCCCCCTAAGTTCGTCAACTTTAATACCTTTCAGAGCATCCTCAATTGCAGTTATAGAAGCCTCACAATCTGTGTTGTAACCAACCAGCTTCCCATCACTATGTCGCCTTATAATAGTATTTACAGCACCTATAGACTGGTGAAGCACACAACCACTGATATATAAATATATATATATATGTGTGTGTGTGTGTGTGTGTGTGTGTGTTGATGAACAAGATTTTAAACCCTAATAAAGATGCAGTCATGCAGCCCCAGTAAGGTGCTTCCAGCCTACTATTTCTTAAACAATGCACTAGAAATAGGATACACATAATGCACAAATTGAACATGCCTGTAGTAGCAAAATTTTAACAAAAAGTGGATATCTAAAAGAATATTGAGCAGACCTGAGCAAGTGGATCGACTTCATCACAAAATGCAGTTACAGTTTCCTTGTATGGAAATCCTACACTACAATTGCATAAATAAAAAAGAAAACACAATGTTAACATGAAAATAAAAAAGCTAATAAAGGCATTTTAACAGTTGTGTAATTCCAAGAATGAAAATCCAAAAGGAAACAATCTCACATAAAACAAACTATGAAGAAGCCCAAAATGCAAGTAGATTCTCTGTTAGATGCCCCCTTCTAAATGAGTGAATACTCAAGTCAGACACTTGACATTTGAGTCAACGTATGGGATATTTGTTTGATATTGACTTAGACATGCCCCCAACAACCACTCCTGTCTATTCAAGTTCACTGCATGATTGCACATAAAACTCCCTTGCTATGTTCTTCGAGGAAATGGTTGCTTCAAAATGATTATTTAGTCATGTTTCCATATTTGAACTTGTGAATTAGGTGAACCCCAAGCCCAGACATATACATACTCGTACCTGAGTCACATATCCAAGTCCATGTAACATAGAGAATGTTCCATCCTATTCACTTTGTTAAGGCATAATCATATAATATATTTAAGATTTGAGAAAATATTCTAGGGCTACTCTGCTGCTACAAAAAACAAAATCAGGAAGCAGGGGTATTATAGCAAGTTAATAACATTTCCTTGTTCTGGTGAAAAGGAGTTACGAAATTATTTCCCTTAAAAGACATACCAAAGTCATTATCCTTCAATTAGAGCATCACATGCTTGTTTGAAAACTAATATACTACCGCATCCCAAATGAACATTGGGGTCATTTTACATGTATACTTTTCTGCAGTACTGGTATCAACTATAATTTGAGCTAGTATTTTTTTCCCCATTTTTGCACGTTGAGAGAGAGAGAGAGAGAGAGAGAGAGAGAGAGAGAGAGAATATAACACATTAGTTGTAATCCTAATGAAAATAAGAAAAGCACAAAAGATACCCAAGAAATATATCCTCTTGTAAAAAGAAAGATGATATAGTTAATAAAAGAGAGATTATATTTCTCAACTAAGAGATCAATTTTTAATTAAGGATTTAATTTCCTTAACTTGAAGTGTAGGTGGTCCAAAATGGAGAATACAAAATATGTATCATTGGAGAGGTGAGCAATGTAGACAGTAAAGTGGGGAGAAGAGAATTAGCCAATTAGGTGAGCGTATGGCAAAGAATTCAAGAATATTTTTTAATGTTCAACAAATAAATGCTAATTTCTGATTCCACACTTGATAGTGCAACACTACAGGGGTTCTTCCATTTTTTCACTCTAGGAAACGAGTGGTGCCCAATCAGACAGGAAGAGGATTCAGTCAAATAAGACAAAACCATGTCCAAACATACTATAGCCCATGAGTTCAGGGAAAATGACATCAGATTGCAGTTTGTTTAAGTTGCTTTGAATATGATTAGACTTCTTTGCTTGTAATTAGTTCAAATTTTGTTGGAGAAAGCATGTAAAATTCCAAATAACTTGACATCATCTAACAAAATTCAATCTATTTTCCTGCAGATGAATTGATGTCAAATACAAATACCTTGAGCTCCAAATCAATATGATCTGCTCCCAGTTCTAGTTCAGAACCATTGTTATAGTGAAGACCATTCCTTAATATTATCAATACAACAGGGAAATTCTCAGAACCATGGTTTAGAATTATTAACCTAGATATGCTTTATGGTCGCACTCAAATTTTAGGTAGCTACAATTTCTTAATTTCTATTTTGGCTTAAATCTGTATCCATTTTTGACATCAGACCTAACTAAAGAAACTATTGAAGATATGCTATTTTATCCACAATAGGATCCACTACAAACATTAATGAAACATACCATAAATATATCAACTCCCAATGCTCTATGCTGGGACTCATACATAAATACCAAATTTGTAAACAAAGAGATACCATGACAAATCAAAAGCTCATACCTTATACTGCATAGGCAAGCTGCGCATGAGTTTCACTCGCAAGCAAAGGCCAATCAACAAAGTTAGCTCTGCTTTGCTCTCATGCATTCAACAAAGTTGTCCAAGATTAAGGGCCATGCAAGTTCAGCATCATAATTACTAAGGTCTGGAAAACTTATCTGTAAAAAAAATAAAAATAAAAAATAACAACACGAAATAGACAAGTCAGACAACTCTACTATCTCAATTTCCCAACTGAAAATATTGGAAAATAATTAAAACATGAAACAGAATCTTAAAAGATTTTATTCATGTAAAACATTTAATGGAGAATTCATAAGACAATGATTCATAAGACAAATGGTAAGCACCTATTTTTTATGAAACACTTTAAATCTATTTATTGAATTTTTTAAATGATGAAAACAATACCAAATAGGGCCTATTAAATAAATAAATAAATAACAAAATTCTATCAGAGTAAGTCTCCTAATCTAACAGAGGAAACACTATTGGCGAAATGTGCTAAATGCCCGAGACATGTGAACCTGATATCAATGTCATGACACATGAGCCATATTTACCTTCTTTTTTTTCCTGAAATGGCACAGTTAATTTGCTACATGTGGTAGAAGTTGCAGCATATACAGATCACACTATTTGTTAGCCTATCCCCAAATAGAAAAGCACATGCATGAAGAGAAGATAGCAGAAATGCTCCTCAATGTGTTTCCTGTATGATGAATAGGCTTTCTTAAGAATGGTCTGATTCGAGGGATAAGGGTGGAGGATTTTGAACATCGAAGAAATCCATAGACAAAAAACTGCAACCTCTATGTTCAGCGATCAAAACATAAGTCCTTGAAAGTAAAATCTGCAATAAAGCCACTACACTCTATGAATCACAGTATAGTGATCTACGTTACATGGACTTGGATATGAGTGTCAGGTGCGGGTATGTATAGTCGGACTCGGCAAACCTCTAAATGAGGGATACGCGGGTACGTCTAGAAAGTACCCAAAATTAGACACGGTTACGTGGATACGGCTAAACATGGATGTGTCAAAACAATATTATGTATTTTTCTGATAACATGGTGGTTCTATTATAATTTCTCCTCAAACCAAAAGTACCACACCCATACCTTTGTTTCAATTTTATTACTCTCTATGCTTTGCCTACTTAAACATGGGAAGATAGAGAAAGAGAAAGGGGGGAAGTTTTCTGGATGATTTATTTAATTAAAAACCTTGTTTAACTAAGTAGACAAGGATTAAACAAACCTCTCGCGTTTCCAAATCTTATTCCCAATTTGTAACGCCCTACACCATTCCTTGAAATTTATATCCCAAATCAAGTTTCATCATCAAAACCACCCAACACAATAACTTTCACACAACCAGGATTTGTGTCTTCCTCTGACCTTACTTCAGCACAATTTGAGTAAAATTCTGGCTTTATAGGTTACTGTCTAGGGGGAAAAATTCTGGCTTTATAGGTTACTAACTATAGACTACAGTTAACAAAGGAAAAAATTGTAGTGAATGGTTGCTGTTGTTGTGTACTCTCTCGACTGGAACAATTCAAATGCATGAAAATGAAATGATAAGCATTTGTTTATGAGATAACCACATTGACTAAAAAGGACGGGCACGAACACAAACACTGATAACACTACTTTAACATGAAAAAAACACCCAGATTTTACGTCCCAAGAACTAAGTATGAACAAGCATATATGAGGGGAAAAAATAAGTATGAACTAAACAGGGGTCAGATTAAAGACACAAGAAGTGAACAGGATGAAATGCCCAGCCTTATGATCATTCTCTTCTTTTCTTTTCATTTTTTCATATCCCACCCACTTGTTTTCAAATTAGTACATCACTCTACCAAACCACCTTTCTAGAATTATAATAAATCCCAAAACATGTCCTGTGGTGTGTCCAGAAATAGTACATGTGTCACACCCCAAATCCAGGCATGACCGGCCGTGGCCCACAGGGACTTAGCCCAAGGCGCACGTAAGCCTAAACATGAACCCAAAACCATAAAGAATAATTGTGATGATAACCCAGGAATAAATAAATCAATACTCAATCCAGTGACATACCACAATGTATGCACAAAACTCGATAAGCAACCTAAAACAAACAAATGTATGCCCTAAAGGTCCATGCAATCGAGTCCCCACTATGCCATGAGTCCACTCTAAGTCCTTCTAACACCTGGAAGTGATAAAAATTAAGTCAGCTGATAGCTCAGTGAGTAGCAACATGGATAATAAATACAGTTCTGAAAACAGGGTTCAATTCCAAAATAAAATATATATCACAGAAACTAGTTTGGCATACAGTTTGGTAAATACAATCTGTTTCAAAAAGAAGGTTCCACAGTTCAACACTTAAAATACTCATGTCTCAAGAAGAACATGTTAAATGACAAATACTATTTGTTTCAAAAAGAAGGTTCCACAGTTCAATACTTTAAATACTCATGTCTCAAGAAGAACATGTTAAATGACATTAAAATACTCATGTCTCAAGAACATGTTAAATGACATTAAAATACTCATGTCTCGAAGAACATGTTAAATGACATTAAAATACTCATGTCTCGCAAGAACATGTTAAAAGACATTTTCCATGATTATAACATGAACACCAATAATTTTCGGGTACCAAGAAAACAAATAATATGCCACACAGTTCTCAAGGCTATAAGCCCGTTGGATCCAATACCGAACTAAGAGTCATCCTCGTGGTGGCACTGGCCTTTTCTCAAAGACGATCCGATTGAAGGTCACCTAGTTGTTTTAAAGGTCTTTTCCTTACAATCGTTGAGCACTAGAGTCATCACGGCCCAACCGGATCTGTTCCCTAGTGGCGAGTCACCACACACAGTGGAATAAGTTCCTGGACTAAATACACATATGGTCCCAATAATCAATACACATCGGGCCAAGAAAACATGGTAGTTCATCATTACAAACATGAGACCAAAACAAATAGTTTACAGTATGCCAAATTCACACATGTTTCAGAAATAATTTGATTTCATATTGATAATATAATAATTTATCAAAACAGTTTAGTCATGAAACAACAATTTAATTTTCCAACAGTTCAGGGTAGGGGAATATTTATAAAAATACGTAGCATGAAACTACTCACCTGAAACGAAATAATATAATCCTTGAATCGAATAGAGTGTAAAAGTCCAATTAGTGCCCTGAACCAAATATAAAAACTACACGTCACAACTAATTTAAAAACACTAAAAACAATAGGAACTAAGTAACCTCAACTAAAGCGCACTAACCCGGCTCAACCCAACTCACCGTTACTCTTAAATATTACCTAAGTTCATGTTCTTCAGGGTTTAAAATCACCCAAAACATGGGTTCCGGTCAAAACTTAATTAATTGTGACTTTAAGATAAAACATAATTTCCAACAAGCCTTCCCAACCTATTCGCTACTTTGAAAATTACAAAACCCACTCCACGCTATTCGAAAAATTCCAATAACCTCCAGATATGATCTAATATATCCTAAGTATCAAACCCAATTGGTTTCACTTGATTTGCTTATCAAATTAATTATCTACAATTTATTATATCTAAACAGGTTGTTTTCTGCAGCACTTTAAAGAAATTGACGGTTCTCTTAATATACACAAGCAATCAATGCAAGGCCAAAAACATACGAAACTAGACTCATAACCGGTTCTAATGACACTAATTTGATAATTTTTGGATTTATACCCAAAGAGAACAACATTCCCGAATTTACTGTTTCGGACTGGTTTCCTGGACAGATTTGAATACCTCAATTTATATGGATTTTGACTCCCAAAAATTATGAAAAAAAATCAGATATGCAATTTAATATGTAGTTAATCTTCCGTAAAAATTTCAGTTCAAAATTCCTCCGTTTGATATGATTCCTCAAAATTTAAAGTTTATGTTTTTAGGATCAGGAATTTCCATCCACCATTGCAACCCAAAACTTGCCAGCAACCCATTTACACAAGAAAATCCATTATTAAATACTAATACCACTCAACTTAACTACTTCACAGCATAACCAAACCACCAATTAAATATAAAGAAATGATAAAACACACACCTGCATTCCCAACAATTTCTTTGCCACAGATGACCCCACTTACGCACAAATCAACCGAGATACACATGTGATATATTTGACTACCCAATTAACTGTATTGTTACATTAGTATAAGTATGTATGCAGGTATATTTATATAGAATAATCCCAAAACAGACCAGCCACACAACCTCACAACGGCACAAGGAATTAAATAAAGAGAATAAGAACAAAAAGGAAGATAGTGAGGAAGATTACCTTGCTAAAGACACCACAAATCTGAAACAAGCTGTCTCTTTCCCTCTCCCGTTTCTCTAAAACCTCACGGCTGCTACTAGGGTAGTTAAGAAAAGGATTGATATCTCACCATTAGGGTTTTATCCACTTATAATAAATTTTCGAAATGACCCCTTAGTAACTAGTTTATTATTATTATCATTGTTACTATCATTAAGATTATTATCAATAGTCTTAAAAATTGTGGACTTCCATAAAAAAGTATTTATAGTTTTAAAAATAATTAATTAAAGATCCCCCAAATATTTAATTTGCACTTTAGGATTTACCATCAAAATATTTGAAATTGTATAATTATTATTATTATTATTATTATTTAATTATGTACTTAATTTTATTTTATTTTTTATTCGGATTCTCACATTCTTCCCCCCTAAAAGAAAAGTTTCGTCCTCGAAACTAACCTGAGTAAATCATGAGAATAGATATGGGTACTTCTCGCGCATCTCGTCCTCGCATTCTCAAGTCGCCTCTTCAACTAGATGATTACGCCACAGTACCTTAACCAATTTAATGACCTTTGTACACAACATTTTCTCTTTCGAATCCAACATCTGAATAGGTATCTTCTCATACGAAAAATCCTCCCTAATCTGAAGTGGCTCATAATCTATCACATGCGACGGACTGTGCACATATTTCCTCAGCATAGACACGTGAAACACATTATGCACTCCTGCCAACCTAGGGGGTAGAGCAACACGGTACGCAACCTCACCAACCTTCTCCAATACCTAAAATGGACCAATGTATCTAGGACTCAACTTTCCTTTCTTTCCAAACCTGATCACTCCTTTCCGTGGTAATACTTTCAAGAATATCATATCCCCCACATGAAACTCTAAATCTCTCCTACGATGATCAGCAAAACTCTTTTTTACTCTGAGTAGTTAGTAATCTCTCTCTAATGGTGATAATTTTTTGTGTAGTATCCTCCACCAAATTAGGTCCCAACTATCACACGACAACAAACGCATCTCAATATTAAAACGAATCCACACTCAATTACTCATTTTGGAATTAAACCAGCACAAATATTAACTTGAAATGTTTCATCTATAAAAACCTCCATTCATCGCCTAGTACAATCATATTCTTCCCTGAATTATTCCACTCACAGAAAATTCACAAATCACCTTAGCCCCAATTGCTTCACCTAGAAAACAAGAAACACCGATCCTTATGAAACATAATGCAATCACGCCAAACACACTACTCGAACATGCTCAGCCATAACTTTAATTGCCCAACCAAGCAATTTCTGTATTATTTTTACCTATCTACTCTATTTCTTTTACTTGACAACCCGACTAACAGTTTACACAACTTGTCTACATCCACTCACACCATCTCACTCCAATATAGATTTTATCCAAACACTCACACAATGCACTTCGAGTCCACATAGAATTCATCAAGACTGGGTACACATTCTAATCATACTAAGATACTCCCAACAAAAGTTAACTCAAAGCCATTCTCATTCTTTAAAACCAAAGCCATGACACCAACTCCAAGGTTGCAACACGATTCCACATCACACTAATATTACGATAATCCACAAGATCAAATTTCGATTCAACAACTCTTACTACACAAATTCACTTATTGACAATTATTAATATCACTCCTAAGGCCTATTAATAGAATATTCTACCTTTCACCCTAGAAGTATATCGAACAAATCACAATGAGACACTTATAAAAATTAACACCGAAACAACCCAAAAATTTTCGAATCGTTAATAAATAGATTACCCTCAAATGACAATAATATCTCTCCAAACGAAATTCAATGTACATCCCTCACCAAAAGAAATAATAGTACACATCTAATACAAAATTCTAACTAAAATAATCTTTTCAATATTTCAATCCAATCACTACTAAATCTTCTCTGCAACTGAAAAATAATTTAACTTGAAAGTAATCCACCACAGCTTACAAAAATGCAAAGAAAACAAAATCAAATCCTCATAACTGCTCATGTCACAAATAACAACACCAATTACCATACCAAACCCACCATGAAAAGTCTACACAACTCAAGACGAAAGGTTACACCAACAATTGTTCAGTCTTGCGGTTTTTTCAAAATCTTATCCAATATCTCTAATCGAACTCACCCTTACACAACTCTAAAACAAAATGTACAACCACTTGCTATAATGCCACACGTTTATTCTAAACATTTTTTTCTATATCAACAATAGTCATCCCATAACAATTTCTAAGACTAACAAAATAACGAAAGTACTTCATACCAATTTATTCCCGGACGAGAGGTTTACCGAATAACTTCTTTAAAGGTAATATCACCACAAAACACGATGAAATAAAATTAAAATAAGGAATCATCCTCTATTAGGAAAAACTAAATACATTTAATTAAGAAAACACTTACCACTTACGGTCAAATACACTCAAATTGAACTCAATGGTAATATTAGACCAACATACCAACAACACGAATTCTCACCACACAAGTAGCAAAACGAAGGATCAATATAAGGGATTCACAACTCCTACACCAAGGATACAAAACAATCTTATAGCTAAAGGACAAGGGATACAAAATAATCTCCATTTCCATTACATGAACCACACTATCACGACACACCTCAAATTTAACCCAAAACAATCTCGTATACCTTCCATCTTCGCAATTTCTAACTCATACATAAAAGTAACTATAAATATTAACATCAACCACTCTCGATGGGTCAAGCATAAATTCCATGGAAATACTCAAATTACCACCATACTAAGTATCCTAAAACATCTAGTTTATAATTATAATATCCTCACAAAGTAATCTTAAAAATTTCCTCTAAGAACATTGGTTCCTAACACAACTTCACAACATCTATCACATCATCTCCCTCAACACTCATTTATTGCACTCGAGAACATCAACAACTAACTTTGAGACAATGGATTGCACCAATCTTGAAAGCACCTGAAACTAGCCTACAAATTCTAAAATATCGACTCACCAACCAATGTTGTTACTCTACTAATAATCCCATCAAATGGCATAACCCAAATCAAATTTAATCTCAGTCCAATCTACCTCAAAATTATTTCTCTTATTTGTCCTCTTAGGATTTACAGCAAAATTATGAATAAAACAAACTCTCTAAGAAACACATCACTTACCACACGCTATAATTTCTATCATTGTAAGACTACGTTTACTCCCAAACACATTTAAAATAATTGGCCTAATGCCCATCACTAACCTCACAAGTAGTCCATCAAGCAAGTAAAACAACCCAACCATAACTAACTTCGTCTAGCAACTCTTGTAACTGAGTTTATAACTCCATCAACTCCAATGGTGCCATTATATAGGGCACTTTAGAATTGAGTGTTGTGTTGGGGACCAAGTTAATGGAAAAATTCTACCTCACAATCTAGACAAAGTCTAGGTAGATCCTTTAGAAAAACATCAACACAATCACTCACTACAGGCAATTCCTCTAACTTCTATTCGAAGTTCAAGATTTACCACACAAGCTAAATAATCATGACCCCCTTTTCTCAACATTCGGTTAGCCTGAAGGGAAGAAATAAAACAAATAGAAGACTCTTTTCCATCTCCCCGAAAGAAAAACTCATGTTGCCCTGGCATAGCAAAAACTACCCTCTTTCTAAAACAATCAACAGAGACATGATACTTTATCAACCAATCCATCTCCAAAATCACATCAAAATCCCTCATCTCAAAACAAATCAAATCCACTGGAAAAAAATCCTATCATCCATCTCTATCTCACAAGATCTACAAACATCCCCAAACAATACTATTTCTCCTAATGGAGTAGACACGGTAATACATTCATCCAAACGCTCACAAGGAATACACAAACAACGTAGAAACTTAGGTACCAACTCTTAACCTTCAAAATGAGATCAAGAAAGATTCAACACAAATTTAAACAAAACTAACTCAACCACACACTACGAAGGACTGTAGGGACTCGGACCTCGTCTAAATGATGAAATGCAAGATATGTAACTCGATAACTACTGCTCTGATACCACAATTTTCACACCCCAAATCCAGGCATGACCGGCCGTGGCCCACAGGGACTTAGCCCAAGGCGCACGTAAGCCTAAACATGAACCCAAAACCATAAAGAATAATTGTGATGATAACCCAGGAATAAATAAATCAATACTCAATCCAGTGACATACCACAATGTATGCACAAAACTCGATAAGCAACCTAAAACAAACAAATGTATGCCCTAAAGGTCCATGCAATCGAGTCCCCACTATGCCATGAGTCCACTCTAAGTCCTTCTAACACCTGGAAGTGATAAAAATTAAGTCAGCTGATAGCTCAGTGAGTAGCAACATGGATAATAAATACGATTCAAAGCAGGTTCAATTCCAAAATAAAATATATATCACAGAAACTAGTTTGGCATACAGTTTGGTAAATACAATCTGTTTCAAAAAGAAGGTTCCACAGTTCAACACTTAAAATACTCATGTCTCGCAAGAACATGTTAAATGACAAATACTATTTGTTTCAAAAAGAAGGTTCCACAGTTCAATACTTTAAATACTCATGTCTCGCAAGAACATGTTAAATGACATTAAAATACTCATGTCTCGCAAGAACATGTTAAATGACATTAAAATACTCATATCTCGCAAGAACATGTTAAAAGACATTTTCCACAGATTATAACATGAACACTAATAATTTTAAGGGTACCAATAAAAACAAATAATATGCCACACAATTCTTAAGGCTATAAGCCCCGTTGGATCCAATACCGAACTAAGAGTCATCCTCAGGGTGGCACCTGGGCCTTTTCTCAAAGACGATCCGATTGAAGGTCACCTAGTTATTTTTAAAGGTCTTTTCCTTACAATCGTTGAGCACTAGAGTCATCACGGCCCAACCCGGATCTGTTCCTAGTGGCGAGTCACCACACAAGTGGAATAAGTTCCTGGACTAAATACACATATGGTCCCAATAATCAATACACATCGGTTTAGAAAACATGGTAGTTCATCATTACAAACATGAGACCAAAACAAATAGTTTACAAGATGCCAAATTCACACATGTTTGAAATAATTTGATTTCATATTGATAATATAATAATTTATCAAAAGCAGTTTAGTCATGAAACAACAATTTAATTTTCCAACAGTTCAGGGTAGGGGAATATTTATAAAAATACGTAGCATGAAACTACTCACCTGAAACGAAATAATATAATCCTTGAATCGAATAGAGTGTAAAAGTCCAATTAGTGCCCTGAACCAAATATAAAAACTACACGTCACAACTAATTTAAAAACACTAAAAACAATAGGAACTAAGTAACCTCAACTAAAGCGCACTAACCCGGCTCAACCCAACTCACCGTTACTCTTAAATATTACCTAAGTTCATGTTCTTCAGGGTTTAATATCACCCAAAACATGGGTTCCGGTCAAAACTTAATTAATTGTGACTTTAAGATAAAACATAATTTCCAACAAGCCTTCCCAACCTATTCGCTACTTTGAAAATTACAAAACCCACTCCACGCTATTCGAAAAATTCCAATAACCTCCAGATATGATCTAATATATCCTAAGTATCAAACCCAATTGGTTTCACTTGATTTGCTTATCAAATTAATTATCTACAATTTATTATATCTAAACAGGTTGTTTTCTGCAGCACTTTAAAGAAATTGACGGTTCTCTTAATATACACAAGCAATCAATGCAAGGCCAAAAACATACGAAACTAGACTCATAACCGGTTCTAATGACACTAATTTGATAATTTTTGGATTTATACCCAAAGAGAACAACATTCCCGAATTTACTGTTTCGGACTGGTTTCCTGGACAGATTTGAATACCTCAATTTATATGGATTTTGACTCCCAAAAATTATGAAAAAAAATCAGATATGCAATTTAATATGTAGTTAATCTTCCGTAAAAATTTCAGTTCAAAATTCCTCCGTTTGATATGATTCCTCAAAATTTAAAGTTTATGTTTTTAGGATCAGGAATTTCCATCCACCATTGCAACCCAAAACTTGCCAGCAACCCATTTACACAAGAAAATCCATTATTAAATACTAATACCTCTCTCCTTAACTCCTTCACAGCATAACCAAACCACCAATTAAATATAAAGAAATAATAAAACACACACCTGCATACCCAACAATTTCTTTGCCACAGATGACCACTCTTACGCACAAATCAACCGAGATACACATGTGATATATTTGACTACCCAATTAACTGTATTGTTACATTAGTATAAGTATGTATGCAGGTATATTTATATAGAATAATCCCAAAACAGACCAGCCACACAACCCTCACAACGGCACAAGGAATTAAATAAAGAGAATAAGAACAAAAAGGAAGATAGTGAGGAAGATTACCTTGCTAAAGACACCACAAATCTGAAACAAGCTGTCTCTTTCCCTCTCCCGTTTCTCTAAAACCTCACGGCTGCTACTAGGGTAGTTAAGAAAAGGATTGATATCTCACCATTAGGGTTTTATCCACTTATAATAAATTTTCGAAATGACCCCTTAGTAACTAGTTTATTATTATTATCATTGTTACTATCATTAAGATTATTATCAATAGTCTTAAAAATTGTGGACTTCCATAAAAAAGTATTTATAGTTTTAAAAATAATTAATTAAAGATCCCCCAAATATTTAATTTGCACTTTAGGATTTACCATCAAAATATTTGAAATTGTATAATTATTATTATTATTATTATTATTATTTAATTATGTACTTAATTTTATTTTATTTTTTATTCGGATTCTCACAACATGTGTCCTCCAACATGTCCACTAAAAAAATTAATATAAATGCCACATGGCATGTCCGACACATATCTGAGTGGTGTCTTGTCCGACATGTGTTGCACACTACTACGGCAACAAAAATGGAGTGTTTCATAGCATATAGAAATAAGAGCACACTATAGTGGGTTATTTTTAATATAAATTATAGACGACAAAAAACACCTCTTCAAAGCTATTTGCGAGTGTATATGTTAGGATATATACATGAGTATTACCAATACATGAATGAGAGTATTACTGAACAAGGTATATAAAATATTGCAACAAAAGAAAAAAAGCAACTTGACAGAATACTAATTGTTTGCAATCAATGCGACTTGAGTTTTTACTTTCTTGACACCAAAATAAATTTTCAAGGAAAAATAAATCCAAGTCAGCATGAAAAACAGATTAATGTAGATAAAACAAAGGCAGAGCATCTTAGTTGAAGAAAGCCACGAGAATGATCACAATGCAGGACATTTCATCTTTGATGAGAAAGTGCGGAGTGTTATAGGCGGGGTCCCAAGGGACACCTTTTTCCTATCATCAACTCCCCAATGCTCATGTTCAATAAAAGTGATGACCATCTCCAAGGGCACAATTTACCTGTTAACGAAAGTGGCACACGCTCAGTTCCAAAGCCCTCCCAGCTTCATTTTTCAGGAATCTAAATGCCAAATTGATCCACATTATTATGGTTCAAAATAATGCTAAAACAAAAGGGATCAAAGATCCAAAAATTTAAGTGGTTTATAATGGAAGACCGAGTCTAGAACGTGTGCCATTTGCATATATTGCAGTTGTAGAGCATTACGAATCTATAATAGAAAATCCTACATTCCCTATCACAAACAATCTGCATGCATGCAAATCAAGATAAATACAGAACACAAAGGCCCATAAAGCTTACGAATAAAACATACCCCTTCAAACGAACATTAAAGAACAGAGCGTGGTATAATCTCTCCCCCCAAATTTTCCTTCGTAATGAGATTCAAGTCGTAGAAAATATTCTAACACATATCAGTCCACATTCCCATGACTAGTATCATAGCTTGGGATTTTCACCAATGGGATTTATATCAAGGCATGATATATCATACTCCAATTGTGCATGTTTCACTTTTGTCGATATCCCATCACCAATTTCTAGGTACACTAAATGACCACCATCAGTAGCCAAGAAAACCTATTAGAGAAAACTTATAATGAGAGGTCAAAGCTTGTAACATAACACTATATTGGATTAAGAGAAACTAATCATAAAGACAAAATGCTATGTCAACAATATAAAAAAGGATTCACTGTAGAGATCACAATCACTAATTCATGCTCTTGAAAACATTTAACATGTTCAAAGTGTTGTCAAGCTAATAAGCCTCAGCTGCCAACCACCAAGAATAAGTAAAGACAATATGGGAATTACACAGATGAGACAATCTCTGGAAAGTACACAAAATAATGCATTCGAAACCTCTACATCCCTCCATGAGTAATGGCATCTAGACTTTGAAACATAGAAGCTTAAGGAGTAAAAACAAAAAAGTAATAAATGATAACTAGTATCCATGTTAAGCTAGATTACCTCTCCTTAAATGAGAAAAACCTTGGTCAGCATCTTCAGTGAATTTTAGCATAGTTGGCTCTCCAGTCAAGTAGGAGACTACAGTTAACAAAGGAAAAAATAATAATAACTAGCAGATATAAGTGAAAAGAAAAGGTTGAGAACTAGAGACATTAACAACCCTTAACCCAACAAGTGATGATGTGAGACAAAATTAAATCATATGCAGAGATAACAAAAATAATATTTTTGATAATAAGATGCCAAGACAGTTACAATCTTCCCATGCCTTTGTTTCAATTTTACAACTCTATATGCTTTGCCTACTTAAACATGGGAAGATAGAGAAAGAGAAAAGGGGGAAGTTTTCTAAATGATTTATTTAATTATAAACCTCGTTTAACTACGTAGACAAGGATTAAACGAACCTCTCGCATTTCCAAATCTTATTCCCAATTTGTAATGCCCTACACCATTCCTTGAAATTTATATCCCAAATCGAGTTTCATCATCAAAACCACCCAACACAATAACATTCACACAACCAGGATTTGTGTCTTCCTTGGACCTTACTTCAGCACAATTTGAGTAAAATTCTGGCCTTATAGGTTACTAACTAGAGGGACTCGTAATCTCACTTGGCCAAGTTTTTGGATTTTCACCTTCAAACTTAAAATTCATAAGCACTTCATGAATATTTACATAATTTATATAGTTCAAAACCAAGATTGGATATAGCAATGAATAAGACTATTAGACTCAAGGAATAGTGAAAAATCCTAAAAATAAAAACAAAAAGCAAAGTCTAGGTTTATGATTTTAGAAGGTCCAAAGAATGACGGACCATATTGGAAATTGTGGATTCCATTTTATATCTTTACAGGTAAAATGTAAGAAAACATGCAGAAGATCATCTTGTTATCACTCCCAAGAAAACACTGAAAGTTATAACAATAGAAGTGTCCCGCCAAAGTGGAATGCTCTTCTGTAACATTGCTGAAAGTTTCGTAAAATTTGAGTTCTTAAGGCCATCAAATAAATCCTACAAACCATAGATCATATAACAACTAAAAATATGCTTTTACAATTCTAAATTCAGAATACTAGTCATAAACTTAATATCACAAAATATGTCAAGTTCAAGGCTCCCCATAGAGAGCATTACATGATAAAATGGCTACCAAAATCTGAAGTAGTACAAACAAAAGGAAGGCCTTATGGCTTACAAATTTAACCACAACAAGATATATTAATTAATATGCCAAGGTCTCTTCCACCTTGCAGATTTGATTTGTGTTTCCATTTTGGGGTTGGATGGTAAAAAGTTATTTGAGAAGCAAAACGTGCTTACAAAATTTACCTCATCACATAAAAAATCAATTATATATCATCTAACTAAGAGTTGATCTCATCACATAAATAATTGATCTCATCACATTAAAAATAAAAATAAAAAAACAGAAAAAGCTAAAATTAAACTTGATGGCAGAAGGGGAGAATATAGCTAAAAATAAAAACTAAAAGACACTCAGAAAGCTAAAATTGTATCACAAAAATTGAGAATATAGGTTGAATAATATATCACTACCTCAACCCTTCCAAAGAACTTGATGGCAGAAGGGGAGAATATAATGACAACATATCATCAGGATGAGAATCCAATGAATTATACTGGTGTAACCTGCAAGGAAAAACAAAAAACTGGTAGAATAGATCACCAAGGTTTCCAATCTTGATTCATCCAAGAGGATTGGGTCAACTTAACAAATCTGACCAAATTTGTCAAAAGTAATTCATACCACAATGTTAGATTAATAAATAAAACTAAAAAAATGAAGAAAGATAAGTGAAATTCATCAACAACACATACTTGAACTCAATAATGAAAAAAATAATAAATAAATAAATATTGGAAAGAAAACTTTGTAGCAATATTATCAAATTACAATTATATAAATTACACTTGATTTGAAACAATTATAAGTTATAACCACATAGCCACTGTATTCTTGCAATTCATTTAAGTCCAATTAAATGTCAGCCCCATCAAAAAGATATTCTGCATTTTCAAACACCCATTCCCCGCTAAACAAGTTGCTCTGGAGGATTGGGGGAGGAGGGTTTCAACTACCACATTTTCAAGAAAATGATATTTCTGAAACCCAATTCCCAATCCCATAAAACCTCCAATTCTTTCTTTTCTTTTCTTTTTATAAAGTTCTTAACAAAAATCTCCAAAATTAATACATAAATCTTGATCGATTAAAAACATAATCAACACAAATCAAGCGGTTAAATGCTAAATCACTAATAGCTCAACTACAATAAGCCAAATGAACAAAACCCAATTAAGATTTAAGGGCAATTAACATATATACCCGGCGAGTATAAAAAGAGCATGTTTTTGATCACTTACGTGACAAAAGGTCGACCCTTTGAACATTGCTCTCTTCGATGAGGATTTCCATGCCTTTCGCAAAGGGACTTGACTTCGGACTCTTTCAAAGGCTCGCACTTCTTGACCGCTCAATTTGGTATCTAGGTTTGATATCTTCCTCTTTGTTTGGTCTCTCTTGTTACACACATAGAAGGATCGAAAAATAAAGAAGAAGAAGAATATAAGGATCGATAAATAGAGAATAAGAAGAAGAAAAGTCGGAACTAACTTTGTTAGAGCGCAAGTCGAAGCTATGTTGAAGAAGAAGAAGAAGAAGAAGAAGAAGAAGAAGAAGAAGAATCAAAGCTATGTTGAAGAAGAAGAATCAAACCGGAAAAGGAATCAATTCATCGAGCTCAAATCCCTCTCTCCGTACTAAATTCGCCGCATTATATATATATATATATAGAGAGAGAGAGAGAGAAAGGCAGGGGCAAGGTTGAGTATTGTTGAATTCTTGTACTATAGTGATTTTGAATGGTGGCCTAGGGTTTGTGTTTATGTGAATGTCAAAGAAAGAAATAGGCGAGCACAAAGAAAGCGAGAGAAGAACGGTGAGAGAGAGAGGGAGGAGAGCAAGCGAATATTTTTATTTGTTTATGTCTTCTGCGTTTCAAATTTCCCCCCAAACTGATTGGCGACCAAAAGATCAAATTAGTCGCAAAAACAGGTTCTTTCGCCGACAAATTTTTTTAGTGGCCAAATCTCAATCAACGGCAACTAAAATATTAGTCGCTAAAAGTACTAATTTGGCGACTAATTTTTTTTGGCTGCTGAAAATAAGTTTTCGCGACCAAATTTTGGGTCGCCAAAAAATATGTGACCTTTCGCGACAAAATTTGTAGTTGGTCGGCAAAAGTATACCACTTTCTGCGACCAACTCATTTTTTGGTCGCCAAAATATAACCTTCTGCGACCAATAATATTTGGTCACCAAAAATAATGATCATTCGCGACTAATTAATATTTGGTCGCCAAATGTCAATTTTTTGCGACCAAAATTTTTTTGGTCGGCAAAAATAGTCGCAAAATGTGTAAATTCTTGTAGTGTGTCTTGAAAGCTTCTTGGCAAATGCTCTTACACCTGCTAAACTACTTCAATTTAGGTTAGCATGGAGAGTAATGGGAAAAGTGTTTCAATTGATGGCGTGCCTCTTCCCTATGAGACTGGTGAAATGGATTTTGGTGAACCAGGAACCAATGGCCAGCATAGCTTTTACCAATTAATTCACCAGGTAACTTACATGTTCTGTTCCATATGTTGGTAAATAAAAATTGATAATGCCCATATAAGTAGGAAATTCTCCTACCCGAACTAGTTTTACCATCTGGTGCTTCTTTGAAGTTGAGGAATATTTCTTGTCTGAGGTGGCGAGTAGTTTGAGAATGTTTTTTCGTCTGAACATATAGTAATAGTATTAACATTTTGACCATTTGTCGAGGTGTTATATAGAACTTGAATTGCTTAATGTCTTTGAAGAATCTGAACTGATTGCCGTGTTCTGCTGGTGAATGTATGTGCACTAGATTATGCTTAGCTTGTATATATTTTTCCATGTTGTAAACTCTGTATAACCCATCTTCTCGGAACTTTCGAGGGAGTAATTCCTTGTGATTTTATTGGTGTTGTGAAGAGTCAAGAACCTGTGTACCTTAAAGGTGCCTCATTCTCTCTCTCTCTCTCTCCCCTTTTTTCTTTATTGGGCACAATTTCTTATCTCAGTATTGCCAAAACAAGTTTACTTGAATGGCTCGTAAAGGTGGTCTATAGATCCCTTATTTTCTTGATGGTGTTTCCATCCATTACAAAAATTTCATTGAATTGTGTTGCGGTGAAGTGGTGAGTAACCACGATGAACTCATGTCTAACTTTTTGCGGTGCGAGATGCTCTTGCTTCTGAAAGGTACAATGGATGCTTTCTCATAACCTTGATATTTCCTCCCATTGATATCTACTTTCAATTTTTGTCTAGCCAATAGTTCTATAAATTTCCATTTTGCTTTTGTGCAAAAAACAAAAATATTAATAGTAATAATAAATGAAAAAAGCGGCAACCATCATGAAGAATTCTCACGGTGATTTGTGAAACTTTAAAGCCATGTAGGCTGCGTCATGAGGTGTTTGACATTATGAAATTTTTTGTAGTGTTGATTGTTTCTTTTCCATTTTTAATTGTGTGCATTCATATTTGGAAATCATAAGATTTTTTTCTATTAATTTGCCTTGTGATTGCAACATCTGCCTAAAAGTGCGGGATATTTAACTAGGGACAATTACTTGTGAGTTGGGTCAGTGGAAAAAATTACAAATTAATAAATTTTTTTTTGTAATATTAATTATTAATGTGAATAGTGTTTTCACTTTTTGGTAAATAAGTTAAATTGACACAATGTCGGTGTAATTCTCCTATTTAACTAAATTTCAGTTTCTTATAGACACCACAATAGTTGCGAGAATGAGAATGTTCCCCTCATCTTATCACTTACAAGGTAATTTTCCTTTCACTACATTATGTAGTCTCTTACTTTCTGTTGAAAGTTTGTTCCTAATATTTATATTGTCCTTCACAAACCTTCTCTGGCAATCGGCCTTTTTTCACCATCTGCTTCCATCATTAAATGCTTATAATATTGGACAGGTGAGGTCTAGTCGCACCTTTTGTGCTTTCATGAAACAGTTTGTGCATGTTGATAATCATTAGAGGTTTTGAGAGTTCAAATTTGTTCAAAACACCCTTGTCTTTATAGCCCATTTAGTGGTGAAGTTCCCAGACATCCATTGAGGTTACATGCATAATGTGCATAGAATCTCTGTTAAAATTGAAAAGATGATCGCACTAGTTTTGATAATGACCAAATCCAAAGTTTTGTAAACTTGACAATTTGGTCCCAAGTCGACCATGTGGGTGCAAACAGGACTTGGTTGACTCTGCGATCTCTGCATATTCCAACACCTAGACCAATTCGCCATGCTTTTTAAGGGATCTTCTGTTGTTTTTCATTGTATAGAACAATTGACCAATCAACCATGCTGTCCAAACTGAATTACATGCTTCACTTTTAACTGAATTATATTCCAGAATCCAGATTAAAGAATGTTCATGTATATGCACGATAAGTTATTTGGAAATCCTATAGAGCTTCAATGATTGGCTTATTGGCTTATAAGTGGAGCTATTGGAAAAAGGAAAGAAAAGATAGAAAGTGCAATATGCTCAGTTCAGGCCGTTTCATATCGGGACTGTGCTTGGTGCATATTTGTACATTCTTGCTAAGTGACCGACATATCTTCCTATGTGGCGTAATCCTGGAAATTCTTTCTGTGTCTTCCCCAGTTGTTGGCAATCTATGAACGCAGAATTGCTGTCCAAGGTTTCATATGTGCTATCAACTCTTTTGACCAGTGGGGAGTTGAGTTAGGAAAGGTATGTCTTTTCAAAAGCTTGTTTTCTGCAGTTCCTCCTCCTTATAGTTTACGTTGTTTCCCAATTGTTCTTCATGTTCATTTCAAAATTTTTTTTGTCATCTCCCTTTTGTTGCTTATGTAAACTTGATTAATTTTTTTTTTGTTGGTTTTTTTGAACAATATCTTGACGCTAAAATGATTCTGGCTTCCCAAGTCAGAAGGCAACTTCATGCATCTCGGAAAAGGGAGAACCGGTTGAGGGCTTCAATTTCAGTACAACGACAACGTTAAAAAGATATCTAGAGACTAGAGGTATGAGAAAGCATCATTTCATCGAAGAAGAATTATTTGGATTTTCAAGCGAGTCAGTTGTAGTGGAGGCATTTTGTTGAGATTTTACTTCTCTTTTTATGTCATTTTTATTTTTATTTTTTTTGGGAAAGGTACTGAACTTGTTTCTTGCTTGGCAGGCAAGTGCAGATGTTCCTCCAGATCCTCCCACTCTTCTACCTCACATGTAAATGCTTTCTTTTGTCATTATTATTGTTACAAGAACTTCCAGCAATCTTGCAGACCAGTTCATGGCTAAGGTGGCATTTTATAACCCAATTTAGCTGTCAAAATTAAATATGTTTGGTTAAAATAAATTATGTCTGATAACCACAATTCCTATTGTGTGAGTGATTTTCTGATCACACTGCCCACCCTAGTTATTCAGCTGTAGAACACAGACAGAATAGATGGCAAGCAATAACACAAAGAATTTAACGTGGTTCGGCAAATTGTCTACGTCCACGGGCAGTTCATTTACTATATTGAATAAATGGTAAGAATTACAAACAACTCTCTGTAATTCTCTCTCTCTTTCTTTACCCTCTAAGCTTGTTGTCTCTCCCCTATTTTCTCTGTCTCAACCTCTCTATATATACTCGAGAATAGAGATGAAAAGGCCATCAACTTTTAAGCTGGCTGCCAGCCCATTGTTGTGCTTTTGGCAGCTTTCCAGATAAAAGCTTCACATTGCTTCACATGGCCTCTCGTGGCCTCATGGCCAACTCACACGGCCTCATGGCCAGCTAGTTGGTGAGGTGTTGGCCTCATGGCTTTCTTCTCATGGCTGGACATCCATCTGACTGTGATAATATTGCCATACTATATAGGCAGGTATGGCCGATCTAACGGTTACCTCGGCTCAATTCTTCTACGGGTAGCTCGGCCTTTGCATGTGGAGCCGAGGTAGGAGAGAGGATAGCCTTTATACGCTTATCCCGGATTAAGATATCTTCGGTAATAACCTCGGCAACTTTGAGCTTACCTCGGCACAATAACCACGACACGTGGCACCTCGGCTGACACGTCGGTATCACCATGCCACGTGTTGGTATTTAGAAATATAACCCCACAACTGCCCCCTAGGTTCTATTACCTCGGCATACTGAGATGATGGAACATACATTGTTCCTCTTTCCAGTGCTTCAGCGTAAAACTCTTCGGCCGATGTCAGCTTCACTTAGGCCGACATGTTTTCTTCCAAGAGAAAAAAACTCACATGAATTCTCCCATGCGCATGAGCTGTCATGCACCACTTTTCAACCGTTTTGCTAACGCGTTTTAACCTCATTGGCTCGTGCCTGTGACGCGCTTGTAAGACGTCTTCTCTTCTGTATGCGCCGTCTGACGCATGCGTTAACCCAGGCGCATTAAATGCTTCTGTTTTGCTGCCGTTTACGCTTTTGACAAAACTTTTGTCTCCCTCCTTCGCCTTTTCACCTTTGCATTTGATTACTCTGCTTTTTCTCTCTCTAAGGCTCCTTCTTCTCCGAATTTGCCATTGCTCCGAGCTCTCAACTCTGCAACTGTCTTCCATCTGCCATTCCTGCGAGGCTTTTGCTACTGGTTCACTCGTCGTTTGTCCTTGGCGAATTTTATTCCGGCGCCACTTTATCTGGTAAGCAACTGGCCCTTCTCTCCCAGTTCCTGTTTGTTTCTGGAATTTCTGTCAGATATTCTCGCTCCAAAGATTCAATTTATGAATCACTCACCTAAATGTATCTTATCTTATGATTTCGTACATGTCACGAACACTTTGCACTATTTTACCACTGTTCTTGGCTCCCAACCCTTTGTAATCTTCGCTTTTCTAATAACCCATTGTTTGCTCTTGAATCTGAAATTCGCCTTTGTTTTCTGCCTTTTGTATTTTTTCCAGATCCGTGCCCTTGATCTTCGTCTTCATAGTTTTAGGTTTTGGGATTTGTTTATAGACCCCTTGACTTTTAGGAGAAACTGAAACAAGCCTTACCTGTATTTTCCCAGATTCGTAGCCGAGGTTTTTGCAACCCTTCCGGATTAACCCTCTTCTGAAACCCAGCTCTTTATACTTAGATTGACGCAATGGGCATGTGGAGACATAGGGTAAATACCCCAACCAAACTTGAATTTTTTAGGCAAGAATTCTCTATTCCTGCTGATGTTCACCTTAGGCTAGCTGGGGATGATGATTCCATTATGCCTACAGACGATACCATGCCTTTCCCTGTTGTAGCTTTTGTTGAGTGTGGACTTCGGCTCCCACTTAATCCCCTTTTTCGTGAAGTTCTTCACTACTACACCTTGAACCCTATGCAACTTACCATCAATTCCTATAGAACACTTAATGGTATAATAGCTTTAGCTCGGCAGGAGAATGTTAGGATCACTCTTGCCGACATTCAATATTGTTACACTATGTGCGCCCTTAACCTGAAAGAGAAGGGTTTTGTATATTACCTTAAGCCGAGGTCTACCGAATTTAAGATCGTAGCCGACCTCCCAGACTCCAATAAAGGGGCTGGAGATGATTATCTTATCGTTTCTGGAAATTGGGAATTTGGTCCAGACGAAGAAGTCCATCTCTTCCCTCTCCCCCGAACAGTAAAAGAGGGCAAGGGTAAGAGCCCAACCCCAATTTACTTAGCTGTTGTCTTTTTTCAAGTCTTTAAAAGATTTTATTTGTTTCTGATGTTGTGTTCTTTTTTGCAGACGTTCGCAAGCCCCCCAAGGATTTTCGTCAGTCTTATTTCCTGGGAAAAGATTTAAAGAAGCTCTTGAACTTTCCTGTCCAAAAGCGAAAGGCTCCACTCCTACTGAATTTCATTCCTTCCTACAAATCCACTTTGCCCGACGTCCCAAGGAAGAAGAAAAAGAGCCTTTCTTCACCCACTGTTCAAGTTACTTCTTTATCCCGAACAGATCAGGGATCCACATCTGACCCAACTAATCAACCTTCCACCTCGGCACCATTCTTGGTACCTATTCCTGAGAGGAAACGCCGACGTAGGCTTGTTAAAGCAGCCGAAATGGTGCGCCCAAAGCCTGTTGTGCAAGATCTTCTGGCCGACCTCCCAGTCGATGCCGATGCTATTCCAGCTCAAACGGTGCTTCCTCCAAAACCAAAAAGAACTAAGAAAGCTCAGCCAAAGAACAAAGCAACTGAGGCCGAGGCTGAGGATGCCATCCCTATCTCCCAACTGGCTGAGAGCAAGAAGACCGCTTCTACTTCGGTCAAAAGGTCTGCTGAGACTTAACCCTCAGAGTCCCAAAAATCGAAAAAGCCGAGGTCTTCTTCTGCGAAAACTTCAAAGTCCAAGATACCAAGTGTCCCTTGGGCCCCCCAATTCACTTTGGAAGACAGGCCAATAATGGCGAATGAGAGTGCCGACGACATAAATGTCGGCGTGGCTCTCAGTACTGTACTGCTTTTGCCTGGTGATTTGGAGCGAAATGCTGGGAATAGTGAGTATGAGAACTACGCTTTAATGCTCCAACACTCAGTTCAAGTAAGTGCTTGAGTTTTAGTACTCGTCCTTTCTTTTTGTTTCATACTTTGAATTTTTTCCTAACACTTCTATTTTCTGTCAGGCTGTCCAGTACGCCCATTCCTTTTCAATGCAGTCATTTGAAAATCGAGAAAAGTTGGCTGAGATGAAGAGAGAGTTTTCTTCCCTTCAAAAGATAAACAAAAATCTTCAAGCAAAGATGAAAACGTTGGAGGACCAGGCTGAGGCCGCTACTCAAGCCCAACAGTTAGTCGAGGAAAAGGCTGAAGCGGCCGAGGCTATAAAGACGGTGGCTGAAGCCCAAAAGAAAGAAGCTGAGGAAAGAGCAGCCCAAACCGAGAAGGAACTCCAGGAGGCTTTGGCTACCAAAGATGCTGAGATCAAGGCGGCTGATGATAAGGCATACGCCCAAGGCATGGCCGACGTTACCGAGGAATACAAACTTCAAGTCAAGCAGGCATGCAACAGGGGCTTCTCCCTTGGTTGGATGTCTCTTGTCAAGAAGCTTAATATCCCAGATGACTCGCCATTGCATAAGGCGGATGCTATTCCTCTGCCATTCCCTCATCTTCCACCTCCAAGTCAACCTGAAGACGAGGAGGAATCCGAGTCTGAAGCCGACGATGATGATAGTGCTCTAGTAAGGAAGCCCAAGGACAGTAATGAGACCAAGTCTCTTCCCTAGGGTGAGCAAGTCTTTGACTTGACTAATGAGGAAGATGAGGAGGTCATTAAAGAGGCCACTCCTGAACAAGCATTATCTGATGTCCCCTTGGTTGAAAAAAGTCTTGATCAAACAATCGCGGAAATTGACGCCGAGATCGCGGCAGAAAAAGACGTCGAGGTTATAGAGAAGGATGCCGAGGTTATGGAGAAGGATGCCGAGGTGGTTCTCCCAGAGCCCTCTGAGGTCCTAGCCCAATCATCCGCTAATGCTGAAGCAGATTGAATGTCTTTTGTTAATTTTTCTTTCTTTTGTACTTTTGTTTTCTGAACAATGTAAGCTTTTGCTAGGCCATAGTGCCTTAATGATATACAACTGCAACTGTTTTTCTCTGAATGCTTCAGTCTTTAAATTCTTCTTATTGCTTCTGTGTGACTTTATACTTAGAATATTTTGCATGATCTTCATAATTCTTCCTCTGTATAATCTTCTTGGGGTTACATACCTCGGGTATAATAACTGCAAGTTTTTACTTCGGTAAGATATTGACCTACAATCTTTTCATAAATTTCAACAAGTGTAAAACATATACTTTTCAATGTAAATTTTGCAAACTTTTCTCAAGTTGCAATAAATATGTAAACAGTAATTTCACTCTAACCTACTTGTAAATTGCTACAAATTTCAACAAGGACTAACATATACAGTAAACTTTTCTTAAGTTATAACAAGTGTTAAACAGTGATCTACTTGTAAATTGCTACAAATTTCAACAAGGGTTTAAACAATATACTTAACCTTTACTTCAACCTGTAAATTGTTGCAAATTTCAACAGATGATCACATGTCGGCGTAGCTTCAACTTGTAAATTGCTACAAATTTCAACAAGTGTTTAAACATCTTCTTTGGTTTATCCAACCAGCTGATTGCTATAAGTCTGTAGGCAATAACATCGGCTTCACTTCGACTTGTAAATTGCTACAAATTTCAACAAGCGAAGAGAAACAAATATCTTGGCTTAACTTCAACTTGTAAATTGCTACAAATTTCAACAAGCGAAGCTAAGGAACCATCTCGGCTTACCTTTAACTTGTAAATTGTTACAAATTTCAACAAGTGGTAAGTTTTGTATTCGGCCATGCCAACTTGTAAATTACTACAAATTTCAACAAGTGGTAGACTTTGTATTCGGTCAGACCAACTTGTAAATTGCTACAAATTTCAACAAGTGGTAGACTTTGTATTCGGTCAGACCAACTTGTAAATTGCTACAGATTTCAACAAGTGGTAGACTTTGTATCTTCTCTGCCCCCAATGCGAACCTGAGTTCCGCTTGGGTTCTCATTGTTCATGTCTTCCAGCATCTTTATCAGTCATATGTATTTATTGATGACATCGGCCAAGAATAATGATCATCTCAATGATAGAAAAATTTCAAATTACAAGTGTTCTAGGGTCTTGGCAATGCTTTGCCCTCATTGTCCTCAAGCCGATAAGCTCCATTACCTAACACCGAAGTAATTACAGAAGGTCCTTCGATTTGGGCCAAGCTTGCCCTCTCTGGGATCTTTCTTGTTGCCGACCACTTTTCTCAAGACTAGGTCGCCGACTTGAAAATCTCTTGGGTTGACCTTCTTGTTGTAAGCTCTGGCAAGCTGTTGTTGGTATACTACAAGCTGAATTGCAGCCTTCTCTCTTTGTTCTTCCAAAAGATCCAGATCTCGGGCTAAGAGTATATCATTAGTCCCATTTTCAACTCCCTGGGTTCGGATCCCTGGGATGCCGACTTCCAGTGGAATGACTGCTTCTGTGCCATAGGCCATGGCAAAGGGAGATTCCCCTATTGATCTTCTCGGCGTAGTCCGATATGCCCAAAGCACGTTGGGCAATTCGTCTACCCACTTCCCTTTTGCTGCCTGCAACCTTTTCTTTATTCCATCCAAAATTACTTTATTGGATGCTTCTGTTTGCCCATTACTTTGAGGGAAACTTGGTGTTGAAAAGTAATTCTTGATCTTGAATTTCGCACAGAAGTTCTTGATGAGCTTGCTGTCGAACTGCGTTCCGTTGTCGGCAACAATGGCTCTGGGAATGCCAAATCTGGTGATAATGTTTTTCCATATGAAATTCTTGACGTCCACATCTCGGATTTTGGCAAGAGGTTCTGCCTCTATCCACTTTGTGAAGTAATCTGTTGCTACCAAAGAAGTATTTTCTCTGCCAGTTGCTTGAAAGTTGTCAACAGATCCATGCCCCATTGGGCAACGGCCAAGGGTCGATATCGATTCAGTCAAGAATGGTCGATAAATCAAAGGTGCAAACCGTTGGCATGGTTTGCACTTCTTCACGTATGCTTCTGCATCTTTTTGCATGTATGGCCACCAATACCCCTGGGTAATGGCCCTATGGGCTAATGATCTGCCCCCCAGTGTGACTTCCACAAATTCCTTTATGAATTTCATATAAAAAATCTTTAACTTGTAAAGGGTGCACGCACCTTAAAAGGGGTCCTGTGAAGGACCTTCTGTAGAGATGTCCGTCCGCAGTCAGGCTGAATCTTGCCGATTTCAATCTGACTTTATGTGTCTCCTTGCGATCTTCTGGCAGTTTTCCTTCTTTCAGGAATGCAACAATTGCATCCATCCAGCTCGGCCCCATGTTCACACACATTGCTTCTTGCTTTGCGTTCCGTGGTTCTATGCTCGGGCCCGATATGTAGTCAATCATAATTGTTCTTGTCTTTCCAGTCTGCATTGAACTCGCCAGATTGGCCAACGTGTCGGCGTGGCTATTATCATCTCGGCTAACTTGAAGAAGTCGGCAGTTTTGAAATAACTCGGCTAATCTGATAACCTCTTTTGCATATGCCGACATCCTCTCGTCTCTGGCTGCAAATTCTCTTGTTGATTGGTTAACAATTAACTGTGAATCACAAAAAACTATTACCTCATCTGCTTCTGCTGCTACTGCCAGTTTTAGTCCTGCAATTAATGCTTCGTATTCAGCCTCATTGTTTGAGGCCTTGAATCCCAAACGGATGGATTGTTCTATTATCTCTCCATCTGGGGATATCAGTAGTACTCCTGCCCCCGCTCCTCGTCGATTTGAACTTCCATCGACAAAGAGTCTGAATGAGTCGCCGATGTAGATGCTGTAAGGTCTGAGCTTTTCCTTCCTTTGCTCTTTTGCTTTCGGCTGGGATTCTTCTTGCTTGCTAGGACCTCGTTCATCTTGGCTCAACGAAGCCCGACGTTCGATGGACTCTGGCGTGAATTCTGCCACAAAGTCGGCCAAAACTTGGCCCTTGATTGCTGTTCTGGGCCTAAATTCCAGGTCATATTGGCCCAAGGCCACTGCCCATCTTGCAATTCTTCCTGTTAAGTCTCCTTGTTGTAACAGGGATTTCAATGGGTGCTCTGTTAGCACCGTAATCTTGTGTGCTTGGAAGTAGTGGTTCAACTTCTTTGAGGCCATGAGTAAGGCCAGCATTAACTTCTCCAGTGGTAAGTACCTTGTTTCAGCGCTGGCTAAGGTTTTACTTACATAATAGACAGCCTTCTGTTCTCCCTGCTCTTCTCGGATTAGTACTGCGCTTATCGTGTGCTCTGACACGGCTAAGTACAAAAACAACTCCTCCCCAGGCTCAGGTGTTGAGAGGACTAGAGCCGTGATCAGATACTTTTTTAGATCGGTCAAAGCGTCCTTACATTCTTCAGTCCATAGGAAGTCTGCAGTCTTTTTTACCAGGTTGAAGAAGGGTTTACACTTGTCTGAACTTCGGCTTATGAACCTGTTTAGGGCTGCGGCTCTGCCAGTGAGCATTTGAACCTGTTTTGCCGAGGTTGGGTTCTGTAGATCTAGGATGGTCTTGATCTGATCTGGGCTGGCCTCTACTCCCCTTCTTGTTACTAGGTACCCTAGAAACTTACCAGATCCAACCCCAAACGCGCATTTTGATGCGTTGAGTCGGAGCCGATATGTTTTAAGTATCTTAAATACCTCTGCTAGGTCGGCAAGATGATTCCTTGGCTCCTTGGTCTTTACGACCATGTCGTCGATGTAGACTTCCATTGTTTGGCCTATCAGGTGCTTGAACATTTTGGTTACCAGCCTTTGGTAGGTTGCTCTTGCGTTCTTTAGCCCAAAAGGCATCACCCTGTAACAGTACAGGCCTTTTGGGGTGATGAACGCTGTCTTCTCCTCGTCTGGGGGGTACATGGCTATCTGGTGATACCCCCTGTAAGCGTCCAGGAAGCTCATTCTTCTATGTCCAGATGTAGCATCCACCAACTGGTCAATTTTTGGCAGAGGGAAGCTGTCTTTGGGACAGGCTTTATTTAGGCTTGTAAAATCTACGCAAACCCTCTATTTACAGTTTTTCTTCTTTACCACCACAGTATTTGATAGCCATGTTGGATAATTGACTTTTCTGATGGCCCTGGCTTCTAGAAGTCTGTCAACTTCTTCCTCCACTGTTTCGACGTGTATCAACGTCGGTCTTCTAGCTCGCTGTATCACAAGTTTAGCCGACCTGTCGACGTTCAGTCTGTGACATGTGACCTCGGGGTCAATGCCAGGCATTTCATAAGGTGTCCAGGCGAACACCTCTACGTTTGTTCTTAAAAAGGCTTCCAGTTCTCTTTCCTCTATTTCGGCTAAGCTTGAGCCGAGAAGAAAAAAGCGCTCCTCATCGCCCTCCTGGACGAGGATTTTCTTTAGTGTTTCCTCACTCTTCTCGGCCGGCTCCTTGCCAACATCATCCAGGACTTCCACGTCCTCATCTTCAATTTCTGCCTTGGCTGGTTCTCGAATATTGCAGGTAGTCTTCATTGCTGCCGTGGAGCAATTCTTTGCCTGCAGTTGATCTCCTCTGATTTCTTCAATCCCATGCTCTGTTGGGAAGCGCAGAAGTTGGTGCAATGTTGAGGGAACTGCCCCCATTGCATGCAACCATGGCCTGCCCATGATGATGTTGTATGGTGAAGGTGTATCAATCACGATGAACTCAGTCCTGATCTTCTTAGTGCCTGCTTGCACTTCCAAGTTTGTGGCACGCAGTGGCCACGTCGGCGTTTCATTGAAGCCGACCATCGGGCCATTCGATTGCTCCAGGTCGTCAGGGTGAAGGCCCAGCTCCTTGTAACATCTAACGTACATGATGTCACAAGAGCTGCCTTGATCTATCAGGATGCGTTTTACTTGGCACTCCCCAACCTGGAGGGATACTACCAAGGCATCATTATGCGGGTGCTGGACCATTTTAGGTCGGCCTCAGTGAAGGTTATCATCGGACCTTGGCAATCTTCTGGCCGAGGCCTTTTTAGTCCGACCTGGTTCATGTACTGCAAGTGTTTTACTCTTTGGGTTTCCCCCCGAATGTCGTTTTCATTCACCTTGGAGTGAATTACATTTACTACCCGAGAGGTCTTCGCTTTCGGGTTGCGGTGCCACTGGGGCGATCTTACTGTTCTTCCCTCGTTCTGGTTTCATCGACAAGGTCTCTCAGGTGGCCTTGCCTCACCAGATCTTCCAAGTGTGCTTTTAGGGCTCTGCAGCCCTGTGTTGTATGTCTGTTTTCATTGTGATAAGAACAATGTCTGTCCATGTTTCTTCCCATAAACTCCCCGGGTTCCCTTGCTGGTGTTCTCAAATAGGGCTGGCTCCGAATTTTTCCTAGGACTTTTTGGATTGGAATTCGGAACACGGTTGTCACCGCCTGTTTAGCCCTTAACTCTATTTCTGTCTTGCCGAATCCGTTGTTACTTCGGCCTCGCTTCGGCGAGTCGTTTCCTTCCTGTTTGACCTCCTTTGGTGCCGATGTATCCTCCTCGCCTCTAGCATACTTCTCGATCCTTGCCATGAGTTCCTCCATGCTCTTTGGCAATGTCTTTGCCAAAGATTTCCGTAGTGAACAATCTTCTTTCAGGCCGTTCTTGAAAGACACGACCGCTACCTCCTGATTGCATTCAGGTATTCGGTTGAACACCTCGTAGTATCTTTTTGCATAGGCCCTAAGGCCTTCATCCTTACTAATCTTCAAAGCCATTAGAGCGTCCACTCTTAATGGTCAGCTTGCGAACCTGGCCACAAACATCTCGGCCAGGCCTTCCCACGTCCTTACGCTTCCCTTTGGTAATCTATGGAACCAGTCAGATGCAATCTCCCCAAAGGACGAGGGGAATACTTTGCAGAGCAATGGCTCGTTTCCACTGTATAACGCCATTGAGTTTAAAAATAGTCCAACGTGGAAGTTAGGGTCTGACTTACCATCATAAATTTGAAACCTCGGCATGCTGAATCTTTTTGGTGCTTCAAATTTGTCCAGTTCTACCGAGAATGGTGTCCTCGGCTTGACGAGTGAGGTTACCTCGACTTCAGCGTTCTGTTCCCTCCTCTTGAAGTAGTTTCTCAAGTCTTCTTTACTCCTCCCCGGAGCTCAGCTATCTTTCGACTTTAGTCCCTTTGGCGCACTACTCTTGGCCTCGTGGTGTGCCCGTTTTGATCTTTCTCCATGGGTTGTGTCGAAGCAAAGAGCCTGCTTTTGTACATGCCGATATTCTCTGGGTTCCTGATCCTTTGTATGATACGTCCTCTGGGACTTCTCTTGTCTGGGTTCCTCTCTCCCGACCTCACCGGAGGGCGGGTGAGAGTGCCTCTTGTTCCTGGAGCGTTGTGGTGCTTCAGGAATTATTTTCCTTCCTTCATTCCAAGTTTTAACTGCTGGGATTGGCGTATCCTGCAGTGGGTATGGTGGCTGCATGATATTGTTTTGCATCATGAAGTTGACGACCGACTGCAGGTCTGCCAACTTGTCTGCTAGTTCCTTGACTTCCTCATCCCTTCGTAGGCACCTATCCCTCCATACCTGGAGGTTATCCTCCTTGTAGTATCTGCCCTGGTCCGTCTTCTTCGAAGTGTCGCCCTCCTGGACGACGTCTTTTCCTCCGTTCCCCTGGTCACGGGCTTTGTCGTTGTGGTTGTCTCCTTCGACGTCAAGGTCAACAGGCCTGCCACTCCCAGCGGGAGTGTCGCCCCCAACCTTCTTGTTTTGTGCGTTACTGGCCATCTATTCGTCTTACTTTCCCACAGACGGCACCAAATTGTGTGAGTGATTTTCTGATCACACTGCCCACCCTAGTTATTCAGCTGTAGAACACAGGCAGAATAGATGGCAAGCAATAACACAAAGAATTTAACGTGGTTCGGCAAATTGCCTACGTCCACGGGCAGTTCATTTACTATATTGAATAAATGGTAAGAATTACAAACAACTCTCTGTAATTCTCTCTCTCTTTCTTTACCCTCTAAGCTTGTTGTCTCTCCCCCCTTTTCTCTGTCTCAACCTCTCTATATATACTCGAGAATAGAGATGAAGAGGCCATCAACTTTTGAGCTGGCTGCCAGTCCATTGTTGTGCTTTTGGCAGCTTTCCAGATAAAAGCTTCACATTGCTTCACATGGCCTCTCGTGGCCTCATGGCCAACTCACACGGCCTCATGGTCAGCTAGTTTGTGAGGTGTTGGCCTCATGGCTTTCTTCTCATGGCTGGACATCCATCTGACCGTGATAATATTGCCATACTATATAGGCAGGTATGACCGATCTAACGGTTACCTCGGCGCAATTCTTCTACGGGTAGCTCGGCCTTTGCATGTGGAGCCGAGGTAGGAGAGAGGATAGGCCTTTATACGCTTATCCCGGATTAAGATATCTTCGGTAATAACCTCGGCAACTCTGAGCTTACCTCGGCACAACAACCACGACACGTGGCACCTCGCTGACACGTCGGTATCACCATGCCACGTGTTGGTATTTAGAAATATAACCCCACACCTATCAATTAAAGTTTTAAGCACCTCTTAAAATGGACTAAAATTTTAATCAACAAAATTCTTAATTTTGAATGTTGAATACTGAATTTTTAATCTATTATGATTATGTTTCAGTTGGGATATATTGCTGTCTCCCCACCAATGTCCACCATTATTGTCAGTACTACCACCACCACCACTACTGTCACTCCACCTCTACTACCATTCTTGCCATTACTCCACTGTATCGCCACCAACATGATCATTACTACTGCTATTGTTACCACTCTTGCGCCACCACCAATATACAATTACCATCACCACTAATATCATAACATCGTCACCACCGATGTCAATGCACTACTACCATCATCATCATTGCCGCAGCTCTACCTCCACCATTACATGCAAGTGCTACCACTGCAACCACTATCCACCACTACTCCATTAGCATCATTATCTATCATTACTACACAACCACCACCATCGCCATCACTCTACTACTACCACCTTCACCATCACTCTACTACTACCACCTTCACTAACTCTATCCTATCTCACAACGACCACCATCATCACAACTGTCATGCCATCACTACCACCATTATGACCACCACACACAGCCACAGCCACAGCCACAATATAAAGAATATTTTGATAAATATATATATATATATTAATTGGGATTTATTGCAAATTTGGTTTATTTGACTTGGAAAGTGTTTTGAAATTACACAAGGTTTGACTGTTTAAAAGTGATAATCTCTCACTTTGCAAGGAAGAGGCACATCACATGGCTTTTTAGTGTAATTGGTGTTTCCTTTAACCAGTCAAATAGTTTGCTTCGTCTGATGGTTACTTTCTACCCAATGAAGTACCCAAATTCTATGGCATCATTTTTGTTGGTTGAAAATGGAATTTTGTTGCTCAATATTACAAGTTATACAACAATGCTATTAAGTCCAAAAAAAAAAAAAAAAAAAAAAAAAAAGAACAAAAAAAGAGGAAAATGGAGTGTATGTTATAGATTTAAATTTAATGTGACTTAAGTGAGAATCTCGTTGCTTGAAAATGGGATTTTGTTTCTTAATAGTATAAGTTATACAACAATGTTACAAAGTCCACTGAAAAAAAAAAAAAAACAGAAGGAAAATGAAGTGTATGTTATAGATTTAAATTTAACATGACTTGAGTGAGAATCTTATCTATGAAAAAACTTAAATATTTAATCTCCTAGTGAAGTGTTAAAAGTTTTGATCAATTAAGCTAGTCCCAATTAGTTAGCTTGACTCTTCTATATGTCGGTGATCCTGTGATTTATTTGATATTATCATTTAGTCTGTCAATTTTGATCCTTTTTTTCTTTTTTGTTTTCTTTTTGAAGAGTTCTATTTTGTAATTACTTGGTCTAGAAATATCTATATTTTTTCTGAAATGTTTTTTTACGCTTTGGCTGGTAGATTTGAGAAGGGGTTTGGAAAGAAAAAGAGAAAAGGTAGATGAAATGAGAATAAAATATACTTACATTTTACTTAGTTTTACACTTTTTTCCTTTTCATTTTCAAATCTCTCCCTAAATTCTTCAATCAAACACAGGATTAATATTCTAGTATTTAAATTTGGGAAAACAAAAAAAACTCCAATTCGCCATTATTAATAATTTTTCTAATGTGTTTATTTTTTAGTACTTTATTAGGATTGGGAGAGTTTTAAGGATGTAACCCCTCATTAGGAGATAATTCTCAATCTTCTTGAATTCAAACTTTTCTAAGCCTTGCCTCTCTCTCTCTCTCTCTCTCTCTCTGCTTTCTTTGATATCGTGTATGTCCTCGGTCTGATGTTTCTATACTTTGCAATAACTCTACTTGAACAAAGTATCGACACACATCCGCGTAAAGATGATAGTTCTTTGGGTTTATTATCTGTGGAAGAGTTGCTAGAGATCTCTGGTTCAGACCATGAGTTAGCAAAAACATCGACTTGTTCTATTTGCTTGGACAGTTTCAAGGGCTCGGAGCGATGCAGGATGTTTCCAGTATGCAAGCATGTGTTTCATGAACAGTGCATTGATCTATGGCCGGCAAGGAGTCTCACTTGCCCAACACATAATATGCACATATATTAGACAAATGTTTACAATTACACATGCAAATATGTTTTTGTCTCACATCGCGTCTATGCATTCTGTGTTCATTCTTTCTATGCCCGTAGCGTGGTTGGTCACTGTCTCATCTAAACACAAACCCAGGTTCGGATGGTTTGTTGTACGTCTCTCCATACATTTGGTGTAAAATATGTTCACATAAATATGGGGTCCATGATCAATTTCTATGGCAATAGTACACTAAGCATTCGTTTGGGATGGAGGTTGCCTTTTTAGTTTTTTGATTTTTAGTTGTTTTAGTTTGAGGCTAAAAAGTTTCGTTTGGAACGAATTTTTTGATTTTTTTGACTTTTGTGAGAAAAAAAATAAAATGATTATGATTTGAATGTGATATTTGAATTTATTTTACCTTTTTAAACTAAATTAGCAAAAAAAAAACTTACGCCAAACATAGCATCGATGAAGATTTCAAATACAGAATAAATAGATGTAGAATAAAAAAAACTGTATTTATAGATACAAATATATATATATATATATCACATCTGTACCTTTTGTGTTTAAAACTTTCTAGAGAATTAAACTTTTTGATTAGCGTATGTTTCTTATTTGTGTTTTTATTGTCAATTTTCTTGGTTATTTTTAATAGGACAAATTTCATTTTACTTCCGTAATTAAGTCCATGTGCAGATCACCTTTCTATTATATGAGAATAATTATAATGCCTTCATGTAATTTATAAATTGAAATCAGGGCCGGCCCGGGACTAAGGCAAGTAAGGCCTGTGCCTAGGGCCCCCAAAATTTGGCCCAAAATAGAGTCCCAAATTTTAAATAAAGTCCAATTATTGTTAGAAGCCCTCAAAAACAAAACAACCCACTAAAATAGAAGCCCTTCAAAATAAAAAGCCCACTATAAAAAGCCCACTATAAAAGGCCCAAATAAAAACATGTTGCATGCTTATATTAAAAACAAATAAAAAAATTAGTCAAATTGAAAAAACAAAGGGCCCAAATTTACTCAAGCAAACTTGAGTGGCTACTAGCAAATATATATATATATTTTTTGGGCGTATGTACAAGGGAAGGGGCCCAAATTTATAAGCTCGCCTAGGCCCTGAATTCTCAGGGCCGGCCCTGATTGAAATGCACATTAATTTATGTTAATAAAACGTATGAATTAACCTTTATACTCTTGTGAAATCTTGTATTTTTATATAATAAAAATTGTTGGAAATTGGGTCGGGTTTAGAACCCAGACTCAATTGGGTTGCTCATAGTGACATGACCCGATTAGGAGAGATCTAAATATCAGTAATAGATTATATATCAAGATATGAGATAATTGTCAATATAATATATGATAATTATTGATTGGATATTATAGATATGGGATAGATATTATCTAGGATAATATATCTATCCTATGGGTCTTCTAACTCTCTTATATAAACCGACCTTTGGTTTTGTATTTTGATATAAAAAAATAGGATAAACTATCAATAGATCCTAATAGTTAGACTTATTTCCTATCAAGTTCTATTGAAAATAAGTTTTGATAAAACTGTTGCTAAAAAATTTTTTTTTGACAATTTTTTTACATACGTGGCTAAAAATTGATAATTAGTGATTTTTTTTGTCATGATTTTTATAAATTGTCGCTAAAACTTACAATTAGTGATATTTTTTTATGACAAAATTTTCCTATAGGACCTATTAGACAATAAGTCCACTTATTAGGACCTACACGTAAGTACCCCAAAAAAATATACATTTTCTCTTCCCATAAACTATTCTGCCTTTGTATTGTGATTGGTGTGGTAGTTTTATTCCATTGTTGTGGAGATTATTCACCTTCTAAGCTAGATTTATTGTGCAATCTGCTTACCAACAAGATTTGTCTGAATCAATATTATTTTCCGCTAGGTATATAGTATTATATTTCTATTATTGGTATCAGAGCCATTATTAAGGTGTTTTCATACTATTGAATATCTATGAAATTAGTGTTTTATACTAATATATGTATATATATTATTTTTGTTTGCATAAAATGCTGATATTTGGTCAAAATGATTTTATCAATTTTTTTTTTATTGTGTTTATATTTTTTATGAACATTCACATGTATATAATATCTGCAAAATTACATTAATAGATGATAAATCATTATTGATAATTTTATATTTCAAAGTTATCAAATATTAATGAAAGTAAGGCATGTGAAATCGGTATTAAAAAAAATAAAATAAATTGATAATAGCGCAACATGAGATTGCTCCATTGCGTACACTGACATCATTGCTGACACAAGCGCCAACACATGCATTGATACACGCGTCTGAGGCAGGTGTGGGATTAGTATTGACAAGGCTCTGTTTGTTTGTTTTGCTTTAAAAAACTACATTAATTGCGTCTAAAATATTCGCTATAATTATGCTTTCAGCATGACTTGTGTAACGAACCCAAAATGTGTATAAGAAATTATCTTTATTTAACTATGAGTTAATGCACTTTAATTTAATTATATCTGTTTGAATTGAGGAATTATCTGTTAAGTTATGACTTTGAAACTGAAATTTCCATTTTCATGGGTTCAGAAACCGAAATTGAGTACATAGATATGCTAACGGGAATTTTTAGAGCTATTTGGGAAAGTTAATTGAAATTTATTTCGTCTGATTCGTTAAGGTGTGTTTTGGGTGGTTTAATTGCGACTTTGCACTGCAAATTGAAAGCCTTAGAGGCGTGATAAACCAAAACCGATCACATAAATATGATCAACACAATTTTTAGAGTCATCTGGGAAGTTTAATTGAAATTTGATTTCGACTGATTCGTTAAGCCATGTTTGGCTCTTATCATTGAGGTAAGCTTTTGGATATAGATTTTATGACACAAGGTATAGATATAAGAGTATATGGGCCTTATGGAGATAGACTCAACAAAGAAAGGAAAAGAAAAAAAATCTAGAGAGAAGAGAAAGAAGCAAGAGGGAAAGAAGAAAAAACTCAAGATTAAAGAAGAATCATGGGAAATTGAAAGATTTGAAGTTGAATTCAAGAGATTGACTCAAGGTATGTAGAAATCAACTTAACTTCTTGGAATTAACATATTATTTGTTTGAATTCTTGACTCAAGATGAAGATTAAACACCTAATTGAGTTAGGGTTTTGAAGTACAAGTTTAAATGAGCTCTCTTCATGGAATTGAACCTTGATTCCTTAGATTTGCTTGATTTAAGAGTCAATTTCATTATTTTTGCTTATCTTGAAGTTGATTATGAGAAGTTGAACCTTAATCTTGAGGTTTTGTATGGTTAATTACATATGAAATGAAGATCTATGTGAATATGGAAGAAGAAGTTTTGAAAAAGTTTGAAAAGGAACTAAATAAGAAGATTGATATTTCTTACTTGAAGATTCATTATATTTTTGATGTTTTGATTTAGAAAACAATCATAATCTCATATTTTCCATTAGTTTTACATGATTTTGAGTGATTTGAGTTGAAACCTAGCTTGGAAAATGAAAGAACAAGTGTTAGAGCCAACAAATATTTTCGGTAGCAGATTTTGCCCAGAGCTGCACGTACGCCAGGGCTTTCCGCACGTGCGCCAATCCATTTCCAGCACCCAAATTGATTCTGAAATAAAGGCACGTTGTCCTGCACGTACGGCCCAATTCTCGCACGTGCGGCCCTATTTCCCGCAGGCGCGGGGCACTCTTGTTTCAGCCCAACTTTGGATAGGCATATCTCGTTCATCCGTACTCCGTTTTAAGTCATTCTTGAGCCTAAATTCAAGCCCAAGAAGTCTAGTTTCCAATGGTGTAGTCTCATATCCAAATTCTAGTATACAAATAGATATGCTCAAATTAGTGAAGGTTGTACACTTTCTGTCTACCGGTTTCATGCTATTTCTTCTTCTAACCCAGTTTTCTTTCGTTTCCTCCTATTTTCCTAGACACGGATTATGACCTATTGAGGACTAATGACTTTAGAACCAACACAACTAATTGATTAAAGAGCAAAGAAAGGGATCGGTTATATTCATATGTTGTGTTATGTAATTGTGGTTGTAGGTTAAGATGAGGACATCGTCCAACTGCTATCAGAAGTCCATCACTGTGAGTAATAGTATACTAAAGATATGTTATTCATTATCTATTTTGATTTATGTTTTACATGATTCTCTAAATATTGCATTTTATCAAAATACACAAGTTTCCAAGAAATGTGAAATGAGTTATGAACAAGAAATGTGAATTGTTTGTAATACGATATAGTGGGGCCAAGGTCGTTCCATTTATTTGTTCCGCTTATGCTATGGCATGATATGAATTGTTCGGTCTTTAAGACCTATTGACTTTGGTATGGAACAAAGTGCTGTATGGAACTAAGTGCTACAGTGAGAGTCACCTCTAGAATCCGTACGAGACACCTCTTGGGTCCATACATACATGGATTGGGCCCAAGGAGGGGTGGAGACATGTCGATGTTCCATCTACTACATGACAAGATACAATGATATGATATGATACGTTTCGACCTAAGGTCGTTTGATATATGATTGGGCTCGAGGCTGTTTTGTTATACATGGACTCGAGGTCATTCAGAAAATATGATATGAATATGAATGTTTTTACATCGTTATATGACTCATGTTTACGAAATGTTATTTGATATGTATGAATGGATGTCCTATTTTGAAATGTGATTCTAACCCTTGTATAAGTGGGTGTATCACGTACCACGCAAAATGTTTTGTGGTGGGTTCCGATATGTAATCCATTGAAAAAGCATAGATTTTGATACGATAAATGTTTGTTTTAACATGATTTAAGATACATTTCAGAATTGTGAAATATGTTTTCTTAATGTTAAGGACATCATTCATTAACCTCTTTACTTTAATATTACTCACTGGGCGTTAGCTCACCTTTTTATTTTATATATACGTAGGTGAGCCATCGGGGATCAACACTAGAGTTGTATTGAGGTCCACCTCTCTATCAAGCCACCCAGGAAGTGTCTCCATGTAGAGATGTAGTATAATTTACCAAGCTTAGTTTTGTTCAGGCTATGATGGCTTTTGTTACGCATTAGGTTCATATGTAAATTTTGGGTTATGAACTTTTGCCTATACCTATATGACTTGGACTGTATATATATGAACTGCGTATGTGACATTTGTATATATGATGTAATGTTTAAGATCCTAGCATTTAAGTGCTGCTCAATGGATGTTCTATTATTGTTTTTGGTATCTACTTCCGCTTAAGGCCCCGTATTTGAATAAATATTATTTTGAAATTTTGTTTTGAGGCCTAAGTACGGGCTGGTCATGGACCAAACTTTTAGGGGCGGATTTGGGTCGTGACAAATTGCATGGTTAGTCTTATAGTTACTTTGCCTACAATCTGTTTAAATTTCAGATTTTTTGAAATGAAAAAAATATTTTTCTGAGTTATTAATTCAATAGTTTTTACATTAAAATGCTTCTGTGCATGCATAATTAATTTTCTGGACTTGAATTTTTTACAGAAGTATACTGAAATCATATGATATTTACCGGTATAAGATTTATACTATTTCAATTTCTAAAATATTTATTTATATTTTTTGGGTATTATTTTATTAAAGAAATCACAGAAATTACAAAAAATTTCAGAAAAATTTTGAAAATTATTTTATGCTTTTTAAGAGTATTCTGAAGGTTAGGAACATCATGATTAATTTTTTATGTTAGAACTCATGTTGTTATCCCGAAAGCATGATTAATATTAATTAGAATTTTATGATAAAATATTGTTTATCATTTTTCGGATTGCATTGTCATATTGAGATGCTCGTATGTGAATTTTTCCAAATCATGCTTATTACATGGCATATGAACTGGAGGATTATTCTTTTAAGAAATCTATTCATTTTTTTTTTGCGCATTTAATTAAATTGAATGTTTGATAAAAATCACTAGAGGTGCAAGAGATGATTATAAGCTTAGCGAATTTTTGATCTTGTGACATGTGTATTTTTTTATTAAAATTTAATTTGAATTTATGAAGCAAAATTATTCTGTATCGTGCTAAAATTTTATCCCTTGCGCATTTTTCCTCTGGATATAGTTAACTATGGCAGCAAAAGGCATTGTAACTGATTTGACTAAGGGAGAAAAGCTGGATGGTGATAACTATGATATTTGGTGCCGTAAGATCCGATATCTCCTGAATGAGCAAGAGGTCTTGCAGACTCTTGAGCAAGTGATGACTGAGCCTGAGCAAGGCACTATAGCTTAACATCGTCATGATCTTGATGCCTATAAAAAATGGCGCAACAAAGATCGATGTGCGCACTTTACGATGTTAAGTAGCATGCATAATGACTCGATACCAGAGTTTGAAGGTTTCTTGACTACTTTTGAAATGTGGGAGGCTCTCAAACAGAAATTCAGCATCACCTATTTGGCTAAGTTGCGCCGGTTGACCATGAAATTTGATTCCTATCAGAAAAAGGTGCATCATATAATGAAGCAGCATCTGAGGGTGATGTCAACTATGATATGCAAGTTGGCAGCAGCAGGTCATAATTTGACACAAGAGCAACAAGTTCAAGCAGTGATTCACTTACTTCCTCATTCTTGAGAAGAAATGAAGCGTCATATGATGCACAATGATAATGTTAAAACATTTGAGGACATATCACGTCATTTGGAGCTTGAAGTTGAGCGCTTAGAGGTGTCTAAACCTGATGGCACTGCTCTTGTCACTTAGTCTAACTCGCGTCGAGCATTTGGCCCTAGGCGTGGAGGGGCTAAGCGGGCTCCCAAAAAGAAAGATGGGGTTGACCTTGGGCTAAAGCGCGCTAGCACTTTTAAGCGCAAAAGAGGTAAGAGGGCTGGCAAGAAAGCTAAGGCTAACATGGCATGCTTTAACTGCAAGAAGGAAGGACACTTTGCTTGGGATTGCCCTGAGTCGAAGAAGGTACTTCCTAACTTATTTTTCTCACTTTGACTGTTATGTTTTTAGTCAAGCTTTAGTTGCTCACTTTCCTCATTTGTGGGTTGTAGACTCAAGATCAACCTGCCACGTAGCGAGGGATAGAGTTGGGTTTGTTGAGTATCGTCGAGTTCCAGCTGATAGTAAACAAGCATGTGGAGAAGTGGTTTGGAAATACTCTTCAGATCCTGGGAGGCGCTGGTGATCCTCAGCTGGTCACCTGAAAAAAGGAAAACTTTGGTCGGGGGTGCCGGGATTAGCACTCTGACGGACAAGTTAGTTCAGACACTCAAGATAACTTTTTCTTTAAGTTAAGTGAAGTGATTCTTACATACCTTTCTGGATTTGCGGTTCTCATATTTATACTCACTTCCTGGGCCTCGGGGCCTGAGCCTACTTTTATCTTATTCACCTTACATTCATTCGGATCTACTGACCCTCGTCTATGTTAACGTATTTGGCACCCTAGTTATGCAATATGAAGCCGAGTAGTACCCAGTTTTTGGGGTATGCGTCTCCCGACTCTTCCAATTATTCGACTTCCACAATTGCCCCCCGAACTCCCTATTGACGGTAGTTAATCGGCGTGTTTGGTCTTGAATTGGAAAAGTTGGAACTGGTCAGGCGGCTTCATGTATCCCAATATAGATGTCAGGACTTGCACACTTTTTCGTTTATCATTATGCTTTCCCGCCTCAATCGTGCATTTTGCATTTATTGTGATTTGAAACTTTGATCTTTTCGAATGCAGAGTTCGTCGAGTATTCGAGACTCTTAGACTGCCAGCGGATATCCCTTCTCTGATTCGCACGCTCTGCAACTCTTCTCCGTCTACCCTTGTCTCTGTTTAATCTTCGTAAGTCTTCTTCTCCCTTCTTTACGATCCTATTTTGTGTTTTGTCGCTTTGATTCCGGCGAAACCTTGAATTCCTGCGAACATGGCTAAACACTTGAAAGACCTCCTTTCTGAGGGTCGTATTGCCAGATTCCGGAGACATTTTTTCATTCCTGACGACGTCCACTTATCTCTCGTAACGGACAGTTCCCTTGACATGGAGAGGGAGGATCAGAATACGATCGTCTTCCCTCTCCTATCCATAGCGGAGGGCGGAGTCCGTTTTTCCCTACACCCTCTACTTAGGGCCGTCCTTCGCTATTGGAGTCTGATTCCTTCTCAACCCAACGTCAATTTCTTTCGAATCATCATGGGGGTGGTTGAGCTGAATCGGCGTCTTAGGATCAACCTTGGCATTCCGACGATTCGGCACTGCTACGCTTTGGCCAAATCTTCCGGTCGGCTGGGGTGATACTTTCTCAGGGCCAAGGACACTGACCATCACTTGATAACCATGCTTGCCAGCTCTGGTAAGAGGGTTGACGACTTAATGGTCAATGTTCAAGGCAACTGAGAGTTCGGTGAAGGCGAAGACCGCCTAGATTCTATTCCCAGACGAAAGGGTGATCCAGGTTACCGTGCAACGCCTTGTTGTTTGTTGACTTGCCCTTCACTCGGCTACTTTCGCTTTAATCACTCTTCGTTCTTTGCAGGTAACAATTTGAAGAAAATTCTTCAGTCGACCGACGAGGCGGTGCTTGAGGAGATCAAATCTGCGCTCAGATACTTCGGTAGTCCAAACGTACAAAAGTAAGGGAGAGCGGCTCACATACTACTCCGATACGAACCGACTTATAGTACATACTCGGTTGTTGAAGGCATTCCAATTCCATCCGGCGATCAACACCTTTCAGCTCTTATCTTTCCCAACTTTAAGAACCTTAGGCAAATTGGCCTCGAAGATTCGGATCTGAGGGCAGAGGCTGATCCGGAGGTAGAGATAGTTGCCGAACCAACCGCAGAGGCTGCTGAGAGGGCCAAAGAGGTCGACGAAGCGATACGCTCGGTGTTTGAGGCTGCGAGACTTAATCGGCCTTCACCGTCCACTTCGGGTCGGGCAGAGTTTTCGCCCGAAGATATTTTTGCAAATTTAGGGGACTTACCCGGCGATATTTTTGAAGCTATGGCTGGGGAGAGCCTTACGCAGATGGCGCGAAGGAAAAATGCCGAGCGAATGGCTGCTCGAAAGAAGGCCGAGGCCACCCATTCTGAGCCTACCTTGAGTGAAAATTTGGTTCCCACAATTGAAGAGACGATTCAGGTCACTGAGACCGAAACGGGGGAAAAGGTTGAGGAACAAGTCATTGAAGAACGGCTGGTCTCGGAGGAGCGTGGCGAAAAGTGTGGCGCCGAGGGAGAGGCCGAGTCGGAAATTAGCCTTGCTTCCAAACGGCCTCGTTTAGAAGAGTCGGGTGTGGCTGCGCCTTTTATTGTTTGGCCTAAGATCAAAGATACACCGATCTCTTCCGATGCTTCGGTTATTGAGGATCCCGCTGTGGCGTTGAGCCTTGCGGCTTCAATTTCCTTGCCGGTTGACGTCGCAGCCTTTCGCACCATGCCGGATATTATGGCCGTAGCCCTGTCTGCGCAGTCAGCGTTGCTGGTTAGTGACCATCTCAAATTCTCTTGACTTTGCTTTTGTTAAAGATATCTGACAATCCCAACTTGTTTTGCAGGCTGTTGGTAGGATAGCGGACCTAGGTCGCCGCCTCCATGATGTCCTCAGCAGAGTTGATCGTTTGCAAGCGGAGGTGGACGGTCAAAGGAGTAGGGCCGAATTTGAAAGTATGAGAGCCGCGATGGAGGGTGCGTGAGCTGAAGCTGAAAAAGAGAGGGCTCGCTCAGCTGAGCAGCTCCGCTCTGAGGCTGAGGGTAGAGGAAATGCGAGCGAAGAATCGCTTAAGTTAGCCAGGGAGGCGCTGGCCAAGGCGGAGGTTCAGTTAGCGGAGCTTAAGGCCGCCAAGGAGAAAGCCGATTCTGAAGCTTTTGCAGTATTTGAGGCAGGAAAAGGCGCCGCCCTTACGGAATATGTAGATGAAGTCCCCAAATTCGAGAATCGAGGGTTCAAACATGGATGGCTCAAAGCCCTTGCTGCTGCTGGAGTTACATTGGCCTTGCCAATTCCCTATGAGCAAGTGGGCATGGAGCCACTTGAGTCTGACCCCGAGGGTTGATCTGGGAATCATCTCTTTTGATTTTGATTTAAACTTTTGTTTGGTAGACATTTGATTTTGTTGTAAGTTTTTGTTTGGCTAGTTTTCATGTATAAATTGGTTACTATTTGCGCTAAATTTATTAATGAAAACTGCCTTGGCATTTCTCCACTATTTTGTTCATCGTTTATGAAGTTACGTTAATGAAGAATACTTTACTTTTCACGAATTTGGGTAAAATCATTGCTGTGTTTTAGCTTTCAGAGATTGAATCTCCTTATGACAATATTGAATTATCAGTTGTGTGCCGCGTATTGTGGGTATTGAGTCGAATCGATTAATGAATCTGCCCTTCCCCCAGGCGGTGCACGATCATTCGGGCGTCGTATGAACTGACCTTAAGTTTGGTGAAGGATCGATTTGTGGGCCGGCTAGGGTACATAAGCCGAAGAGATTGATGAATCTGCCCTTGCCCCAGGCACTGCACGATCATTCGGGCGCCGTATGAACTGACCTTACGTTTGGTGAAGGATCGATTCGTGGGCCGGCTGGGGTACATAAGCCGAAGAGATTGATGAATCTGTCCTTGCCCCAGGCGGTGCACGATCATTCGGGCGCCGTATGAACCGACCTTAAGTTTGGTGAAGGATCGATTCGTGGACCGGCTGGGGTACATAAGCCGAAGAGATTGATGAATCTGCCCTTGTCCCAGGCAGTGCATGATCATTCAGGCGCCGTATGAACCGACCTTAAGTTTGGTGAAGGATCGATTCGTGGGCTGACTAGGGTACATAAGCCGAAGAGATTGATGAATCTGCCCTTGCCCCAGGCGGTGCACGATCACTCGGGCGCCGGGCATTTGAAGTTTTTCAATTAATGAGATGGCCTCGAGGGTGCTGCCTCTTTACAGCATAAATGATTAAAGTTAAAGCTTTTATGAGCATAGCAGACAACTGACTCCAGTGTTTGAGGGTATCAAGTGAATGTTGAACAGACTCTTCTTTAACAGTAGAGGGGAAGCGAAGACGCTGGCTGAGCTGGGCAGAGACATGAATTGAGGTAGTGACCCTCCGCGTACAAGGAGTAGGAGTTCCAGGGATCGAGAGAGGCGTCAGTCTCCTCGACGTCGGAGTAGGTCGCCCAGGCGGGACAAGCAGTCGCAGGGCAGAACTTCCCAACCTCGAGTCGAGAGGGCACCTGAGGCGAATCCGTGCCCATTAAGCTTCGCGGTATTTGTGGGGAATAGACCCATGACGAAGGCGGACTCGATAGTTTGAGACCGAAATGTAGCGGTCGAGTTCGCTCGACAAATTTTTCCGCTGGAGGTTCGGCAATCGATGGTAGGTCGCCAGGACTACGAAGTGTTTCGCGAAGGCATTCATGGGGCGGTGAAGGGGCTGTATACTGCTTATGAAATCGGTATGCAGTTGCACGCTTCCCGCCGAGAGATGGAGAAGAAGGATGAACGTATTCAAAGTTTGGAGGCCCGCGCGGAGGCGGCTGAGCGGGAGTTGAAGAAGATTAAGGCGGCCCAGGCACAACTCACCGTGTAGGGAAACCCAATCGTGGAGGAGAGGGTGACCAGCCGGCTCATTAGTTCTGCGCTTGCCGATCGTGAGACGGCGAGTATGTTCGCGATGGAGAGCGCGAAGGGAAGGGCCTATGAGAAAGGTTTTCATGAAGGCCGAAGAGTCGGAATCGAGAAGACCAAGGAGAAACTGGCCGAAGAAGTTTGCCGATGCAAGAATCGTGGGTTTAGGCACGGTTGGATCAAGGCATCTCAAGCCGCAGAAGCTCTTTGAGCGGTAGGCCTTGAGTCGGCATCTCCGCTCTATCACAGGAAACATTTCCTGTTTTCTGCTTTTGAGGTCGAGAAGAGTGATGATGAGGGTGACGCCGCATAGTGATAGTTTTTGTAAATATGAAAAGCGGATTACGTTCAAATATATGTAATTTATCGCTTGTTTTGTTGAATAAATGAAGGAAAATGTTTTGTCACGAATATTTTATTACAGTTTGTATTCGGCATGTATGCGTTTCATTTTACTGGGTTTGAATGAATGAATATATAAGCGTTTGACCAGCAGGGTCAATCCATATGTGATAGCCGTTTATTCCCGGCAAGCTATCGCGACCTGAAGCCAAGAGCCGGCAGGCAAAATGGCCTTGATAGGTTTAACTCGGCTCGGGGCCTAGGTTTGTGGGCAATGCACGTGCTTCAAAAAGTCGTTTCAATAACTATGCCGTGGGGAATGTCAACCGACGTTTTGTTTATGGCGTTTAGCATTAGCGAAATCGCCTCGGGATGGGGGCCTCGAGATCGCTGCCAGGACTGAAAATAATAGGAGTGGGCGCTTTGCGCAAATGAACAATCGCTTAAGTGAGGTGGGCTAAGTGGGGGTGTTAGTTAGAGGCTGGAGTTCAGCCGATCTTGTTGTTGCCATGGATCATGACGGAGGGGCCATTCGTATGGGAAGTAGGGCGTCCGATAGTTGGTATGAACTTTCAAGTCATCGATGCAGATCACCCCGAAAGGAAAGGCAATAACCGATGGATTTATCCCTCATTGTCCTGGATATTTGCCTTGACATTGTCAATGGTATCAAGGGAAGATTTGGGCACAGTTGGCTCGAGGCATTGCAATTCGTGGAGGATTTCCGGGTGACGGGAGTTGATTCGGCACTGACGCTTTATCAATGCATCTTCTCCCCTTTTTAGCTTCTCAGATTGGAAATGAGTATTGTAAATACGAGTTGCGTTTATGTAACAACTGTCTAATTAAATAAAAAGTTGTATTTCAAACATTTGAGTCTTGTGCTGAATTTGTTTATTTGCGTCTTGGCTTGATATTGTCAATGAGTGAAAAGTTTTGTTTTGTTCGTTCCAATGAGGTTTCCGAATTCGGAGGCTTGATCGGCCCTAAGTTGTCATGCACCAAAGGGCGCTCCGAATCCGGAGACTTAATCGGCCCTAAGGTGTCATGCACCAAAGGGGGCTCCGAATCCGGAGACTCAATATGGCCAATCGTGACATCCACGAAGGGCGCTGTAGATCTGGAGACTTAATCGGCCCTCAGGTGTCATGCACCAAAGGGCGCTCTGAATCCGGAGACTTAATCGGCCCTGAGGTGTCATGCACCAAAGGGGGCTCCGAATCTGGAGACTTAATATGGCCAATCGTGACATCCATGAAGGGCGCTTCGAATCCGGAGACTTAATCAGTCCTCAGGTGTCATGCACCAAAGGGCGCTTCGAATCCAGAGACTTAATCGGCCCTGAGGTGTCATGCACCAAAGGGGGCTCCGAATACGGAGACTTAATCGGCCCTCAGGTGTCATGCACCAAAGGGCACTCCGAATCCGGGGGCTTAATCGGCCCTCAGGCGTCATGCACCAAAGGGGGCTCCGAATCCGGAGACTTAATACGGCCAATCGTGACATCCACGAAGGGGCTTCGAATCCGGAGACTTAATCGGCCCTCAGGTGTCTTGCACCAAAGGGCGCTCTGAATCCGGAGACTTAATCGGCCTTGAGCTGTCATGCACCAAAAGGGGCTCCGAATCCGGAGACTTAATCAGCCCTCAGGTGTCATGCACCAAAGGGCGCTTCGAATCCGGAGGCTTAATCGGCCCTCAGGTGTTATGCACCAAAGGGGGCTCCGAATCCGGAGACTTAATACGGCCAATCGTGACATCCACGAAAGGCGCTCTAAATTCGGAGACTCAATCGGCCCTCAGGTGTCATGCACCAAAGGGCGCTCCGAATCCGGAGGCTTAATCGACCCTCAGGTGTCATGCACCAAAGGGGGCTCCGAATTCGGAGACTTATTATGGAGGGCGGCACAATGAGGTTTATGAGATGAGATGAACGTCAAAGAAAGATTATTCGCATTGCAGAAGTGAAATATGTACAGGTATCAAAGCCCACAGGTCGGGTCAATGATATGATTTTCATGAAATCGCTGCTTATGCCGATTGGGGAGAGCCACGGATCTCTTCGATGTCACGGGCTGTTGGGAAGTGCACGAGCTGATGATAAGTGCTCGGAACGGCCTTCATAATATGTATCCAGCTTCGCCCCATGATGACATTATACGGGGAAGGGAGCTTTACAACCGAGAATTCTATTTCGAATGTTCTGGAGCCCGCTCGGACAGGTAGTACGATCTTCTCTATCGGGTATTCGGGATTCATATTAAAGCTGAACAATGGATGCGGCGCCGGACACAGATCTGACTCGTTGAGGCTGAGTTTGATGAAAGTTTGGTAATACATAACCTCCGAAGTACTCCCTGGGTCTATGAGAATTCGTTCAATGACGAACCGGTTTATGCGTAATCTAATGACCAACGGATCAATGTGGGAAATTGTCGCACCACTGAGGTCGGAGTCATTGAAAGCAATTGTCGGAGCTTCTTTGGGCCAGTCAGTCGGAATACGTCGCCCCTGGAGGATTGGATGCAATTGAATTGTGTGCATGGCTGGGGGTGCAGGTAGGCTGTAGATTACATGGATCACGCCAAGTGGAGGAGAGTCCTGCCTCAAGGCTAGTGCCATGGTTGGCTTTCCCTGTTTAACATACTGCTGCAGTCAGCCGTCTCGCACCAGTTCTTCCAGGTGATCTTTTAATGCGTAGCAACTCTCTGTTTCGTGGCCGTGATCTTTGTGGTATTCACACCGCCGGTCCCTTCGCCGCGTATCAGGCGGCCCCACCATCTTTGATGGCCATTTGAAGAATGGATGGTGTTGGACTTTGGTCATTATTGCAGCGATTGGTTCTGACAACTCTGTGTACTTTTTGTCGGCACGTCTCGAACGTCTGCTGTCGACTTGCAGTTGTTCATTCGTCCGGTGAGGACATTGATCGCTTGATCGGCGAGTATCCCGCCTTTTATCACGTTTAGTGCGCTGCCTAGGCTCTGGGCTAGGAGGTGGCACGGAACTTATTGGTTAGGCAATTTCAGGGGTAGCCATTTTGTTGGACATTTGGGTGGCCTTTATTCTTAGGGCATCGTCTTCCACTTTGCAATACTCCTCAACTTTCTTCATCAACGCCCAGACCGTTTTGGGAGGTCTTCTGGTGAGAGAACTGTGAAGGGAACTATCTGGGTGTAGTCCCATTTTGAAGGCGGTGATGGCCATGGAGTCCTTACAAGCGTCGTCGACGAGGTTGAAGCACTCCCAATATCGCGCCGAGTATGCTCTGAGTGTTTCTCCTGACTGAATTTGCATGGCCCAGAGAGAGTCAGCCTGTTTTGGCTGTACCTCGTTGGTTATGAACCTGGCCCTGAAGGATTTCTGTAATTGATGAAAGCTTTTGATGGAGGCCGGCTCCAGATTATAATACCACCTGACAGCTAATGGCCCCAGGCTGCTGGGGAATATTCAGCACATGAGGGCTTCGTTGTCTGCATGCAAAGTCATGGCCTGTTTGTAACGACGGATATGATCAGTGGGGTCTGATTTTCCATTGTAAAGAGTGAATGACGGAGCTTTGAATTTCTTGGGCAAGGCTGCCCTTGCAATCCGTCGGACAAAAGGATCGTGCTGGTCGTCTTCGTCTAAGTTGCTCCTCCTGCGCTTGTTCCTTGTACGTAGGCTCTTTTCGGAAGAGCTAGAAGTTTCGGATCGTCCCTTTTTGGTGAGCTCCGTGGATAATGAGTTGGAGTCGCTGTTGGTATCCTTGGGCCGGGCTCAAGGTCGTTGTCCACCAGCCCTCGAAGGTCGTTCGAGATCTTGGCGCATGGCTTCTCTCAATTTCGCGACTTCGAGGGCCAAATCTTAATGGAGACGTTCATTTTCAGCGATCATGTTCTCCAGCCTCTGTTCATTCTACTTTGCTTGTTCCATGATTGCCTGCATTGTCTCTTCTTGTTGAAGTCGCAGAATCGAAGTTCAAGCGCGTCTTGCAAATGATGGTTTCTTTCCCGAGCATATTTGTCGAGTGAGGTCATCTTCTGTGCGGTCTCAATAATGGTTACCGAGGATCTTGACCACGCCTGCCATGGATGTATTTGAGTATTCCCACAGACTGTGCCAATTGTGGAGAAGTGGTTTGGAAATACTCTTCAGATCCTGGGAGGCACTGGTGATCCTCAGTTGGTCACCTAAAAAGAGGAAAACTCCGGTTGGGGGTGCCGGGATTAGCACTCCGACGGACAAGTTAGTTCAGACACTCAAGATAACTTTTTCTTTAAGTTAAGTGAAGTGATTCTTACATACCTTTCTGGATTTGCGGTTCTCATATTTATACTCACTTCCTAGGCCTTGGGGCCTGAGCCTACTTTTATCTTATTCACCTTACATTCATTCGGATCTACTGACCCTTGTCTATTCGGCTTTGTTAATGTATTCGGCACCCTAGTTACGCAATATGAAGCCGAGTAGTACCCAGTTTCTGGGGTATGCGTCTCCCGACTCTTCCAATTATTCAGCTCCCACAAAGTATACATGGGGAATGAATCTAGCGTAGAGGTACTTGGGATTGGCACTTACAAGATGGAAATGTGACGTGGGTGCACTCTATATCTTCATGACATACTCTATGCTACAGAGATTCGACGAAACTTATTATCAGTTATTAGCATGATGAGTCTTGGTTTCAATTTTCAGTTTGAGAGTGGACAAGTTAGCATTTTTTTTGGGTACAATTTATTATGGTATGGTTTTATTTTAGATGGTATTTTAGTTCTGGATTTTAATAATTTTAGTTTGAATAATGCCAATGACTCTATTTCATATATTACGTTTAATTATGGTGTTGATAATGATTATATTAAATGGCATACTAGATTAGGCCACATTGGGAAAGAAAGAATAATTAGGTTAGCTAGAGAAGGCCTTTTAGGCCCACTCGGTATGTAACGCCCTCAAAATAAACCCATAAATCATGCATTCATTACATCCATAAACTTAAGAGAGTAAAACATAATGCCATTCATCAGAGTATTCTTACAAAAGATATTGCATGTTGACAACAAAAGTAAATGCCCCATAGGCTTACAACTTTCCAAGTCAACACTTGGGTTCAACAAAAATAGAGTACTAACTCTTTACACGAAATAAGCCCATGGCTTGATATACATGTAATATACAAAAGAGGCAACAAAAAGAGTTATTAGCCTTAAGCCTCCCAAGCTACTTCCTTGGAGGTGGCATGTCACCTGAACCTGAAAATAATGTCCCATATAGGGTGAGCCAACGCCCAGTAGAGATATGCTAAACATAATATGAGCAATAACTAAAACATTAGCATTTGATAAATGTTTAACCAATATAAGCCAACATACAGCACAACCCAATTTCATAACAGGCATGCCCATGTTTCATTCCATTTTTCCTTTACTTAATAATTTCAATTTATAAACATGGCTCAGAACCTGGCCAAACAATTCCCATGAGACTACGACTCATGTTAAAAACCTTTCCAATATCAACAATTTAAATGAGATTATAACTCATAATAAAAGACTTCCATACTTCACAAATGATACACATATTTGCTGTATCAATGGAGTCCATCCCCTATCTCCTCCCAAACCGTGGAGTACATCCCCTATCTCCTCCCACACAATACAATGTATATAAACAATTATCATATACACGATCAACCAATACACAAATTAGATGTATTATTCCAACCATCATATTCAATGACATATTCAACCGATTAGTTTTAATTCATCTAATCAGCATGCAATGTCTACAACAATTAAGACTATCCTTCATTGATAGCCCAAAGCAATTATTTTTAAACAGATAATAAATGCCTCAACAGATAAATTACCAACATTTTCAAAGGTGAGTGATTAATAAATCCAACTCCACCATTCAATCTCATAATAAGCCAATTTCATTATTTTCAACTCAAATTCATATTCCCGTGACTTTCCAAATTAATTATGCAAATTAATTCATATCATAAAATTAGGGCTTTCCTCCCTATTTTCTGAATATTGACCCAAAGGCTCAAATATTAACAACAACATCAATAAGCTCATTATAAGACCCAATATATACATATATTGGTCAAAATAGCAAAACCCCTCTTTATTCATGTTGAAACCCTAACACCCCAAATCACCCAACTTCAACATTAAATCAAAATGACCAAAAATTTATGTTAAAGATCATAAAAATGAGTAGTTATCCCTACCTCAAAAGATGAGACCAAATGGAGAAGATGAAGAATTTCGAAATGCTCTAAAACCCAAGATTTTCGGATGGAAATATAGCCCAAGCCAAGCTCTACACTTTTTACAAAGACACTAAGGTAGGAGATTACTCAAACTAGATTAAACCCTAGAGAGAAGTTGAAGTTTAGAGTGAAGAGCTCTCCAATGGAGGTTTTTGAAAAGTTAGAGAGAGAGAGTCAAAGAAAAGTGATCCAAAAAGTCACTTTGGATCGATATAAAAATCGCCCTTTCGAGCGTGGAACTCCCGCTCGAAGACGTCACTCACGTCGATAAGCTCCGCGTCACACACTTCGGAACTTTTGAACCATGGTCCCCGCGATCGTGAAATTCGCTTCGGCGGAGGAACAAAATCAAAAGGTCCCGTTTGAGTGTCAAAAGCCCCGCTTGAGCGTCTGATGACTTGCAGAGAAAATACTGGGAGATGGAAAATCATGCTCTAGCGTCAAAACGCCCGCTCGAGCGGAGGAGCAACAACAAAGGGCCCGCTCGAGCGTTAAAATCCCCGCTCGAGCGTGAAGGCCAAAATCTAAGCATCAACTTTTGGTTTCTAAACACAACCAACCTGTTCCCAACCTGCCCAACACAACCCAAGACTCAAATATAAAGAGTAAATGATAGAAATGAGAATATAACAACCACACACTCACGGAACCAAGTCCGGAGTACAATAAACAAATAAAGGGAAAACCGGGATCGCTATACGCTAGGGTCAATCTACCCACTTGTGAGCATTGCCTTGCTGGTAAGGCAACCAAAAAACCATTTGGAAAAGCCAAAAGGGCATCTTTTCCATTACAGCTAATTCACTCTGACATGTGTGGACCAATGAATGTTAAGGCAAGAAATGAAGCTCCTTACTTTATCACATTTATAGATGACATTACAGCTAATTCACTCTGACATGTGCGGACCAATGAATGTTAAGGCAAGAAATGAAGCTCCTTACTTTATCACATTTATAGATGACTGTATGCATTTTGGTTATGTCTATTTGATCTCTCATAAGTCAGAAGCATTGGATTACTTTCGACGTTATGATTTAGAGGTTGTGAATCAATTAAACAAAAGCATTAAGGCTTTAAGGACAAACCGAGGCCGCGAATATCTATCTGAGCTATCTAAAAAACTTTGTGAAAAGAAAGGAATAATTAGATAGTTGACAATTCCTGACACAAAATGGTGTAGCGGAGAGAAGGAATCGAACACTGTTGGATATGGTTAGGTCGATGATGGCGCAAGCCAATCTTCCCATTTCTTATTGGGGAGATGCTTTGCTAACTGCGGCCTACATCCTTAATCGTGTGCCTTATAAATAAGTATCTTTCACTCCTTATGAATTATGGACCAGCGAAAAGCCAAATCTGGACAAATTGCGGCCATGGGGTTCAACAGCTTTCATACACAACACTTTTCATAAGTATGGGAAGTTAGGCCCTAGAGGAAAGAAGTGTATCTTCATTCGTTATTGTGAGCATTCTAATTGCTATGTGTTCATTTGAGAGCAGCTGGACAGAGTGTGATTGAAATTGAGTCGCGTGATGTGAATTTCCTAAAAGGAGATTTTCCTAGGAGAGGTGAGGTTAGTAGAGATGTAGATCTCTATGAGATGGAGGAACCACAACATGGTGCACCAAGTAGCTTAGTTAAGAATGAGGAAATCTCTCAAGCTCCTAGGGACAGTGGGAGTGACATTGATGGACTAGGCCCAACAAATGTGGATTCTTAAGAACCTCAATGTCGTAGAAGCGCGCGTGGATCCATCCCTCGTCATCATTTTGGGATTGAGAGGGAAGCATTCATGATTGCTCCAAGTGACATTGTTGAGCCAAAAATAGTAAAAGAGGCTCTAGCATCTCCTACGAGTAATGAGTGGAAAGTTGCGATGCTTGATGAGATGGAGTCTATGAGAAAGAACCATGTCTGGGACTTGGTTGATCTGCCACCTGGGCGCAAAACCATTGAGATCAAATGGGTTCTCAAGATCAAACGCGAGGCAGATGGTTCCACAGAAAGGCATAAAGCTCGCCTAGTGGCGAAAGGTTACACCCAATTGGAGGGTGTAGACTATGAGGAAACTTTTTCTCCAGTAGTAAGGTTTGCCTCTATTTGCCTTATTTTGGCAATAGTAGCTCAATTGGACCTTGAGCTATATTAGATGGACGTTAAAACTGCATTTCTCAATGGAGAACTAGATGAAGAAATCTATATGGATCAGCTAGAGGGCTTTATAGCAGCTGGGATAGAGCGCAAAGTTTGCAAGCTTCAAAGATCTATTTATTGTTTAAAGCAATCATCTAGACAATGGTATATGAGATTTCATCGAGCAATTATCACCAATGGGTTTACGATGATCGAAGAAGACCACTGTGTGTATGTCAAACAATCCAAGGACAGTTTTTTGATTCTGTCATTATATGTTGATGATATACTATTGGCTGAAAATGATAAGGAGATGATTGGCGCCACCAAAGGGTGGTTGTCCTCAACCTTCGAGATGAAGACATGGGTGAAGCTAGCTATATACTCGGGGTTAGGATCCTGAAAGATCGCACTAAGAGACTTCTTGGTTTGTCTCAAGAGACTTACATTAAGAATATTTGAGAGCGATTCCGGATGCAAAGCTGCAAACCTGTTGACACTCCTTTAGCTAAAGGTGAGTGCCTAAGCCTTAATATGAGACCTAAGCCTCCAGAAGAACAAGAAAAGGTGGCCCAAGTACCCTATGCTAATGCAGTTGGAAGCTTGATGTATGCTATGATGTGTACTTGGCTAGATATATGTTATGCAGTGGGATTGGTAAGTCGTTACCAGTCTGATCTAGGACCTGCTCATTGGGATGCAGTCAAGAGGATATTGTGTTACCTCAAAGGGATTGCAGATTATATGCTTTGTTACTAGAGTACGGATTTACGCCTAGTTAGCTACAGTGATGCTAATTGGGGCGGTGATATAGATGAGCAAAAGTCTACATTTGGATATGCTTTCCTGTTCGGTGGTGGAGCCATTACTTGGAGCAGTAAGAAGCAATCATGTATTTCCCTATCTACCATGGAGGCAAAGTTTGTGGCATGCTCAGCTGCCGTACAAGAGGTTGTCTAGTTACGAAGGTTCTTACAGCATTTGAGAGTAGTCTTAGAAGCCTCAGACCTTGTCACTATTCATTATGATAGCATGGTTGCACTCGTCTATGCCAAAGATCCTAAGTATCATGGAAGAACCAAACATATAGACATAAAGTTTAACTTCATTAGAGAAATAGTGGCGCATAAGCAAGTTGTCTTAAAACACATTTCTACTAGTTGCATGGTTGCGCACCCACTGACCAAACCCATTTCAAGGGATGCTCATTGTACTCATGTTAGGTCTTTGGGTTTACATATATGGTAGTGATGCTTTTGTGTCTTTTGACTTGGATGATTACTTATGTACTTTGCAATGTTTGGGATATTATTTTTGCAATCAGTATTTATACTTGTTCTATTCATTTTTGTGTGTTTGGATATGACTTGTGAAAGACATATAGATTTGTTGATTGATGTTAATAGGCAAGATTGGTTCACTCATACGAGCAATCGCTTTTGGCGCTCGATGGAGCGAGCAAAAATGAGACATGTGGTTGTTAGATTATAGTGGGAGTTGTTTCTAACTTAGATCATCCATAGCTAAAGTCGTCTTGGTTTACCAAGATGAGGTCATGTTACTTGACCGACCATGGATATAAATTTATACATGGATAGAAATTTATACTTTCCATGATGTGCCTCTAGATGATGGCCAGATGCGAGATCTCATTTTAGCGCTTATATGGCGGCTGAATAAAGAACTTGAGTTAGGCGCTTGAAAAGCGACATGTGTGCTAGTTAGTGACTGAACTAAGATCTATACAATGTTTGGAGGATGGCATCACTCTTTAGAAAAGTCACTCCACCGTAACATGTATTCATACTACATGTGCTTGGCGACCAATTAGTGAGGTGAGAGAAAGGATCCCAACTTTTCCTCATCATGTGAGTCTAAATACGTCAAAAATATGCTTTAAATTTTGACATTTATACTATACCCTTAGCAACTTTCAGACTATGTCATAAAGTAAGAAGTCAATGTTAGCTACTTTGGTATGTTGCCCGTGGTCATGTATGATTCGACTTTGAGGAACATGTCCAGGAAAGTAATTGACTTCGAACTAGGTGACATGAGGGCGAAATGAACATTGTCTAGAATTACAACTCTACTCTATATTCACTATCAACAACTCACATCGCTCTATATGGGACGCAGATTGGGTGTGAATACATAGCATGATTGGAGGAGTAAAGCTTGCTCACTGAGGGATTAGAGATGCTTAACTCAGTGTAACTAGATGGATCTAGGGCATATGAGATACTATCTTTAGGTTGATGCCTTTATGCTAGCTTGTGATAAGTTTCTAGTGTAGAGCTCCCACATACAGGTATCATCAACAGTCACATGGTCCATTGGCTAAGTATGATTGCGTTTATTGGATAGATTGAGATATAAAAGGTGCGGTGTCATGCTAGTGCATGTTCAAGTGGGATGTGTTGGAAATTGGGTCGGGTTTAGAACCTGGACTAAATTGGGTCGCCTACGGTGGCATGACCCGATTAAGAGAGATCCAAATATCAGTAATAGATTATATATCAAGATATGAGATAATCGTAATATGGGATAATCTTGATATGTGATAATTGTCAATATAATATATGATAATTATTGATTAGATATTATAGATATGGGATAGATATGGGATAGATATTATCTGGGATAATATATCTATCTTTGGGTCTCCTAACTCTCCTATATAAACAGACCTTGGGTTCTGTATTTTGATATAACAAAAAACATATGTTCTCTCTTCCCATAAACCATTATGCCTTTGTACTGTGATTGGTGTGGGTAAAACTCTTGTAGTTTACTCCATTACTGTGGAGATTATTCAAGAGTACGTGATTCACCTTCTAAGCTGGATTCATTGTGCAATCTGTTTACCAACAAGGTTTGTTTGAATTAATATTGTTTTTTGCTGTGTATATAATATTATATTTCTATCATAAATAATATATTTTCTAAATTTTTGGTATAATTATTCGCATTATTTTGAATTTAATAGTCTATATATTTTTATACTGAAAATAATTTCAATTTTTTTTTTAATTTTATATTATTACTCAATATTATTTTTTGAGCATTATGGTATTTTTATTATATTTTTCTCTGTATTGTTCGAAATGAATTACACTACAACACAATGTCTTCTATATCAAAACTAGCCCAACTTCTTCTCCATGTATGCTTGCTCCCCACGATTTCTTGCTTGGAGCCCCCAACTTTGTCCCTCTTCCATATTCCCTCTCATCTCTCTACTCCCCCTCTAGCTATCCATCTATCTATATTCATGGACGGCTCTAGGATTTGAGTTTTGAGAGGGCAAAAACACATATAACTTTTCATCGAAAAAGATTATTATAAAATTTTAAATTTTGATTTATACTAGCACAAAAAAATGAATAATATTACTATTAATCAGACATTCTTTGTCAACATAATTGAGAACAAAACTATAATTGGATATATTTCTAGTTTGCATTAACTTAACAAAATATTAACTATTACTACGTGTAGACACCCCATTTTTGACCGCCCGTAAGACTTGGGGGCCTTAGGTTGATTGTTCGAGGATGAAGGCAGGACGAAGGCTATATTGTGCAAAGGTTCGATTTCTTCAGCAAGTGGAGCTTCAAATCCCAACCTTACACCCTTTTTTGGACCAAAACTATTTTGACCAGAATGATTTTTAGACCTTAAAACACTCTCTTTCAAAATATTTTGAAAAAAGCTTCTACGATGTTTCGAGGCTCGCGTTTCGTTAAATGTTGCGCTTTTCGGTAAACCAAGCAAGGAAAAAGTGGAAATGAATGAAAGAGAGGTGAAATCTTTGAAAAACATTTCAAAACATCTTATTTAGTGGTTTGGAGTTGAAGAAAATTGAAGGAGAGGAAAGAAACCTAGTTAGGGAAGAAGTTGGGCATGAACCATTAAGAGAGAGTCGAGCAGCCCTCGCTAAATCAGGCCTATCCTTTTGTACACTTGGATTTCAGCTATGAGTCTACCACCGTTGGAAATTGGACTTTCGGGGCTTCCTTTTTCACTCAAGAATCTCCTAAAGTCGAGTCCGGATGAGGGAGATATGGTTGGTTGAAGTTAAGCATCAATCCGATTGAGCTGGAAATGAGTAGTCTTCACTAAAATAAGGATATCTTTTTTCACACTTGGAATTTTGATGTGAGGCTGTAACCATTGGAAAGAAGACTTCCGGAGCTATGACTTAGACTCAAGAATGACTTGCAAAGGAGTCCGGATGAAGGAGATATGCCCAATTGAAGTCACGGCCAGAAACCAGTTTTTGCTTTCTAGCCACTAGTGAGGCTTGTCGACCATGTGTTGGCCACGAATGGAGTTTGATGGCCATATGTCGGCCAAGAGTGACCCTTTTTGGCCACCAGTGGCGGCTGGTCGGCCACCAATGATGGCCGACCGGCCATGGGTGCAAAATCAGATATTTTGTGCAGATATTTTCCTCTAGCTATTTCACACTGCTCCAGCTGTCTCTAATTCAAATATTTTTGACCTGAGCTCTTGTATTTCTATATATAGAGGCCATTCTCTATTTTTTTCAAGGTTAGAAAGATTTGGGAGCCTCTCTCTCTATATAGCGATCCCGGGTTTTTCCCTTTGTGTACGGTGATTCGGACTTGTTTCCGTAGGTGTTAGTAGTTGCTTATATCTCGTTTGGCAGGTTTGTTACAGGTTGGTTGAACTTAGAAACCAAGGGTAGTTGCCTAGATTTTTGCCTTCACTCTCGAACGGAGCTTTTGACGCTCGAGCGGGCCCTTCGTTGTTGTTTCTCCGCTCGAGCGGGAGTTCTAACGCTCGAGCGTGATTTTCCATCTTCCAGTATTTCTTTTGCAGTGTTGGACGCTCGAGCGGGAGTCTTGACGCTCGAGTGTGAGTTTGTGTGTGACGCTCGAGCTGGGAGTTTTACGCTCGAGCGGAGACCTGGTTCAGCAAAACGTTCTGGGAGTCTGTATCGACCGCTCGAGCGGGATTCTTGATGCTCGGCGGAGTTCATGAGTGACGCCGGCGGGGTTTCACGCCGGGGCGACTTTTATATAAAGCCGAGATCCGACTTTTTGGATCACATTTTTACATTCTTTTCTCTTTCTTACTTTTCCAAAACTCCATTGTTGAGCCTCTCTCTCTAGAACCTTAACTTCTCTCTAAGTTTTGATCTAGTAGGGGTGATTTCCTCACCTTGGACCTTTACAAAAGTTGTGTTGATCGTCGAGGGCTACATTTTGATCCGAACATATTAAGTTTTGGAGCACTTTGAGTTTCGTCATCTACTTCCTTTGAGCTCCAAATTTGAGGTAAGGATATCCTACTCCTTCTCATGAACTTTGTCTTTGAATTTTAGCATTTTGATGAGTTGGGGAGCGTTGGGAAATTTTGAGGAAGTTTGGGACTTTGTGTAATTTTACAAAAGTTGGGGTTTTATTTATAATAAACCCATATGCATGTTTGGCATAGAGAAATGAGTTAAATGTTGGATTATGGATGGAAATGGAACCTTTGGGTTGTTATGTAACTTATGGAAAAAATGCCCTAATTACATTGTTTAGTTAATTTGCATAATTAATTTGGAGAAATAAAGAGTTGAATTGGAAATGTTGAAATTGAACGTGTATGGAATTAAAGGGAGTAGTTGGATCCATTCATCGCTCACCTAGTGGAAATGTCGATTATTTATCCACTTGGTGCATTTATTTTCGGTATAGAAATAACTGCTTTGGGCTATCGGTGGAGGATAGTCTTGATTGCTGTAGATAATGCATGATGATTAGGCAAACTAAAACTAATCGATTGAATATGCTATTGAATATAGCGATTGGAATAATACATCAACTCTATGTATTGATTGATTGTATATGATCTATGTTTATATACATGTGTTGTGTGGGAGGAGATAGGGGATGTACTCCACGGTTTAGGGGAAAATAGGGGATGGACCTCTAAACCGGATTTTGCGTAACATTGATACAACACTACCATGTGTATCAAGTGTTGATTATGGAAGTGTTCGAATTGATTTGATATAGCACTAAAATGTATATCGTCATTAATTGTGAAGTATAGAAATGATTCTATGTTGTGTTGATACAGCACCGAGATGTGTATCCTTCGTAAAATGTAGAAATGGTTTGTGTGTTATTGATACAGCATTGAAATGTGTATCCACCATGAATTTTGAAAGTGTTTTAAAAAGATGAGTCCATGTCTCATTAAGTTATTTGGCTAAGTGTTGAGCCTTGTTTTTTTTAAACTCAAGGTTGAGAAAGAAATGGGAAATGAAATGTAACATGGACTTAATGTCATGAAACCGGAATGTGATATAAGTGGATGTATCTGTGTTAACCATCTATCAACTGCTAATCTTTTAGTCATTGTTCATAGCTGGTTTAGTGTATTTCTACTGGGCGTTGGCTCATTCTATATGGGACATTATTTTCAGGTACATGTAGCATGCCACCTCCAAGGACATAGCTTGGATGATGATGAGAGTTGAAGACTCTTTTTGTTTATTTTGTGTGTATTACATGTATATCAGGCCAAGGGCTTCTTTTGTATAGAGTTAGTACTCTTCTTTTGTGAAACCAAGTGTTAACTTGGAAAGCTGTAAGCCCGTAGGGCATTTGCTTTTGTTGTTAACATGTAATACTGTTATAAGAATTACTCTGATAAATAGAAGAATATTTATCTTTTATGTCAACGCATGTCTAAATTGATGGGTTCTAATGTTATTATTTTGAGGGCATTACAACTTGGTATTAGAGCGTATCGGGTTCGAATACTTTGGGTACGTGGGAAGTGATTAGTATCACAATGGGTTTGTCTCGCTTGTTAGAGACTTAAGTGTAATGTAATGTGTTTATGTGATAACATGTTTACGTGATAACATGTTTACGTGACTATTTGGGTATGGGATTTAGTTTCTAGGATATTGATTGGATCCTTGGGTTTCTGTGAGTCTTGTTGGTGTAATAGGTCCGCGAGGGAACTCACTGGTTACAGTTCGGACTCAATTTTTGTTACGATTCTTAATCTTGAACCAAAGAGTCCAACTCTGGCAAATCGTTTTGAGAAAAACAGATTTTGAAAAGAAGTGCCAAACGTGGACTGCTTTGCCAGATACAGAGTCGCCACCTAAATATTTTTAAAATGGGAAATTTAGGAAACCCTGACTCGGTGCCGAAGGCCACGCGTCCGTCATCACCAAAGTTGTCTTGGCTCGGGAGCTTGGGTACGATCGGGGAAGGTCAGCTATGAGCACCCCCTTTCGCCCGGTCCGAAGACCGGCCTCTACTAACCGCGATATCTGATTTTGAAAACATTACATGCTCTTGTTCTGGTTATTAGCGTAGAATTACTATGTTATGCGCGCAGCAAACAAGTATAGACTAGATTGCCTGATTTGGAAATAAGCATTGCATATCCGTTCGTTTTGAAAGCGTTTCGGAATTTGCTACTCGCAAGTAGGCTAAAACACGGATTTCAACGAGTTTTTCCAACTCAAGCAATCCAACCTCCACCCATAGGCATTCAAACAGTTTATCTCATATAAGCATTTAGCCACATGGTAATCATTCACACGCATGAGAGATGCTAAAGTGTAAATACTTACATCGTACTCCGTGCCAAAACAATAAACTAGTTAGCAAACATGCGTGTCCTAGTTCATGTTAAGTGACTAATGCATCGCATGCAAAATGTGATTAGGATAGGCTCGGCTAACCCTAAAATGGCATGTGAAATGCAATCATTCGGTGCACGTATTCAAGTTAGATTTGAAAATACAATGCGATTTGTATGATGTACCGAGCCCGGTGCATGTCAACAAATGCATGGATGCACGCATGCATTGCATAAGGTATGCTAAAATAAACGTGCCCTAATCTACCATCGTAAGCAGGTAAATAAAAGGGAAGAAAGAAGTGGGGGTTGGAAGACATACACACCACTCACGCACGCTTATTACAGATTTGCCCTCGCTCGGAGGGACCAAAAGAATAATACAAATTAATTAACTACGTAAGCTAATTAAATATTACAAATTAATTAATCTAAGAAAAACAGTAAACCGCCTCGGAGCGAGGGCTCAATGCATGCGCGCTCGGATTCCGCTTGGAATTGCACTGCCATGCCTAGCCTGCCTCTGTTTTCCCTGCTTTGTTCTTCTGAAAACTGCCAAAGTCTCAAGGATGCCTCCCTGGACACTGGAAATTACCACCGGCTAAGTAGAATGATCACCGGCAGTGAATTGTGGCCATCGGCACAAAATAGATCCACCGGCCATCGATTGGCTGCCGGTCGGCACTGAATACTGCCGGCCGGCAATAAATTCCTGCAGAACCTGCAACTCACAACAGCAGAGGACAGAATCTGGCATGGCAATACTATTCAAGCTATGTATGCACCAATCATGCTCCCTATCATGTTAATGACTCAAGGGAGGATGTGCCTCGATTCTCGGGCCACCAATCACGCATTTCTATGCATGATGGCCCAAAGAATCAAGTGTGCAATTTTCATGTCAAATGAAATGCAAACTAAACAATCAAAGAGCCCAATCCCCATCACCAAATCAAGGGACAAGGCATGCATGCCTGTGTGCAATCCTAAGCATGTCAACTAGTATGCAACATGGGATGCAAACAAGAATGCTAGTATGCAAACACACATCCAAGGCAAGCATGCAAACTAAGCAAGGGAGTGGACTTAAACATGACTTAGGCAACTCCAAATAAGCCTAAAATCAGTGGCCAAAAGCAAGGAAGTGAAGGCCAAAATGCACACACACATGCAAGCACTCATGGTCCAATACTTTAAGCATAATGGGGGCAACTTTTAAACACATTTGAGAGGGCACAAATATGAACAATTAGCATGCAAGTTAAGCTCCGAAATCATGTTAGAAGAGGTGCCAAACCAACTCAAACAAGACAAACAAAAGCATGCAATTGGCCCAAATACTTGAGGCAAGCCAAGGGGCATTGAACTACACTTGGCAAGACCTAACATGGCAAGACTTAAGCAACTAAAATCAGAGTTTTAGCACACAAAATCAAGCCCAAAGGACCACTTAGATGGCATCTAAATGGTTTGAATTCAAAGGCATGCACAATGGTCAAAACATAAGGCATACAACGCATGCTCTCAAAGCAATAAAGAGGCAATTAAGGCAAGCATATGAGCATGCCAAAGGGACTGAAATTACATGTTGGGTGGTTCCAAACAACCAAAATGATGCAAGCAACACATGCTACACATTCACATACTTGAGGCCTACAAGCCCGACAAGCCACAAATGCAAAGGAGCTATACTAAGCATGCCGAAATCAATCCAAACAACTATGGACAGACCTAAAGCATGGCAAAATAAGCACAAAACATTCATAAGTCTAGGCCTAAATCATGCTCAAACAAAGGCTAACAACCTAAGACATGTTAAGGGACCAAGGAGGCATTACATGGCAACTATACTAAACATGCATGGAGCACCAAAACCAACACACAACATGATTATATTATGGCATAATAAGCATGAAATGCAGCCTAGATATGATCAACACACACTTGAACAAAGGCTTCCTTAAGAGACCAAAGATGGTCCCTTTCAAGGGCAACAAGGAGAGGGGGTGGCCCTCCCCTTTTGGAGACTTCAAGGCACCATCTCCACCACTGAAATCCCTCAAGATTTCAGTGGTGAAGAGGCCCAAACACCAAAGTCTCGAAACTTGCACAAAATAGCACAAAAAGAGGCCTTACAAGGCCTAAGGGTGGTCAAACACACCCAAACCACAAAACACTCTTAACAAACAATCAAGAGGGCCTAAAAAAAGAACTTTTTTGCATTATACACTAAGCACAAAAACATCTCTAAGATGGGTAGAAATAGGATGCAAAAATGGGGAATAAAAGGCTAGTTTCTTACCCTTGTTGACCACCTTCACAAAGGATGCTCTTGTTGCCTCCTTAAGCTTCAATCCAGTAAAAAATATCAAGAACCAGCCCTTAGAACCTCAGTAGCCCAAGGAAGGTGAAGCACTAGGTGCTTGTGTGCAATAGTAAGACAAAACACACACACTAAGCTTAAGGGAGAGAGAGATATAGGATAGATACACAAACCCTAACCTAAAACCAGAGCTCTCTCTGAGTTATTCCCTCTCTAAAAATGTCTAACCTTTAAGCGAAGAGAGGAGACCCTTCTCTTATAGGCAACCAAGTTGTAAAGCTTATACAACAAGCTTACAAGGAGGGCATCCCTCCATACACGTGTATGGAGGGGAACCAAATGCCAAATAGCTGTCTCAAAATATCTCCAAAAGTAGCTGAACAGTAATCGGCTGGCCAAAAATGTCATTTTGACAAAAATGACTGCCGATCGGCAACAAAGAGTGCCGACCGGCAATATATATTGCCGGTGGCAACAAAAACCAGCTAGTAGCCTCTAGCTAGTGCCGGTGGTGTGTGGGGATGCCTCACAAGGCATTCCCTGCCCCTCCAAGGCAAAACACAAGTGTTTGGTGCAAAACCAGACACAAAACAGTCGAGTTCGGAGATCCTGAGGCAAGGCGCGTGGCCGAGAACTCCGGGAACTCCAAACAAACACAAACATGGTTAATCACCGAGTGTTCAAACGGTGAAGTCCAAGTCTTGAGGACGGTCAAAAATGGGGTGTTTACAGTTGCCCCTCTTTGACAGAACTCGAAAGTCATAACATTGACGGGAGTGAATGTCAAAGCCCAGAGACGACCCATTTTTGACAAGGCCGAAGACTTGGACAAACATGCAAGACAAACAAGGTATGCGCCCGATGGCAGGGGCAAAATGCAACTGAAAATGCAAGAAGCCGAGCATAACCTATGATCATGCAAAGAAAGTTGTAACGAAGCACACATGCAACAGTTATAAGCTAGCATACACCGGACTACACTACAATGCAGAAAGGATGTAAGAGAATTATGCAATTCTCGATACGTCTCACTCGGAGGATACAATACCTGTGCGGCTCGTCCGGTTGCACCGGCCTCAAATGAACCGTACATACAGTATCGTACCTGAAAAGAAAACAAACTTAAGAGGTACAATGTCGTTAGTAACATGCATGACAATGCAATCGAAAGTGCGTGACAACGCAAGTCGTGCATAGAGAAATGGTAGGATTGAACACATGTGAGTAAAGCAATGCACGCATGCACGCAATGTGTATATAAAGAAACTTTGAACACATGTGAGTAAAGCGATGCACACATGCACGCAATGTGTATAAAAACAGGAACTTGAACACATATAAGTAAAGCAATGCACACATGCACGCAATGTGTATATAAAGGAACTTGAACACATATCAGTAAAGCAATGCACACGTGCACGCAATGTGTATAAAAAGGAACTTGAACACATATCAGTAAAGCAATGCACACGTGCACGCAATGTGTATATAAAGGAACTTGAACACATATCAGTAAAGCAATGCACACGTGCACGCAATGTGTATAAAAAGGAACTTGAACACATGTGAGTAAAGCAATGCACACGTGCACGCAATGTGTATAAAAAGGAACTTGAACACATATAAGTAAAGCGATGCACACGTGCACGCAATGTGTATGGAAGGGAACTTGAACACATATCAGTAAAGCAATGCACATGTGCATGCAATGTGTATAAAAAGGAAGGATGTAAGACAATATAAATGAGGCACGCATGCTGATGCAAATGAGGAGGCACACGTGCCCATGAAAATGGGGCACACGTGCCAATGCAAAGTGAGGAGGCACACTTGCCGATGAAGATGAGGCACACGTGCCGATGAAGATGAGGCACACGTGCCAATGAAGATGGGGGCACACGTGCCAATGCAAAGTGAGGAGGCACACGTGCCGATGAAAATGGGGCACACGTGCCGATGAGAATGAGGAGGCACACATGCCGATGAAAATGGGGCACACGTGCCAATGCTAGTGAGGAGGCACACGTGCCGATGAAAATGGGGCACACGTGCCAACACTAGTGAGGAGGCACACGTGCCAATGAAAATGGGGCACACGTGCCAACGAAGACGAGGCACACGTGCCGATGAAAATGGGGCACACGTGCCAATGCTAGTGAGGAGGCACACGTGCCGATGAAATGGGGCACACGTGCCAACGCTAGTGAGGAGGCACATGTGCCGATGAAAATGGGGCACACGTGCCAACGAAGACGAGGCACATGTGCCGATGAAAATGGGACACACGTGCCAATGCTAGTGAGGAGGCATACGTGCCGATGAAAATGGGGCACACGTGCCAATGCAAAGTGAGGAGGCACACGTGCCGATGGAATGTAAAACAACGCAAGTGTGACACACATGCCACACGAAAATGTAAAACAATGTAAGTGTGATACGCATGCCACACGAATGTTTAAAAACAATGCAAGTGTGATACGCATGCCACACAAAATATAAAACAACGCAAATGAACTCGTGTGCGCGACAACGCACGTTCTTTCTTTTTGAAATGCATGATAATGCGAAACAAGGAGGTGCACGGCAACACAAATGATGCACGGGGCAACGACAACACGAATGATGTGCGAGGTGACGTATGTATTGAGGTGCATGACGATGCATGACAACGCTTGTAATAAAATGCATGACAATGCATGAGGGATGTGTATGACGGCGCGACGCAACGCACCGGACAACATGATGAATGCATGCAACGCACGCGGGGTAACTTTTGAATCTTGTAAATGGTAAAAGGATACAACATTGCATGAATTTGAGTGCCACGCATAGAAGACACGGTCCGAGGTCAAAACGGAGACCGGTTGAGCATCGGAGGTACACTTTCTTGCACTTTCTTGGGCTATGAAGACCAGAAACCACTTATATGGCCTAAACAAGGCTGTGGGAACATCACCGGCTGGGATAGGAGGCCACTGGCTACCCACCGGCTAAAAATAAATTCCATCGGCACAATATTATGCCGGCTGGCACAAAATGTTGCCGACAGGCAAAAAGTTGCTGAGTCGGGGCAGATTCGACTTTTCACCCCAGGTCTTTTAAAATAGGGTTTCTAAACCCTATTTTCTTATCTCTCCTCCGCCGAAAACCATCTCTCTCTCTCTCTCTAGAGCTTTTTTCTCTTCTCATTTCCTGATTTCTTTGCGTTCTCGCGCCTTTTCTGTTGTCCGATTCGCGAAGTTCATCGCGTTTCGAACATTTTCGACCGATTGAAATTTCATTTCGGCGCTTCCTTTGCCATTTCCGCCTTTTTGGGACTTGTTCCCCTCAATTTCCTCTTCATTTCCATACCTTTTTCCCATTCCGACCTTTCCGGCCATTTTCCACCCTCCCGGGGGTTGACTTTTCGGTTGACTCTTCGTATTCCGACCCGATTTTCATTCTCCGACCATTTTTCTCATCACTCTTGTCATGGCCGATGACATTCCACGTGGTGGGACTCCCTCGGATCACGAGATGGATCCCGAGGTCGAGCTCCTCCCGTTGAGCGAGCGCCCTTTCGACCCGGCGACCTATCGGTCGGCGATTGACGGTCTACCACCCGACGGACTACGCCAGTTTAGGAGCTTTGACATGGCGTTGGACCCCGAGCTGCTGCTACGCGAGCCTGTCTCGCACCTATCCTCCGGTGCTTCCAAGGTAACCTTTTTTCTCTGTTTTACTTTATGCAGTGTAGAATGTTTAACTGCCGATTGTCATAACTGGCCGCATTCTTTAATTGCTTAATTCCGATACACTGATACACTGTATATTGTAGTTGATTACAAACGCGTTCGCAACTGATTATCTGTTTAAGACTCACACGCGCACACACTGCACTAGCCTTGAACCACTCAAACCACGGCACACACCGTATTTCACTGCAAACACCGACACCCGATATCTGTTTGAATCTGAAAAAAAACTTGCACGCATGCCACATTTGCACTGAGCCACACAAACACGTTGACGCATCACACGTTGTAAACACACTGGCACCCGGTATCTGTTTGAATCTGAAAAACCTGCACGCATGCCACATTTGCACTAGACCACACAAACACGTTGACGCATCACACGTTGTAGTTCACTAAAAGCGCACCGGCACCCGGTATCTGTTTGAATCTGAAAAACTTGCACGCATGCCACATTTGCACTGAACCACTCAAACACGTTGACACATCATACGTTGTAGTTCACTGTAAGCACACCGGCACCTGGTATCTGTTTGAACCTAAAAAAACTTGCACGCATGCCACATTTGCACTGAACCACTCAAACACGTTGACACATCATACGTTGTAGTTCACTGTAAGCACACCGGCACCCGGTATCTGTTTGAATCTGAAAAACTTGCACGCATGCCACATCTGCACTGATTTTGACTGTTTCTTCAAAATTGTACATTTTATATTGCTTCGCAATTACTTGTTTGAAAACAGGGAGATTTCCATACCATCCACGAGTATGGGAACACTGTTGCTCGCGAGTGGTACACCGAGCTACCCGACGCAGTTCGCCGCATTGTAGACCAGGCCGGCTTTGGTGCCTTTTGCAGGGGGCTCTCCAGGCTCATGACATGCAGACCTTTTCTTGTCGCCCTGGTGGAGAGGTGGTGGGACACCACCGATTCGTTTCATTTGTCGGCGACCGGGGACATGACGATGACCCTTTATGACTTCTCGATGCTCACCGGCATCGGGGTAGGGGGTGATCCGATCCCCTTCGACACTGACATGGATGAGTGGACCGCGGCTCAGGTCTACTTACTTGGCGCGGCACCGCCTCTCGTAGCGTCGGCCGTCCGGTACTCTGGTTCGAGTGCGATTCGGGTCGATCCTCCTCGTTGATCGACTCGATGACCCGAGGCCGTGAAGATATGCACGCGGCTTCCTTATGTTCCTTTTTGGGACGACCATCTTCGCCGATCGGGCGAACACAGTGCCTCTCTGCCTTCTCAGCGCACTGGTGGATGTCAGAGATATTTTGCATTACGATTGGGGTGGCGCCGCTTTGGCCACCCTTTATAGATATATGAGCTCAGCCTCCTGCGGCAGCGGACAGTTGCTCGGGGGTTACTGGCATGCTTGGGAGGTACATTTCTTTTTCTGCCTTTCATTTCCGTTCTTTATTTTCTGTACTCTGCTTTGCACTGCTTTGTAGTCCGCTTTACACTTCGTATCTTTGTACACAGCACACATACTACTTTACCTTGGTACCTTTGCTCTGCTGTATACTCTGCACAATACACTGCACAACACACGACTCTGCTATTTCTGCCTTCTATTATGTATTCTGCTTTATCTGATAAATGTACTGGTATTTATCTTGCAGTTGTGGGTTTACGCCTACTTTCCTAGGCTCGCTCCCGTACCCGATGCAGTGACCCCTCTGGTCGTCCCCTTTTCACGTCGCTTTGACGGGAGATGCACCCGGAGGCCGTGGGAGACATTCAGCTTCTTCCGTCGCTACTTCGACACCATCACCCCTGCCGAGGTATGTTTTACTTACAGTTCACTTAAGCTTCGTCTTTCCACTGTATATTTGCAATATCAGTAGGTAACAAACTGTACTTCAATTTCAGATCACCTGGCGGCCGTGGGCTCCACTGCCAGCGATGATGAGGGATCGGTTTGCCGGTGCCGATGAGACCTCACGTTACGGATTACGCTTTCGAGGGCTCGATGCAGCCGGGCTTAGTACTGGTGAGTGTTTCTTGCACCGGACCCTAGGCTTACCTGAGCAGATAGTCCCGGTGCATCCTCCTGAGCACATGCGGGATACGGAGAGGTTCAGTGCCGAGCTGATGGCGGACTACACCATTGGCTGGGAGGTAGATGATTTCCAAGGCGAGGGCGATTACTCAGAGTACGTCCGGACCTTCATCATGCGACCTCTGAGTGGCGACCGAGCGAAGAGAGACTGCGGCGCCCGGTATTGGAGGCGGAGGAGGAAGCGTCGAGGAGGGCTCGAGTGTCGTGGCGAGGTGGAGTTCGTGAGGCGAGGTCCGGTTGGCTGATACGCCACTTCATTGACTTTCCGAGGGCAGGATGGGGCGACCTACCAGATCCCCTTTGCTCCTCCACCGGCTGACCACGAGCTTGTCGGTGTCCCTGACTTGCCTCCGGTATGTATTACTACATTTTTGTACAGTCATTCCATTTCAATTTATTTGATATTCCACAGAATATTGATGCATCTGGTACTTTTGCAGGCGTCTTCTAGGTACACCCGACAGTCGTTGGAGATGAATGCCTCCATGATGGGGATGCTATTAAATGACTCCCACTCTCTAGTACACAAAGATTCCTAAGATGTTCTGACGGACGATTCGACCTCCTCAGCCTCACACATTTCGGTATTCTTTTCGACCCCTGACCTCAAACCATACACAACGCTTCATATAATCTGATGCACGACACAACATCGATACCTCCTGACATCGATACACTTTGTACTCACATCTTTGATTCAGCGATTCATGCTCACGATATACACACTGCATTACGCAGCGATAAACCTCCACGGCATTCACATACACACTGTACTCATACACTACATTCTGCACTGATTCACTGCTCACGGCATTCACATACACACTGTATTCTGTACTGATAAACTGCTCATGGCATTCACATACACACTGTACTCATACACTACATTCTACACTAATTTACTGCTCACAGTATTCTGATGTATTTGCCTTTCTTACTTTTTTCAGCCTCCTTTCCCGATTCCTCCGGTGGGTGGCGCTCTAGCTGGACCTCCCATTTCTAACCGGGATGGCAGAGTGTATCCCCACAGGGGCGCACTCATGACCGGAGCGACTCATGGGCCCCGATTCATGACGAGTCCGAGGCGAGATAGAGGCGGAGGAGGCGGTGATGGCTCGGACTCGAGCTCGACGGGCGATGCCTGGTGGTGCCCCTGTTGATGACGCTCCTGGACCTTCGTCCAGGAAGAGGACCAGGACAGATTGACGGCCCCGGAGCCATTTTGACATTTGATACAGATTCTTACTGTTTTTTCTTTTCTTTTCCTTTTTTGCATTTTCCCCTTTTGGTTAGTAGTTAGGGTACTTTTGTACTGCTGTAGGCAGATTTTGTTTTCCCAAAACTTATGTACTTGAAAAGATGATATGAAATGAAACAAACTTTTTGCCTGAAAAAGTGTTTACATTTGTGTATATTTCATACCCTGCACTGCATTGCATCATATTACACCTCAAATGTAAATGATATTAATCTGTTGTCTGAAAAGGAACACTTGTGAATTGAGCACTTGCACTATGATAATCGGATAACCAACCAACTAACAGCAAACAACTCACACAAACCACTGCTTAACCTGGACAATACAGCCCATACTCTACTAGGGATTGATCTGCATCTGACAATACAAAGACACCGGTTTATTACGCACACAAAGAAACCCTGAACAAATAACCCAATCTGACAAGACGGATCACAAAAGCTAACACGGTTGAAGTTGAAACACACTCGAATGTCCCAAATTTCCTTTTCTTCTATTGCTCCGCACGAATGTAGAGAATGGCACAGCATTCTGAGCACAAACGATTTTTTGAAATAAGGAAGGGTTTTCAACCGGGGTGTCGAGCCTACCACATAACACAGCGAGGCAGACTCAAACAAAGAAACGAAAGGCACACAACCTAAAAGAACGAGAAAAGACTCAAAGCCAAAATTGAGACCGACAAATCAAAAGACACGACACACGAACATGTTTACAAAAAGACCTCAAATGTCAAGGAGCCAATTCCTCCGGGTATTATTCCCACCCTTTCTGATTTGTGATACTCACATCGCTCGGCCCTCAGGCTCGGTTTTTCTCTCAAAACCCTTTTTTTACTTCTCTCTCTGCTTACACCTCTCTATTCTTTATTCTCTCATTTTTTGTCCCTCCCCAGGGTGGTTAATGGATGAATACGAAGTCGCAGGTTCACACCCAGCACTGTTAGCTCACGGTTATTTCTCGATGGATAGAGTGCCTTCGGCAGAAAGTATGTTGACGGGGGAAAGACAGAAGACCTGACTCAATTGTGCCCCTAGTTCGTCACTTTGACCATTTTTTGTTTTCTAAAACAGTTTTGATCAAAATGAGAGTTGGATTAACACACTTGTTCGATTTTTGATTTGAAAATCATGCAAGTCAGGCTGTGAGCACTGAAAATTTTCCCTTTTGGGTCCAAACATGGTCCAATTTTGAAAATGAAACAGTTTTCGAGAAAATAGTCAACTTCAGTGAAAATTTTCAAAAACTATTTTTGCAAACAATCAACGCTCAACGAGCGCGGAAATGGGCTGCCTCAAAATGGGCCACACAGGCGTTTCATGGCACTGGATGTTTTGAACGGATTCCAGTTTGCAACAGATGAATTGAATCTTGAGACCGAGAGCGATCCTGGGCTGCACAATCTCAAGAGCGGTTCCACACAGGTCTTCGCAAGACTGCGCAAGACATTTTGTTTTTGAAAGTTTTTAGGAAAGCGACAAACCATCCGTGTTGAAGATAGTGTGGAACCAGTCTGGATCAGACCAGGATCCTTCTCAGTACTCACCCCGACAAGCATGATTTCATTCATTAACAGCTTAGCAGGCCTCTCTTTCTCTCAAAATGATCAAAATTTTACAAAACCCGAGGAATTACTTCCTCTTCGTTTTCATCACCGTAGTGTTTGAAAAGGGGTTTAATGAAAAGCTTAGGTCATCAGGACGATGTTTAAGGCACAAGAGAGTAGGTGAAATGTACTGTCGCTCCATTCACATCTTCTGGCACGGCTAACTCAAATAGCAACAAATACGGAACGTGATAGCGGTATTTTTCATTGATTCTCCGATTGCGATTGGCTTCTCCATGACAGACTCAAAAGGAACAGAAGGAAGTAAATAAAAAGCAAAAGCGGTGTTGAGGCAACAACCCTAATCGCCGGTATTCTATACAAGAGGGATCGACTCATTACAACAAGATGACCAGAAGCAAAAATGACTCAATCTGAGAGACAGACTCAAAACAAAACAAAAGATGACTCGACACCCAAGTCAGAATTTACAAAATTAATCATTAACAGATGCCCAAAAATGCGTGCCAAACGCCACATCCAAAAATGTGTGCATCGCCTCACAGCGGTTGACCTTTTGATTACATACTCGCAGTATCTGTATCCTCAAAATCCAACAACTGGGTGGTGACGGACTTTGCTGAGGTGGGGGAAAGGATAACCTCGTTATCAATCAAATCTTGCACCTCGTGCCGGAGGCGGAAACAATTGTCGGTAGCATGGCCAGTCTGCTGGTGGTACGCAAGATCGCGGTCATGAGTATCAGGGAGATTCTTCGGGAGAGGCCGAGGCTCCAGGGGTTTAAGGTGTCCCCTCTCGCCAAGGATTTGAAGTGCCTTGGACAGTGGCATGTAGAGAGCATGGAAGACCCTGCGCCCTTGGGGTAGGTACTTTGGAGCCTGAGCACTCTTGCTAGATGCACTAGCGAATGGATCGGCGGGTGCAGCCTTGGATTTCTGATCCTTTCCGGATGCGAGGTTGGGAGCGGGAAGAACTGTCTTGGCATGACGGGGCCTATCCCGATTCTCTGATTGACTGGGATTGCCCTCAGGCGGAGTGGGGAAAGCATCCTCCACAGCTTTTGACATAACTGCGGATATCTATTGAGTGCTCATTCCCCCGGCTTTCAAAGCCTCTACTGCCCACAGCAGTTGTTCGATAGGGTCGGCATCTGCCTTCATCTTGCCTTTGTCTCTGGCCTCAGCCTGATCTAGAGTTTGGTTTGATGCATCATTGCCATAGCTGGAGGCCATCTCCGGTTGGCTGAGTTCAATTACAATTCGTCCCAATAGCGGGGGCTCTTAGGGTATAAAGCCTCCGGCATATGGTGCGGCTGGTGGCGAAACAGACATCCCATAGGCGAGATCCGCCATGGATATTTGAAGATCACCTATCATTCCCATTAGTTCAAATGTAGTAGGCTCGCGAGCCTGATATAATTGAGGGGTCCAAATTGGGTGTGTGGCAGGCGACCTGGGTGGATGCGGCATGTCAACAGTAGTCTCACCCTGCGGGGTAATTCCTTGACTCAACGTGGCCATCATGACCACGATCTCTTCTGAATTCTGCGTCATGCGCAGTCCTATCTCAGCAAGGAGAAGACACTAGCTGTTCTGGATCGACCCTCTGAACCTCTGAACTGAAACGGAAAACAAGTAGTATTTCAGCCCCAAACAGATCAAACACGGGTGTAGCCGAACAACTGCACTCTACTACCGATCACTGTTCCTCAGAATCACTGCCCCAAATCTGAATCTAATACCCGCAGATATAACTGATTCTCAAAAATACTAATACTGGTGCCCACAGGCCTGATGCTCGAACTTGCAAACTGATATATGCGTTCCCTGCAGAGATACACTCTAAAAGCACATAGCAGGTAAAAGAGAGCCAATACACCCCTATGTTGGGGTAGGGTTTCCCTGTCCTATTTTGTCAGGAGCTAGGGTTTCACTACGCACACAGCGGTTTCAAACAACCTATATCGGGTAAGCAACCTGTCCTAGTTTGGAATGGTCACTACAGCTCCGAATATGCACTAGGTCGAATGGTCAAAAAGGGTGCCCCTAAGAAACCGGGTTTGTGTTCTATCTCGGCAGAGCCAAGAACCGTCCTTTATGGTCATGCCTTGACAAGACAAGCCTCCAGCAAACCGCTCAGGAATACCAGATGGCTAACACGGTGTCCTAGGTGCACCAATGCACATGCAATGCAAAGAAACACATAAGTGTAGTCAAAATAGGATATCACGAGTTCGAGTCAAGCTCTCTAAACTCCCCAATGAGTCGCCAGAACCATAACAGTCCGAGGGAACTCACTAGTTACAGTTAGGACTCAATTTTTGTTACGGTTCTTAATCTTGAACCAAAGAGTCCAACTCTGGCAAATCGTTTTGAGAAAAATGGATTTTGAAAAGAAGTGCCAAACGTGGACTGTTTTGCCAGATACAGAGTCGCCACCTAAATATTTTTAAAATGGGAAATTTAGGAAACCCTGACTCGGTGCCGAAGGCCACGCGTCTGTCATCACCAAAGTTGTCTTGGCTCGGGAGCTTGGGTACGATCGGGGGAGGTCAGCTATGAGCACCCTTTCGCCTTCAAGACCGGCCTCTACTAACCGCGATATCCGATTTTGAAAACATTACATGCTCTTGTTCCGGTTATTAGCCTAGAATTACTATGTTATGTGCGCAGCAAACAAGTATAGACTAGATTGCCTGATTTGGAAATAAGCATTGCATATCCGTTCGTTTTGAAAGCGTTTCGGAATTTGCTACTCGCAAGTAGGCTAAAACATGGATTTCAACAAGTTTTTCCAACTCAAGCAATCCAACCTCCACCCACAGGCATTCAAACAGTTTATCTCATATAAGCATTTAGCCACATGGTAATCATTCACACGCATGCGAGATGCTAAAGCGTAAATACTTACATCGTACTCCGTGCCAAAACAATAAACCAGTTAGCAAACATGCGTGTCCTAGTTCATGTTAAGTGACTAATGCATCGCATGCAAAATGTGATTAGGATAGGCTCGGCTAACCCTAAAATGGCATGTGAAATGCAATCATTCGGTGCACGTATTCAAGTTAGATTTGAAAATACAATGCGATTTGTATGATGTACCGAGCCCGGTGCATGTCAACAAATGCATGGATGCGCATGCATTGCATAAGGTATGCTAAAATAAGCGTGCCCTAATCTACCATCGTAGCGAGTAAATAAAAGGGAAAAAAAAGTGGGGGTTGGAAGACATACACACCACTCACGACGCTTATTCTGATTGCCCTCGCTCGGAGGGACCAAAAGAATATACAAATTAATTAACTACGCAAGCTAATTAAATATTACAAATTAATTAATCTAAGAAAAACAGTAAACCGCCTCGAGGCGAGGGCTCAATGCATGCGCGCTCGGATTCCGCTTGGAATTGCACGGCCATGCCTAGCCTGCCTCTGTTTTCCTTGCTTTGTTCCTCCGAAAACTGCCAAAGCCTCAAGGATGCCTCTCTGGACACTGGAAATTACCACCGGCTAAGTAGAATGATCACCGGCAGTGAATTGTGGCCATCGGCACAAAATAGATCCACCGGCCATCGATTGAATGCCGGTCGGCGAACCTGGCCGGTTGGCAATAAATTCTGCGAGACACGCAACTCACAACAGCAGAGGACAGAATCTGGCATGGCAATACTATTCAAGCTATGTATGCACCAATCATGCTCCCTATCATGTTAATGACTCAAGGGAGGATGTGCCTCGATTCTCGGGCCACCAATCACGCATTTCTATGCATGATGGCCCAAAGAATCAAGTGTGCAATTTTCATGTCAAATGAAATGCAAACTAAACAATCAAAGAGCCCAATCCCCATCACCAAATCAAGGGACAAGGCATGCATGTCTATGTGTGCAATCCTAGGCATGTCAACTAGTATGCAACATGGGATGCAAAGAAGAATGCTAGCATGCAAACTAAGCAAGGGAGTGAACTTAAACATGACTTAGGCAACTCCAAATAGGCCTAAAATCAGTGGCCAAAAGCAAGGAAGTGAAGGCCAAAATGCACACACATATGCAAGCACTCATGGTCCAATACTTTAAGCATAATGGGGCAACTTTTAAACACATTTGAGAGGGCACAAATATGAACAATTAGCATGCAAGTTAAGCTCCGAAATCATGTTAGAAGAGGTGCCAAACCAACTCAAACAAGACAAACAAAAGCATGCAATTGGCCCAAATACTTGAGGCAAGCCAAGGGGCATTGAACTACACTTGGCAAGACCTAACATGGCAAGACTTAAGCAACTAAAATCAGAGTTTTAGCACACAAAATCAAGCCCAAAGGACCACTTAGATGGCATCTAAATGGTTTGAATTCAAAGGCATGCACAATGGTCAAAACATAAGGCATACAACGCATGCTCTCAAAGCAATAAAGAGGCAATTAAGGCAAGCATATGAGCATGCCAAAGGGACTAAAATTACATGTTGGGTGGTTCCAAACAACCAAAATGATGCAAGCAACACATGCTACACATTCACATACTTGAGGCCTACAAGCCCGACAAGCCACAAATGCAAAGGAGCTATACTAAGCATGCCGAAATCAATCCAAACAACTATGGACAGACCTAAAGCATGGCAAAATAAGCAGAAAACATTCATAAGTCTAGGCCTAAATCATGCTCAAACAAAGGCTAACAACCTAAGACATGTTAAGGGACCAAGGAGGCATTACATGGAAACTATACTAAACATGCATGAAGCACCAAAACCAACACACAACATGATTATATTATGGCATAATAAGCATGAAATGCAGCCTAGATATGATCAACACACACTTGAACAAAAGCTTCCTTAAGAGACCAAAGATGGTCCCTTTCAAGGGCAACAAGGAGAGGGGGTGGCCCTCCCCTTTTGGAGACTTCAAGGCACCATCTCCACCACTGAAATCCCTCAAGATTTCAGTGGTGAAGAGGCCCAAACACCAAAGTCTCGAAACTTGCACAAAATAGCACAAAAAGAGGCCTTACAAGGCCTAAGGGTGGTCAAACACACCCAAACCACAAAACACTCTTAACAAACAATCAAGAGGGCCTAAAAAAAGAACTTTTTTGCATTATACACTAAGCACAAAAACATCTCTGAGAAGGGTAGAAATAGGATGCAAAAATGGGGAATAAAAGGCTAGTTTCTTACCCTTGTTGACCACCTTCACAAAGGATGCTCTTGTTGCCTCCTTAAGCTCCAATCCAGTAAAAAATATCAAGAACCAGCCCTTAGAACCGCAGTAGCCCAAGGAAGGTGAAGCACTAGGTGCTTGTGTGCAATAGTAAGACAAAACACATACACTAAGCTTAAGGGAGAGAGAGAGATATAGGATAGATACACAAACCCTAACCTAAAACCAAAGCTCTCTCTGAGTTATTCCCTCTCTAAAAATGTCTAACCTTTAAGCGAAGAGAGGAGACCCTTCTCTTATAGGCAACCAAGTTGTAAAGCTTCTACAACAAGCTTACAAGGAGGGCATCCCTCCATACACGTGTATGGAGGGGAACCAAATGCCAAACAGCTATCTCAAAATATCTCCAAAAGCAGCTAAACAGTAATCGGCTGGCCAAAAATGTCATTTTGACAAAAATGACTGCTGATCGGCAACAAAGAGTGCCGGTCAGCAATATATATTGCCGGTGGCAACAAAAACCAGCCGGTGGCCTCTAGCTAGTGCCGGTGGTGTGTGGGGATGCCTCACAAGGCATTCCCTGCCCCTCCAAGGCAAAGCACAAGTGTTTGGTGCAAAACCAGACACAAAACAGTCGAGTTCGGAGATCCTGAGGCAAGGCGCGTGGCCGAGAACTCCGGGAACTCCAAGCAAATACAAACATGGATAATCACCGAGTGTTCAAACGGTGACGTCCAAGTCTTGAGGACGGTCAAAAATGGGGTGTCTACAGTTGGAAAAGCACTTGATCAATACTGTTTCTAACCGAAACTTCGGTAACGCCTCGGGACTATCATTATTCGGAAATGAGATTCGTAGGTGCTTATGTGTTTATGTGCTTACGTGGAGTGAATTACAGTTGTTGATGCATTAGGACGCAAGTGTTATAGCTTCGGCACATTTGTGAATGTGCTAACGTTCTCTGTTACCTTTATTAAGATGTCAGGACGAGGATGAGGTGGTAGGCAAGGAAGGCCTAGGAGGCAGGAGATGCCTCTACCGGATGATATTCCGGCAAGAGGGGTTGGCGAGCCAATGTGGCGAGCCGGTAGTCGAGAGGCTATGGGCGCCTTAGCCCGAGGGATAGCCGATGCTTTGAGGGAGTCTATGGGTATTCTCAGAGTCGAGAATCCAGTTCAGGCCCAGGTTGTTGAGGCAGGGCCTTCCTTCTTGAATAGGGAGTTCTTCCAGTCTAACCCGGATGAGTTTGTTGGAGATCCAAAAGAGCCACTTAAGGTGGATGAGTGGTTAGAGCAGATGAGTAAGACATTCGAGATGCTTGGCATCGAGGACGGAGCATTGAAATTGACCTTGGCATCTTTCCAACTGAAGGGGGATGCGGGTCAGTGGTGGAAGTTCGTGAAGAGTCGTTTGGATGGCACTTGGGAGGCTTTTGTGGGTGCTTTTCAGGAGAAGTTCTTATCTTCAGCAGTCAGAGAGAAGCTGAGAGATCAGTTTTGCCAGCTTTTACAGTTGAGTTCTTCAATGGCTAAGTATGAGGCTGCTTTTACTAGATTGTCGAGTTACTTTGAACTTGTGGCGTCAGGAAACGCCATATTGTATTGAGAAGAGGTTGGTAGGACCTCAAGATGAGAGTTGGTGGTTTTATGATCCGAGACTATGGGCGCTTGGTTGATGCGGCGGCCCATATGGAGATCATGATGCAGGAGGAGGAGGGACAGAGGGGCTCCAAGAGGAGGCAGGATGGTCAGGGTGATGGCAGGAGACAGAGGGGTGCTAACCCTCAGCAGTCTCAGGGTGGTGTTGCTAGATCGACCTTTCCAGTGCTGAGTGTAGGCTCGGGGAGAGGCAATCAGGGAGATTTCACATGTTACAAGTGTGGTCAGCTGGGCCACAAGGCTTCGGTTTGCCCACAGAGGGGAGGAGGTCAGAGAGCTGCTTCGTCTTGAGCTAGACCGTAGAGCCAGAGTCAGGGCAGGGGTCAGCCACTGTCTTGTTATCAGTGTGGTTAGGCGGGGCACCTGAAGAGGTTTTGCTCGCAGTTGGGTGGCACATTTGGTGCATCTGGGTAGAGGTAGAGTCTTCAGCCAGCTCAGTCAGTGCAGGCCTCGAGGGCCAACCAGGGGGCTTCATCGTCCCGATCAGACTGTGATCGTATGCTCTCGAGGGGTGGCGGTGGATCGAGGGCCCTCTTGGCGGCGTGTATCTTATTACAGACTTAGACTTGGTACCGGTCCCATCAGTTGTGAGAGGTACCTTTCTGTTTTGCAACTCGGTTGCTAGTGTTTTGATTGATACGGGTGCGTCTCATTCTTTTGTATCTGCTGCATTTGCATCTGTTTTGGAATTGGAGTTGGCACAATTAGCATCTCCAATATGTGTTGTATCACCTCTTGGGGGTGAATTGATTTTGAAGCACGGATGTAGAGGTTGCGATATAAAGGTCGCCGATCATCGGCTTCCGTTCCCTTTTGTAGTTATGCCCATGAAGGGTTTTGATGTTATTTTGGATATGGACTGGCTATCGTCATACCGGGCTGTTATCGATTGCTACCGCCAGAGGGTCACAGTATGTACCTTGAGCGGGGAGTATTTTCATTTCTTGGGGGATCGGGTTGGTAGTGTGTTGCCACCGGTGTATGATCTGTGAGGGTGGGGTGAGCTTAGTGGTCTACTTGCTAGCTTTTTGAGTGGTGAGTGTGATGAGACCCAGATTGTATTGCTGAGGGTGGTTTGTGAGTATTCGGATGTTTTTCCCGAGGATCTCGTTGGTTTGCCACCTCACTGTGAGATTGAATTCTCCATTGATTTAGTGCCCGGCACGGCGCCGATTTCTATGGCACCTTACCATTTTGCCCCAGCCGAGTTGAGTGAGTTGAAGACTCAGCTCCAGGAGTTACTGGATAAGGGCTTTGTTCGCCCTAGTGTTTCGCCGTGGGGAGCACCGGTCCTCTTTGCTAAAAAGAAAGATGGTGCCTTGAGATTGTGTATCGACTACCGGAAGTTGAATCGAGCTATGGTCAAGAATAAGTACCCTATGCCCCGTATAGATGATCTGTTTGACCAGTTGAAGGGTTCCCGTTGTTTCTCTAAGATAGATTTGAGATCGGGTTACCACCAGCTGAGGGTCAGGGAGGAGGATATTCCGAAGACGGCATTCCGTACGCAGTATGACCATTATGAGTTTCTGGTGATGTCATTTGGGCTCACCAACGCACCGGCAGTCTTTATGGATTTGATGAACCGGATCTTTCGGGAATTCTTAGATCGTTTCGTAGTCGTTTTCGTGGACGACATTCTTATCTATTCGCCTTCTGAGGAGGAGCACGAGGAACACTTGAGAGTGGTGCTTGGGTTGCTTAGAGCCCATAGGTTGTATGCCAAGTTTGGGAAGTGTGAGTTCTGACTGGGAGAAGTTAAATTCCTAGATCCAAGATAGAGGCAGTGCAAGACTGGGCACAGCTGAAGAGTGTGTTTGAGATCCGCAGTTTTCTGGGGTTAGCTAGGTATTACCGCCGGTTTGTGAAGGATTTCTCCAGGTTAGCTTCACCGTTGACTAGACTGACTCGGAAGGGAGTCAAATTCGTATGGAGTGAGACTTGTGAAAAGTCGTTTCAAGAGCTGAAAGTTAGATTGACCACCGCTCCGGTCTTGATTATTCCGGAGAGAGGGTTAGGTTATGCGGTTTATTGTGATGCCTCACGAGAGGGTTTGGGATGTGTGTTGATGCAAGAGGGGAAAGTGGTTGCCTATGGCTCACGTCAGTTGAAAATTCACGAGAAGAATTACCCTACACATGACCTAGAGCTAGCAGCAGTGATCTTTGCCTTGAAAATCTGGAGGCATTACCTATATGGTGAGAAGTTCGAGGTGTTCTCAGACCACAAGAGTTTGAAGTATCTGTTTACATAGAAAGACTTGAACTTGAGGCAGAGGAGGTGGATGAAGTTTATTGAGGATTACGACTTCGAGTTGTACTATCATCCGGGGAAAGCCAATGTTGTGGCCGATGCCCTTAGTAGGAAATCCATAGGTGATGTAGCTTGTATAGCCATCCGGGAATGGGAGATGTTGGGGGCACTTGGCGAGTTTGATTTGTTTCTGGGCGAATCCGTTGAGGCTGCGGCCTTGTTTTCTGTTGCTGCGCAGCCTACACTTGTGACTAGAGTGTTGGAGGCACAGAGAGGTGACCTTGAGGTAGAATCCCTCAGAGAGAAGATCTCCAGTGGGAAGGTTGAGAAGGGTTTGTCTGAGTATCCCGACCAGAGTGTGAGATACCGAGACCGATTGTTCGTGCTGGAGTCTTGCCGAGAGGAGGTACTTCGAGAGTTTCATTATTCACGTCTTGCGGTGCATCCGGAAGGTACTAAGATGTATCGGGATTTGGGTCGCCAGTTTTGGTGGTGGGGTATGAAGAGAGATGTGGCGGTTTTCGTTTCTAAGTGCCTTACTTGTCAACAAGTGAAGGCCAAGCATCAGAGGCCAGCGGGTTTGTTGCAACCCTTGCCTATTGCCGAATGGAAGTGGGAGCATGTCACTATGGACTTCGTTGTAGGCCTTTCGAGGACTCAGCAGGGTAGTGATGCTATTTGGGTGGTTGTAGACCGGTTGACTAAGTCGACGCACTTTATCCCTATGCGCGTGAGAGATTCGTTAGATCATCTCGCCGATTTGTATATTCGGGACATAGTGAGATTGCAAGGGGTCCCAGTGACGATAGTCTCAGATAGAGATCCTTGTTTTACTGCTAGGTTGTGGCAGAGTTTGCAGAGTGCCTTGGGTACTAAGTTGACCTTTAGCACGACCTATCATCCTCAAACTGACGGGCAGTCCGAGCGTACTATCCAGATCCTTGAGGATATGCTTCGGGGTTGTGTCCTTGATTTTTGTGGGATGTGGGAAAGGCACTTGCCATTGGTGGAGTTCGCCTACAACAACAGTTTCCAGTCTAGTATCGGTATGGCAGCGTTTGAGGCCTTGTGTGGCCGACCGTGTAGGTCTCCAGTTTGTTGGGCCGAGGTGGGTGATGCACCGTTGTTGGGTCTGGAGTTGGTTAGGGAGACGACGGAGAAAGTTGAGCTTATCCGTAGGAGGCTTGTTACAGCCCAGAGTTGTCAGAAATCTTATGCCGATTGTAGGAGACGACCTTTGGTGTTTGAGGTGGGTGATCATGTTTTCTTGAAAATATCACCTAGGCGAGGTTTAATGAGGTTCAGGAAGAGTGGGAAGTTATCCCCTCGGTTTATCAGTCCCTTTGAGATCCTTGAGAGGATTGGGGAAGTTGCTTATTGTTTGGCTTTGCCACCACAGTTGTCCGGGGTGCATGACGTATTTCATATGAGTATGCTTCGGAAGTATGAGCCAGATCCATCACATGTATTGGATTGGACCGACCTAGAGGTAGATGAGGATGCCTCGTATGAGGAGAGACCGGTTCGGGTCCTGGATAAGCGGGATCAAGTCTTGCAAGGCAAGACCATTCCCTTGGAAAAAGTCTTGTGGAAACATCACGGAGTGGAGAAAGCCACTTGGGAACGTGAGTTGGAGGTCCGAGAGAAATATCCGGATCTATTTGTGGATGTTTGAGCATGTATTGTATATTTTGTTGTATTATTGAACCTTAAAAGTATTGAATATATCTTAGGTTGAAAAGCATGATTTATGTTTTGGTTTAATGAAAGAAATTTGAAACTTGCCTCAAAATAGAAGTTTGATATAACATTGCATATGTTTAGTATTGTAAAATTGGAAATGTATCATGAACGTTCGTTATGATATGAAATTGTGGAAAATGAGTTGAAATTGGTAAATTTCAAAGGAATGCATGTTGATAATGTAGGTTGTTATGTATGATGTGAATTGCCTCTTGACAAGAGATGAGATTGACCGGTAATGGGTCGAGATGTTTAATATTATGTTGTAATACTGTTGGGAATGGAGAAAAACTTGTTTTCGAAAACTTGTGCTTAATTTCGGGGACGAAATTCTTTAAGGGGGGGAGGTTATAGCGATCCCGGGTTTTTCCCCTTGTGTACGGTCATCCGGACTTGTTTCCGTAGGTGTTAGTAGTTGCTTATATCTTGTTTGCATCCTTTCGTACTTTGTATTTGAGTTATAGGATGTGTTGGGCAGGTTTGTTACAGGTTGGTTGAACTTAGAAACCAAGGGTAGTTGCCCAGATTTTTGCCTTCACGCTCGAGCGGAGCTTTTGACGCTCGAGCGGGCCTTTCGTTGTTGCTTCTCAGCTTGAGCGGGAGTTTTGACACTCGAGCGTGATTTTCCATCTTCTAGTATTTCTTCTGCAGTGTTGGACGCTCGAGCGGGAGTCTTGACGCTTGAGCGTGAGTTTGTGTGTGACGCTCGAGCTGGGAGTTTTACGCTCGAGCGGGGACCTGGTTTAGCAAAAAGTTCTGGGAGTGTGTATTCGCCGCTCGAGCTGGGATTTCCACGCTCAAGCGGGGCGACTTTTATATAAAACCGAGATCCGACTTTTTGGATAACTTTTTCACATCCTTTTCTCTCTCTTACTTTTCCAAAACTCCATTGTTGAGCCTCTCTCTCTAGAACCTTAACTTCTCTCTAAGTTTTGATCTAGTAGGGGTGATTTCCTCACCTTGGGCCTTTACAAAAGTTGTGTTGATCGTCGAGGGCTACATTTTGATCTGAACATATTAAGTTTTGGAGCACTTTGAGTTTCGTCATCTACTTCCTTTGAGCTCCAAATTTGAGGTAGGGATATCCTACTCCTTCTCATGAACTTTGTCTTTGAATTTTAGCATTTTGATGAGTTGGGGAGCGTTGGGAAATTTTGAGGAAGTTTGGGCCTTTGTGTAATTTTACAAAAGTTGGGGTTTTATTTATAATAAACCCATATGCATGTTTGGCATAGAGAAATGAGTTAAATGTTGGATTATGGATGGAAATGGAACCTTTGGGTTGTTATGTAACTTATGGGAAAAATGCCCTAATTACATTGTTTAGTTAATTTGCATAATTAATTTGGAGAAATAAAGAGTTGAATTGGAAATGTTGAAATTGAACGTGTATGGAATTAAAGGGCGTAGTTGGATCCATTCATCGCTCACCTAGTGGAAATGTCGATTATTTATCCATTTGGTGCATTTATTTTCGGTATAGAAATAACTGCTTTGGGCTATCGGTGGAGGATAGTCTTGATTGTTGTAGACTATGCATGATGATGAGGCAAACTAAACCTAATCGATTGAATATGCTATTGAATATAGCGATTGGAATAATACATCAACTTTATGTATTGATTGATTGTATATGATCTATGTTTATATACATGTATTGTGTGGGAGGAGATAGGGGATGTACTCCACGGTTTAGGGGAAGATAGGGGATGGACCTCTAAACCGGATTTTGCATGACATTGATACAGCACTACCATGTGTATCAAGTGTTGATTATGGAAGTGTTCGAATTGATTTGATATAGCACTAAAATGTATATCGTTATCAATTGTGAAGTATAGAAATGATTCTATGTTGTGTTGATACAGCACCGAGATGTGTATCCTTCGTAAAATGTAGAAATGGTTTATGTGTTATTGATATAGCATTGAAATGTGTATCCACCATGAATTTTGAAAGTGTTTTAAAAAGATGAGTCTATGTCTCATTAAGTTATTTGGCTAAGTGTTGAGCCTTGCTTTTTTTTGAACTCAAGGTTGAGAAAGAAATGGGAAATGAAATGTAACATGGACTTAATGTCATGAAACCGGAATGTGATATAAGTGGATGTATCTGTGTTGACCATCTATCATTGTTCATAGCTGGTTTAGTGTATTTTTACTGGGCGTTGGCTCATCCTATATGGGACATTATTTTCAGGTACATGTAGCATGCCACCTCCGAGGACATAGCTTGGATGATGATGAGAGTTGAAGACTCTTTTTGTTTATTTTGTGTGTATTACATATATATCAGGCCAAGGGCTTCTTTTGTATAGAGTTAGTACTCTTCTTTTGTGCAACCAAGTGTTAACTTGGAAAACTGTAAGCCCGTAGGGCATTTGCTTTTGTTGTTAACATGTAATACTGTTGTAAGAATTACTCTGATAAATAGAAGAATATTTATCTTTTATGTCAACGCATGTCTAAATTGATGGGTTCTAATGTTATTATTTTGAGGGCGTTACACTCTACAATTCTCTCTTTGGATTTCTCTCTCTCTCTTGCCCTTTTGTGCATACAAGTAGAGATACATTTCTAGTTTTCCCATCAACCCTTAACCAAAGTTGCTTATCTTTGGGCTGAGGTTCATTGGGACTTGTTTTGAGCTCTAGAAGGTGATTTTAGCTTGAATTTGGCTTGAATTGTTGCTTAAATTGTGTTTTCCCTTCAAGAGGTAGAAACTTCTCTTTGCTAGCTTGTTTTCAATACTTGATTTGCCATCTTTTTCTACTATTTTTGACCTAGTTTTCAACTGTAAAAACCTCTGTTTTTATGACCTAAAAATGGTAGTTTGAGCCTATTTTGAGTTAGGGAATGGCCCACCCTTCTTGTCTCTTTGCTTGTTAAGCTTTTGTCCTATCTTTTCATCACTCTCAAAACAACCTTTTTGGGTCTTTTAACCATTGAATCTCAGAGGTTTTTCAATGGTAAAAACTTTGTTTTGAAGTCCAAAATAGGAGGGGTTAGCCTCCCCTCCTCGTGTCTTGTTTGCTAGTCTAGGTAGCTTTATGTGTTAGCCTATTTTTCTAGCATTTTGTAGCTTAATCTTATCATGTTTTTGCCTCTGTTTTGACCTTTTTTGGCTTTGTTTTCCACTGGTTAATTCAGTTGAGGCTTGTATTGTATGGTTGTAGTGCAATTTCCTTCACTAGCTTAGTATTTCTAGGCTTTGCGCATCATTTGTGTCTTGGTTGCATGTTTTAATGCTTTTTCATGCCTAATTCCAGTACTTAACATCTCTACAACCTCTCTTTTTGCTTCACTTTTTCATTTGTTTTGAGGGTTGTTTCAACCTTAGGGTTGTTTATGCTTGAGGTTGAGGCTCATGCTTAATGGTTTAATCCTCTTTTGAGAGTTCATTACCAACGGCATGCGGCTTCTCTCATGCCTTGAACTACCCCTTGGTTGACACTTCTTTCGCTTTAGAAGACACTTACCAATGGACTTAACCAATTAAAGAATGGATTGGTAATGTAAAACGAATAAACAAAACATGGCAAGTAAAAGAGGCAAGATAAGAATCTTTCTTGTTGCATTGCATGTGTTCGGATCGGACGTTAATTCGAATACAAGGAAAATGAGACATTTCATACTCAAAGTGATGAAATGTGCCACTTTTCTTCGTCACCATTGCCCTTGATCATGCATGATAGGGTAGTGGTTTTGTTGAGTCTTGTTTTGCACTCATTAAGCTTGTACAAGCTTGGTTGATGGTTTGAGGGCCGAGAGCTACACTTCTTTGAGCTTGTGTGATGACAATGAGGGTAGCAGTACATACACTCTTTGAGAATACACTGCTTTGCCTCTGTTTGCTCTCCATTGCAACAAAAAAAGGAAGTTCAGGGAAGGGGTGGCCGACCAGCCACAAGCAGCAGCTGATCATTGGTGGTCGACTGGCCATCAATGAAAAAGGTTGCTTTGTGTGCTCCTGAAGGGGATCAGAAGTGTTCTGGGTGTTGGCACAATTTTCAGTGATCAAAATATGTGCAAACAGAGGCTGCAATGGCAAAGTGGTGGCATTTTCGGGAGGAGAATCCGAGCATGCATGCATCCCTCGCCCCCCCGAGGTCATTTACTTGCTTTGTAATTAGTTAATTAAAGTGTTTAGCTAATTAATTCGTTTTGTAATATTTAATTAGCTTAGAATTGTTAGTTAAATATCATGCTTGTAATTTTGATTAGCTAGAATAGTTAATTAGTTTTGTGTTGTAATAATTAGCTTAGCTTAGATTAGCTTAGCTTATTTATTCGGATCCTCCATCGCGAGGGCACAATGTTGTAATAAGTGTGCGTGCGTGTGTGTATGTCTTTCAACCCCGCGTCTTTTTCCCTTTTATTTAAATCGCTTTCGTTGGTTAGATTAAGGACATGTTTTAATTAGCATATCACATGCTTGCATCCATTTATTTGTCTTGCATGCACCGAGGCTCGGTGCATCATTCAAACTGCATTACACTTTCAATATTTCTTTGAATACGTGTTTCAAAGCATGTTATCAAAGTGTTGCATATACTATGACTAGGTAGTCGAGCCTATTTAGTCGCGCTCTCTGCATGTGTTTCATTAGGCACTTTGTATAGTTAGGATCATATTTTTTAATGAGTTTCTGTTTTGGCTTGGAGCACTCGGTGAGTTGTTATGCTTTAGCATACTTGCATGAGTGTGATTGCCATGATACCATGTTTCGCATGCTTGCTATGAGGCTATGTGCTTAAATGCTAAACTGCATGAATGCCTGTGGATGAAGGCTTGTTGTTTGAATTGGAACAGTTCAATGAATGTATGTTTTAAGCCCACTTTGTTGTGGCAAATCATGTTTTAAGCCCACTATGTTTGGTGGCAAATCCGCATCTTTAAGCCCACTTGAGGGTAGCAAATTCAAACCATTTTTGCAAACAAAACATGAGTTGAATTGTTCCAAGTCTTGGGACTAGTCTATCACATAGTAATGTTAGTTTAATAACCGGAATAAGAACACATAATGTTTATAAAAGAACATATCATGATTCGTAGAGGCCGATCTTTGATCGGGCTAGCGGCGGTGCTCATTTCAGGACCTTCCCCTCTCGTACCCAAGTTCCTGAGCCGAGACAACTTTGGTGATGACGGACACGTGACCTTTGGCATGAGTCAGGGTTTCCTAAATTTCCCCAAAAATAAAATATTTAGGTGGCGACTCTGTATCTAGCAAAGCAATCCAATTTTGGCATTATTTGATTTAAAATCGATTTTCTAAAAAGGTTTGCTGGATTTGGACGCTTTGGTGATTATCAGTTTCACATTACACTTGTGAGACTACATTCAGAACGGCGGGAGTCCGAACTGTGAGGCCTTATTTTCAAACCCTTTTCAAAAGACGGGGCGCGGAAAAAGGTGAGTCCACACTATGTTTACGTGTAGCAAAGTTAACTATTTAAAAATGTTGTAATCGCCACTTTTTATAATATATATAAAAAAACATCTATGATAAACTCGATATCAAAACCTTAATTAATATATTTCTCAATAAATATGATCAAATAACTTGCTATAAAATCATCTTCCATATATTACGCAGTTTAGTTTTGAAAAAATTTTATAATTGAATATGTATGTTTTTAGGAGTAAAATGATAATTTGTTTTAATAAGCGGTATTAAATTTTATTAATTTATTTTAAGGATGTCATGTTGAAGTAGACAATATTTTTATTTTCAACCAATATTTTTATTTCTAGAGAATGAACCGACAAGAATGAATACAAAATAAAATGTATAAACAAATTAAAGTGTGATTTATTAAAGAAGAAAAAAAACATAAATGATAGATGAACAGAAAATAAGAATAGTAACAAATGAACGCAAATAAAAAGAATACAAGTAACTTTAAACAATATAAAAATATAACAAGTAACACAAATAACAAATAGAATAGATCAATATTTGATAAAACTCAATTTATAAACTATTTTTAAAATTTTGTATTGTAAATAATTTCAAAAGTACAAACTACTAAAATTTTAGGAGTATGAAGTACTTCAATTTCAAAATTATCATATTAATTACTAATATAATATATATAATTTAAAAAAAATTTTTGGGTGTGACCACCTCTATCCGCATCCCCCTAGATCCATCAACGTCTACATCTATCTATACATATAAGAACCGCTTAGCTACTTCAGATTTGTTTTTTCTTTCTGATTTTGCCATTTTATTTTGAATAATTTATTAATAGTGGTCTATATGTTGAGTGAATTTTTTTTTCATAATTACATAAACATTCTTGGTCAATTATGCAACATGTTTTTTTTGTAATTACGCAAACATTCTTGGTAAATTATGAAATAGGTTTTTCTGTAATTACGCAAACATTCTTGGTCAATTATGAAATATACATATTTTATTTTTTAATAAATTACAAATACACCCATAAGGTTTGTTTAAAATATGAATTAGTCCTGTAATACTAGAAATTATAACTATCTTTTGTTATAAATTTTAATTTAACACAATACTTAGGGGAAAAAAATTTATTCTCCTATGCAATAATAAATTATTAAAATTGTTTAATGAAAAATATTTCTCATATTATTAAAAACCGTTAATTGATTTAATCATTTATTTATTAACAAAAGGGTTAATTGAAAAATAATTTTCATATCATTAAAAATTGTTAATTTACTTAATAATTTACATATTAATAAAATTGGTCAGTTGTTATGCGAGTATGATTTATGTATTAATAAAATTAGTCATTTGTATATATATAAATTTTCTTCTGCTTCTTTACTAGTTTAGTTAATTATCTTAGTGTTTTTTTTTTTTTTTTTTTTTTTTTTTTTTTTTTTTCTAGATGAGAGAATTATTTTAGTATTTATTTTATATTTATCTCTTGAGAAAAGCACACACCAATTTTTTAAAATATTTTATTTATAAATTTGGAAGGAATACATCATTAAGTGTATAACAAGTCAAAAAATGATACATATCATACCATAAAATTCTATCATATATCTAATGATTTATTCTATTCAATTTCATAGAATAATATTCTAATTTTTGAAAAATTATCAAAATATAAAACTTAAACATACTGTAATAATAGCCCGTGCCTTACATGGTCTTTTTAAACTAGTTTATATATATAGATATATAGATATATGCACATCAACCATATGTCTCTCTCCATCTCTCAAAGCTCTTTCTCCTTCTTTCTCTCTTCTCTTTCTTTATCAATCATCCATATATATATACATACATACATACATACATACATACATACCTATATTTATGCATATCACCTTTTCATCAACTTCATCAACACCACAGAACCACCAACTTCACCGCCACCGAACTTTATTACTGCCACCATGAGTATCACCATCACTAGCACCTTTGAACACCAAACCCACCTCCTTCACAACCAAGTTCCATCATTACTACCATCAAGCTCAATGAACAATATCACCGCAAGCTCTGCCGCCATTGTCGGACCGTCACCACCACCACTACTAGCTCCGTTACCACCTAGAACCACTCTCCATAGCGTTTTATAAGTGATGAAGAAGAAGGATGAAAAATATGGAGGGAAAAGAAACAAAAGATAAAAGTTTCGGAATTTTTGAAGTTGATTTTTGAACAACTTTCGGCATACTGAAATCACTCATTATGCAAAGAAGTGAGAAAGTAAAGTAGTGTAGGACAAAGTATGAAATGAGGTGATGAGATTGGCAAAAGAATAGAGTAAAATCGTTATCTGAACGATGGTTAAAAAAAAATTCAGAAACAAGAAAAAAAATCTTATTTTTGGTCAAATTTTAAAGCTCTGATGGCATGCAAAAAGAGGTAAAACTAAATGTATGATGGGTGTTACGAAATCTAGGTTGAGAGGTGAATCTAACGACATAAAAATGAGGCAAAATGGAGTTATGGCGAAAGAGATACAAATGTTTGAAGTGGTGGGTTTGAATGTGAAAAGTTTGAATTTTTGTTGGGTCACCATCGCCGTTCGAACAAGGAAGGAGATAAAGTGGGTTTTATCCTGTGCTTTATAGTTCTTGGTGCTATGGTGCATCCAGGCTAATTAGGCAATCTGATGACTTCAAGGATGACCACCCTAAGGTTTTTCGACATGTAGAATCCATTTCTAGGGTCAGATTATGCAAAGTCTAAATCTAAGATGATGATCGACAACTGAAAAATCTAAGAGAATTAAATGAAAGATCAACGGTTAGATTGTATCCGATTGACATGAAATTTCAATAGGATGATCATGGAGCTAGGACGGACATATCCAACAGCAAGAATCATAAATCAAAGTCACACAATAAACCGTTAACAACCTAACCATCGTAAGAACTCTATTAAATACTTTTCTTCTCCTCCTTTAGTTTTATCTTGTCTTGTCCTTTTGCTCTATTTGTAAATAATGATATATGTGATATTATGTGTTGGTTAGATAGTATAATTTTGTAATACATTAATTTTTATTGTTTGGTGAGTTGTTCCTACTAGTTTAAAAAATGTTAAAATAACAAATCTTTATCTATTTAAATAGGATATTATTTGGTGTAAGTATAGCATGTGTGATTTTAATATTTTATTTTTTTGTTGTTGTAAAGGTTAAAAAGATGTGTTTTAAAAGCCTAAATAATTCCTCAAAGTTTTTACCTTTATGCCATATCTATTGTGTGTTTTAGTTTTGTGATATCATATATACTTATTTTGTGAGTTTATTTTACCATATCTTGCCTCATGATTAGCCTTTGTTAGAATTGTAGTGATCATGAGTTGTTCTAACCAAAAGCATAATGGAACAAATAGTGGAAACCTAATGGGGTGGTAACAGGTTTGCAATCACTTGTAATGATTTGATAAGATAAGTGAAGTTGTGTCATTTGTAATGGATTGGAAAGATAATTATAAATTGTAAGTGTTGGTATTGTAATGAGGTTGTGGTAGGATATGTTCCTTCGGTGTGATAACCACACCATGCATATCCTTTATTGCATTTATTTAATTACGTGGAAATTAATTTTGATTGTACATTCTATGATTGATTTGTGTATATGTGATTGATTTGAGAATTATCTGTTGGGAATTTTATTCTTAATCCAAAATTAGAAACCTAAATGATTTGAGGGACCAAAATTGACAAGCTTAATTACTTTAATTTAATAATTAGAGTTTTTTGGGGAGTTTAATTAAAATTTGATTCAGATTAGTAAAATTAAGATTTGATTAATTAGCCTTAAGATTTGATTAATTATGATAATGTGCCATTAGTATATTAAGCTAATCGAATTCTAACTTGATAATATAAGGAGGAGGTGAGGATGAGTTCATTCTTGTATGTGTTTTGCTGGAGAAGTTCTAGAGAGAGAGAGAGAGTCCAAGAATTGAAGAAAAAGAAGAGAGTCAATGAGGAAATCACTATAATTCTAAAATTCAAGCTCTAGGTAAGGATTTGAACCTTAATTCAAGTAGAAAATTTGTCTTATGGTTGTATTCATGAAGAATTTGAGATCATACATGAGTGATTTGAAAGGAATTAGCTTGAAGATAGTGATAATTGAACTAGATGTACACGCATGGTTAATTATGTAATGTTTCATAATTTTGAGTATGATTTTTATTATCTTTGTTGAATTTGAGAGTTAATTACACATGCATCATTGATTTCTAAAGTTTTGAAGGATTAATTTCACAAATTCATAAGTTCAAGTTCATGTTTTGAGAAACAAGAAGAAAAGAGTTTGAAATTTCTACATGCATGGAAATTAAAATTTCAATCTTGTCAAATTCATGTAGTTTTGAGCAAATGGTTTATAATTAATGACTTATTTGTGATTGTTAAAGTGTTTTCATGTTTTTGAGCAAGCCATGCAAGACCCTAAGCTTTGAAATTGCATTTGAAAAACTTTTCTTCATGCTTTCAAAACCTAGAATTCACACAAACCGCTCGAGTGGTAAAGTAACCGCTTGAGCGCCTTTTTTGAGCATTTTGTCTTTTACAGATCGCTCGAGTAACTAAGTTTTTGCTCGAGCTTACATTTGTATCTTCCAGAATCTGTTTTTGCAGACCAAAGTGCTGAGAGCATGCATTCACTACTCGAACAGTGAAATGACTGCTTAAGCAGTCACCTTGTATTTTGTATGTTTCGAAAAGCATTCTCGAGTCTGTGTTTTCATTCTCTTCTATTTCTGAGCATTCTTAGGCATGATGTAAGCCTCATTAATAATTAATAAACTAGAAGCTCACTTAAACAAATTGATTAAAAGAGAACTAATGTGATTAAGTGTTGTGTTTCAATGTGTGTATTTATGTGTAATGTATAGGTTGGACTATGGAGAAGTAACAACTAATTAAATCACTGTGAGTAATATCTTAGTGAAGATATTTTTGGAAAAGTATATTTTTTTACATGTCTTGATATGGTATTCTTTTTTGAAGTTATGTTTTTTTAGAATGAATGAGCTTTCTTTCTGCCTAATCGATGAGACATTCGTTTATGAAATTTCTATGATAAGGTATGTGATGGACCCAAGGTTGTTTCACATGTCTGTTTAATCTGTTATGACTATCACTTCTAATGTATCTGTTATATGATGGACCAAAGGGTCATTTTATTGTTTTAACACAACTTTCATGAATTGGACTGAAGGTCACTCCATTAAGTTTGGTTCTGCTCCGTATGTTCTATTTAATATTATTGGGATGTTTTCCATTATCTATTACCTTTAAAAGGTTCAATGAATTTTCGTATGATATGTTTCTGGATATGATTCTGTATATTGCTCTGAATTGGTTAAGAATGCTTATGAAAAGTTTTGGAATTCATTCATTAAATCCTTTACTTTGATGTTACTCATTGGGCTTTAACTCACCCCCTTCCCCTATATATGTGGGTGAGCATTAGGAGGATCAACCCTAGAGTTTGCTTAGAAGTCTGCCCGTTTTGTGAAGTTAACTGAAGAAGTGCCTCCGTGTTGAGGCTATAGTTTTTGTTTTGTCCAGGTCAAGTTTGACAAAATCTTGTACATAAGCTTATGTTTTTATATCTATGAATTTGTATTCCATGTGTATATTTAGTAAGTGAGTTATAAAATGTTTGAGTTTTTTTATTTATGACATTTATGCACAACTCAATGGACAACTTTATTAATCATTTATTAATCTGCTTCCGCTTCAGGCCCCAATATAATTAATTACTATTCAATTTTGTTTGAAGGACGTAATATATATATGATTACTGGCTGTCGTCAAACCTCAACCTCTAGGGGTGGGTTCGGGTTGTGTAATGCTCTACTTTTTATTTCAGGGTTAACATTTCCAAAACCATTATTATAATACAATTTCAGAGATAACAAACGAAAGTTCTATACATTAACTAGACTAAATAAAAGAAGGATTTCTCATTCGAATACATAATGGATGCAGCATGTGATATAATTAAATACATTGCCGTAGGCTCACATCATTACATATAAATGGAAGGGTTTAACCATTTTACAACAATGGCATTCCGCCAACAAATAAAAGGCCATGTGGCCTCCAAATAAAAAAGATCCTCGATCTTGAACCATTTCTCGACATTCACTTGAAAAAGGATTAGCAACGTGAGATGAACATAAAGTCTAGTAGGGATCCTAACATGATCCTAAATAATAACAACTTATAGATAGTTATGATCACGAATGCTTCATCTCACGTTGCTAATCCTTTTTCAGTTAAATGTCGAGAAGTGGTTTAAGATCGGGGATCTTCTTTATCTGGTGGCCACGAGGCCTTTTATTTGTTAGTAGAATGCCGTCGTTGTAAAAAGGTCGGACCCTTCCTTTTATACGTAATGTTGTGAGCCTACGGGCAACATATTTAATTATATCACATGTTGCATCCATTATGTATTCGAATAAGAGATTCTTCTTTTATTTAGTCTAGTTAATGTATAGAACTTTTATTTATTATCTCTGAAATTGTATTATAATAGTGGTTTTGGTAATGTTATCCATGAAATAAGAAGTGGGGCGTTACAACTTTGTATCAGAGCGAGCCGAGTTTGAATACCTTGGGCTCGTAAGGAGTGGTTTTTACCACAACGAGTTTGCTATGCTTGGTGAGGACGTTTGCATATAGTTAGGATAAGTATTCGGACTTTATGTGTTGTATTTATGTGAGCATGGGGTCAAGTTTCCTGGAAAGTGCTTATAACTGGTGAACTTACTTTGAGGTCTTATTGGAAACACGCCTGATCAACGTGGTTTCTAATAGGAATTCCTTGAGAGTTCCAGGGCGAGTAGTTATCTTGTGGACTTGATTCGATTATGTGATTAAGTGTTTAACTATTTATGTGTAATAGAATTGTGTGCTTGGGGCTAAGTGTGTCTTGTAGCTTTGCGGTGGTGAGTGTGTGCCTCGGGGAAGGCTGTTGTGTTGTGCACTAAGTTTGGTTTTGTTTTTGGGTTTTATAGGATGTCTATACGAGATAATAGATGACGAATTGGGATTAAAAATGCTGGTAGGGGCACAATGGTTCCTTTAGCACCTGCCATTGGTACATTGACTGTCGGTGAGGAAGTTGCACGCAAGATTATAAGAGCAGTGTATGAGGCTCTAACTCATAATGAGGGGGACAATGAGCGTACCCTCAAACTCATGAAGGAGTTTCTTTGCTCCAATCCACCAAAATTTTTAAGGGAGGCAAAATCGTTGAAGGTAGAGGATTGGTCGGAACAGATTACCAAGGCTCTTGATATGCTCAGAGTCGAAGATGAGGGGTTCAGGATTTCTTTGGCGACTTTTCAATTGAAGGGAGACACAGGTTATTGGTGGAAGTATGCTAAGGACACTGTATGTAACACGTGGGTTGCTTTTGCTGAGGCCTTCTTGGCCAAGTACTTCCCTTCTTATGCTCGGGAAAGGTTGAGGGAATAGTTTATTGAGTTACTCCAAGATGCCGCTTCTTTGGCATAGTTTGAGATGAGGTTACTAGTTTCTTAAGGTTTGCTCCAGAGTTGATGGCAACGGAGGATCGTCATTATTGTGAGTTTGAGAAGTGGTTGCGTGATGATATCTAGGAGAAGGTAGTGGGATCTAGATGGAAGAGTTACTATGCTCTAGTAGAAATGGCAACCTATGTGGAGGCCATGGTTATGCGTGTTGGTCAGGTTAGGGAGGAGGCCACTTCGACAACTTGTACGGTTCATAAGCACTTTAGGCTTAGTAAGAGGTAGAGGCGAGCGCATGTTCAGTCCCAGGCTCAGTCCTTGTCTTCGTCGGGGGTTTTAGACTCATATGTTGGGGGACCCAGTAAGGTTTAGGCCCCAGGCTAGTCTCAGAGTAGGGAGTCTGCTGTTTATTTTGATTGTGGTTTGCTGAGCCATGTTACACGTTGTTCCCTTTTGCGTGTAAATCCTTTAGGTGTTTTAGGACCTAGTCAGACTCGATCTTTTTAGTTCAGTTGGGGGCAGTGTCAGTACCAAAAATGAGTAGGCTAGGCTTTGAGAGCTTTGCGGGGGTCAACCTTTCATCCAGAATAGTAGTATTACCCTTGAGAGGTTTGTATTAGAGGCCGTTGATATAATATTTGAACTTTATGTTGTTAACTAACGTACTATTGGATGTTAAGACATCGTGATTATGTGTTATATATATGTTGTTGTTTGTTTACCCTCATGTATTAGGGGCACATAGTGAATCTCGAACTCTCTTTTATATATATGTAATTTGAAGTCGCTAATGGGATTGATGATCCTAGTGTTGCTGTATACCTGATGTTAATTTATGAGATGGTTATGTGATGGCCTGCGAGCCTTATCAATTTAGAAGTTGTTTGTTGAGAACAAGAACTCTGTGGGTTATTATGATTGGTGTGGTGGTATCGTAAGGGCCGAGCAATAAGGCTTTGAATGTGTTGAGTCTACAGGAATGAGAGACTTTAGAGATTTGTGAAATTGGTGAAGGTTTTGTGAAAATGTCTGAGGTAGTGTGAGATTCATATCTCAGGGTAGTGAGAATGGTACTTATGTGTGTTGTTTAGTGTCTTGGGTTTGTTGGTTAGTGATTTCGTTGTGGTCTTATCGATCGTGAACAGGGATAGCGTTTGTGTTGCGGTTAGTTATGAGTTGGTATTTATGTGTGGGTGAAATGGGTTTGTGGTGTTATTAGATATTAGGTAGAGTTTATAAGTGGGAGGAGAATTTCGTGGGTAGTGTAGCTAGCTTTTTGTGCTCCTCGGAGGGGTTTAGTCTCCTCGGATATGATAGCCCTACAGTTTGGACTCCCGTAGTTCTGAATTTGGTTGTACAAGTGTAATGTGAAACAGAAAAACACAAATGAGAGTCTAGATCCGGCAAATCTTTAGAAAATCCATTTATTATCAGACATGCCAAAAATGGACTGCATTGCCAGATTTCAGAGTCGCCACCTAAATATTTTTAAAAAATTTAGGAAACCCGTGACTCAAGCCAAAGGCCACTTAAAGCATCTTGGCTCAGGAACTTAGGTATGAGAGGGGAAGGTCATGAATTGAGCACCTCACTCACCTGATGAAAGATCGGCCTCTACTAATCATGATGTGATTTTTATGTGCATTATATGCTCTTGTTTCGATTAATAATGCTAGCTTACTATGTGAGGCACACAAGTATGGACTATGTCACCCATTTTGGAATGCTTTGATTTTATGTTTGATTAAAAAAAGTTTTGAATACGTGCTACTTAAAAAAAACAAGCTTGTATGTACATTTATCAAAGTTGTTCCAACTTAAGTGAAATAGCCTTCATCCACAGACATTCAAGGAGATACTTTAAATAAGCACTTAGCCTCATGGTAGTATGCTTAATATGGAAACACAAACACACATGCAATGTGCTAATGCAAAAATGCTCGTCAAGTACTCAACTGAGGCAAGCCAAAGAAAAGAAAACAATTAGAAAAAAACATGCTCCTAATATGGAAAGTGACTAATGCAACACATACAAAATGTAACTACTAGGTTCGGCTTATTTATCATGTCATATGGAGCAACTCAAAGCATGCAGTAACACACATATTCAAGTAAGTAGGAAATGACAATGACAATGATATTCGAATGATGAACCTAACCCAATGCATGCAAAAATGGATACAACGCATAGCAATGGTACGAAACTAAAAAATATGATGTTATCTCAGTAAGCATGTAAACAAAATGGAGAAAGAAATGGGGATTGGAAGACATGCAAATATTATAAGTTAGCCCTTGCACAAGAGGGTTCGAATGAATGTCCTAATTAAACTAATTATTACAACACTAAACGAATTAAACTAAACTAATTAATTATTACAAGTCCGAATAGAAGTAAAACAACTAATTAATTACAACATATGAATATGCTTTATTTGCAGTTAGAAAATTATTCTGTTTTGGCCTCAGATTCTAATAGATTCAACTATGAAAGCTTTTAATCTAATAGATTCGAACGGGAGGCGAAGAACTGTATGCACACAACTGAGAACATCCTCCAAAAACCTCTCTGTTTGCTACTAGAATCTGCTCTATTTGCAGTCAGAAAATTATTCTATTTTGGCCTCAGATTCTGCTATGTTCTGCTGCAAAAATGCCATTGCTTGTACAAAATAGGTGGTCTACCGGCCCTGAGAAGTGGTCGACTGTACAGAATGGTGGCTGGCCGGCCACTATTTCTAGGAAATACTCTGCTGCAACAGAGCAAAAATATCTAAGGTATTGTCTATTTAGAAGTTGTTTGTTGAGAACAAGAAATCCGTGGGTTATTGTGAATGGTGTGGTGGTATCGTAAGGGCCGAGCAATAAGGCTTTGAATGTGTTGAGTCTACAGGAATGAGAGACTTTAGAGATTTGTGAAATTGGCGAAGGTTATGTGAAAATGTCTGAGGTAGTGTGAGATTCATATCTCGGGGTAGTGAGAATGGTACTTATGTGTGTTGTTTAGTGTCTTGGGTTTGTTGGTTAGTGATTTCGTTATGGTCTTATCGATCATGAATAGGGATAGTGTTTGTGTTGCGGTTAGTTATGAGTTGGTATTTATGTGTGGGTGAAATGGGTTTGTGGTGTTATTAGATATTGGGTAGAGTTTATAAGTGGGAGGAGAATTTCGTGGGTAGTGTAGCTGGTTTTTCATGCTCCTCGGAGGGGTTTAGTCTCCTCGGATACGATAGCCCTACAGTTCGGACTCCCGTAGTTCTGAATTTGGTTTTACAAGTACAATGTGAAACAGAAAAACACAAATGAGAGTCTAGATCTGGCAAATCTTTAGAAAATCCATTTATTATCAGACATGCCAAAAATGGACTGCATTGCCAGATTTCAGAGTCGCTGCCTAAATATTTTTGAAAAATTTAGGAAACCCGTGACTCAAGCCAAAGGCCACTTAAAGTGTCTTGGCTCAGGAATTTAGGTATGAGAGGGGAAGGTCATGAATTGAGCACCCCACTCACCTGATCAAAGATCAGCCTCTACTAATCATGATGTGATTTTTATGTATATTATATGCTCTTGTTTCGATTAATAATGCTAGCTTACTATGTGAGGCACACAAGTATGGACTATGTCACCCATTTTGGAATGCTTTGATTTTATGTTTGATTGAAAAAAGTTTTGAATACGTGCTACTTAAAAAAAACAAGCTCGTATGTACATTTATCAAAGTTGTTCCAACTTAAGTAAAATAGCCTTCATCCACAGACATTCAAAGAGATACTTTAAATAAGCACTTAGCCTCATGGTAGTATGCTTGATATGGCAACACAAACACACATGCAATGTGCTAATGCAAAAATGCTCGTCAAGTACTCAACCGAGGCAAGCCAAAGAAAAGAAAACAATTAGAAAAAAAGCATGCTCCTGATATGGAAAGTGACTAATGCAACACATACAAAATGTAACTATTAGGTTCGGCTTATTTATCATGTCATATGGAGCAACTCAAAGCATGCAGTAACACATATTCAAGTAAGTAGGAAATGACAATGACAATGATATTAGAATGATGAACCTAACCCAATGCATGCAAAAATGGATACGACGCATAGCAATGGTACAAAACTAAAAAATATGATGCTATCTCAGTAAGCATGTAAATAAAATGGAGAAAGAAATGGGGGTTGGAAGACATGTAAATATTACAAGTTAGCCCTTGCACAAGAGGGTTCGAATGAATGTCCTAATTAAACTAATTATTACAACACTAAACGAATTAAACTAAACTAATTAATTATTACAAGTCCGAATAGAAGTAAAACAACTAATTAATTACAACATATGAATATGCTTTATTTGCAGTTAGAAAATTATTCTGTTTTGGCCTCAGATTCTAATAGATTCAACTATGAAAGCTTTTAATCTAATAGATTCGAACGGGAGGCGAAGAACCGTATGCACACAATCGAGAACATCCTCCAAAAACCTCTCTATTTGCTACTAGAATCTGCTCTATTTGCAGTCAGAATATTATTCTATTTTGGCCTCAGATTCTGCTCTGTTCTGCTACAAAAATGCCACTGCTTGTACAAAATAGGTGGTCTACTGGCCCTGAGAAGTGGTCGACTATACAGAATGGTGGCTGGCCGGCCACTATTTCTAGGAAATACTCTGCTGCAACAGAGCGAAAATAAAGTGTTTCCAGGATATGTTTATCCTCTCTGCCCTTCTCTATCATAAAGATCATCAAGGGATGAGTAGATTCGATTTTTAAATCATCAATTATTGCAAATTTGTTGCATGATGATCTTAGAAACGATAGGACAAGAGCACAATAAAATGGAATAAAAGACAAACAACACCTCTCCCCTATCATGGAGTTTTTTTCAAGAGAGAGGGTTGACTTGCTTTATGAATCATCAAACATCACTTAAATAGTATGTGATTATTCAGGACGCAATAGGTTTAGTATAACGTCCGATTGAACCTAACCAAATTTTATCATCTTTTTACCTTTTTTTACTTCAATTTTATCAGCCCTTTTTTACTTTACCTTTCCTTTTTCTTATCTTTTCTTCCTTTTTATCCAAAGGTGATAATTACGTCCACTAAGTTCAAAAGCAATAAAGAGTAGCAAGCATGACTTGACCCAAGAAATGAGCTTTTCAGGCCCTTTTCTATGGGGGAAATTATAAATAAAGGATCAAACTCATTTACAAGAGATAATGAATTCGGAGTCAAACCCAAAACGAGCGATAATGACTCCAAATCCAAACTTGATAATAAGCTATAATAAACCTTTCCTTTGTGATTTCCAAGGGTCTAACTAAAAAATTTGTCCCTTAGAAGTAATGCATCGGTGATAAAGGGAAGTGTCAAACAAGAGATCATGCATAATGTAAGAGAGATGTAATGCCCTGGTAATGAACCTCCAAAAGATTAAACCATTTAGCACGAGGGGTCTTTTTCTTATGCCTTGAGCAACAATCTTTTGTTTGATACAACTCTTGATCAAAGAAACAAAGAAAGGAGGGGGATTGCAGAGTGCTAATGAAAAGTGGATGATTACAATTGTGTGAATATATGCATGCAAGCTATAAAAATAATGAAAGACGAGACTATTAACTCAAATGGATTGGAAGCTATGGCCTATACACCAAATCCATGAGGACTTACAACAACACAAGTGTAATATTCAAAGCATAAATTAAATAACTCTCTAAACAGCTCCTAAACTCCAAAAAATAGTGGCTAAAACCACAAGAAACAAAGTAGAAAAAGGCAAAGGAACAAGCTATGGAACAAGACCTAAGGAAGGATGGCTAACCCCTCCTCTTTTTGTGACTTTTCAGTCAAAATTTTAAGCTTAAAACAACTCTTAAATCAGCATAAAAACACAAGAAAAAGAGAGAGAAAAGATGGTACAAAAGCTCAAAGATTACCCCTTTAAAAAGATGCTCTTCTTTGTTGACAAACCACAAGCTAAGCACTCTCAATGGTCTGAAATTATCTTCACAAATCCCAGCAAAAGCTTTAAGTTTAAGCTTAGAAGGTGTATGTATAGTGTATGTATATTGCAAGAGAGGTGGGAAGTGTATTGGACAAGTTATAGCTTTTGGCTAAAATTTTCTAACCCTAAACCATGAAAGGGGGGACTTGTATTTATAGAAAAACAGGTTCTCAGGTCAGAAATATCTATAAAGAGACAGTTGGTGCAAAGCATGCACATGAGGACAATTGGCTATTGCAAAATATCTGCTTGCGCTAAACATGGCCAGCCGGCCATGAAGGGAGACGACTGACTAATCAAAAATGGCCTGCCGGCCACTTGTTGGCCAGTTCTTCTCTAAGTGGTTAGGCTAGAAAAAATAAGGTTTTGGTTTAAAGGGGGTGTAAGGTTTAGGTTTTAAAGCTTGAAACCGAAGCCTTTTCTTGAAGAAATTGAACGATTGCACAGCATAACATTTCATCATTGAGTATTCAACGTGAGGCACCCAAGTCTTAAGGGCGGTCAAAATGGAGTGTCTACAATTGCCCCTCTTTAATAGAGTTTGATGTCATGAAATGATGTGAGTGAATGTCAAAGTCTGAAGACGACCCATTTGACAAGGCCATAAGACTTGGGCAAACAAACAAAATGCAAATGCAATTAGTTGAACTTGAAAGTTGCATACGTATACTTTTGCAAGGAATCAAACTAGCGTAGTTCAAGGGCAAAATGCAAATGATATGCTCAAGACTACTTTTTGGAAACTGGACTCACATGCTTCGTGAAGCTAGTTATTTTGAAAATCCATGATCATGTAAGGCAATGCAATAAGCAATAACAAGATGACAACATATGAATGAAACAAGCCTCAAGCTTAAGTCAAAATAAGTCCAACTGTGTTTCACACGAAAAGGAGTAAGTAAACAATAATTCCAAACACGTTTCACGTGAAAGGAAGAAAGATGGTGTAACTAATAGGCGCATCTCACCGTATTTCATACAGAGAAAGAGAAGGTCTTAATCGGGTAAAAGAGCAACCTAATGCGTTTCACGCGAAAGCGGTACAAAGGTGGTGTAACCAACATGCGTATCTCACTGTATTTCATACGGAGATAGGGAAGGTTTTAACCAGGTGAAACAAGGGTGGGTGTAACCAATAGGTGTATCACCACATTTCATACGGAGAGAGGAAAGGTTTTAACCAAGCGAAATAGGGTGGTGTAACCAACAGGCGTATCTCACTGTATTTCATACGGAGAAAGGGAAGGTTTTAACTAAGTGAAACAACATCCTAACGTATTTCACGCGAGGGAAGAGAAGTGTGGTGTAACTAATAGGTGTATCTCACCGTATTTCGAACGGAGAGAGGGAAGGTTTTAATAAAGTGAAAGGTGCAAGCCAAACTACATTTCATGCAGAGAGGAGGTAAGACAAAAGGTACAAGCCAAACTGCACTTCGCGCAGAAAGGGAAAGGGGTATAAGCCAAATCACACTCATGTGACAAGGGTGAACACAATTAATGAAAAACACGATGCACATGAATGCAACATACATAATGTAATATAATTATGCGAAATATGATGCGATGCATGCTCCATGTAACATAATACGAAACATAATTGAAAAGATAAACCAAAAAGCTGTGGTTTTGAAAACACCTCAAAAGATCTCCGACTTACAGTTCGAAGGTCCTCAAATACTCAGAAAAGGATACAGCTTGCTTAAGCTTGAGATCGGGGCATTTTTCCACTTCAGAGAAATGACGGGACCTGAGACGGTGCATCTGAAATGACATTTTGGAATTTTCTGTAATTGAAACAAACCCAAATTCTTCAATTTTTCTGTTTACAGATGAATACAAGACCCTCCATGCATAGAATAAGCAAGATCTCAGCAAAAACACAGCAGGACCACTTGATAGGCATGGCCGGCCAAAAGAAGGGTCAACCGGCCAATTGTTTGGATGGTTGGCCACCCGTGTCGACAACGGGGGCAGTTTCCGGCTTTCACACCTGAGGCTCTTTAGAACATGCTTTCAGCCCATTTTTTCACACACACCAAGTTGAAATTCTCCTCTCTCTCTCTCTCTCTCTCTCTCTCTCTCTCTCTCTCTCGATTTTCATGTTACTTGCTTTACCCAACGACCTATGCAAACTTTTTTCGTAAACCTACTTGGCCCTCTACTTTTTGAACCGATTGAATTTTGTTTTGGCTGAGTTTTTGGCTTTCTCATTCTTTTTGGCTCATTCTCACGGGTTTTTCTTAGTTTTCTATACTCTCTTTCGAGTTTTCTCTTTTTCCTTTCTTTTTCTCTCTCATAGGGTTTGGTTTTGGGTTTTGGGTTTTTTATTTTTTATTTTTTTTATTTTTTTATACCTGTTGTTCTTTTTTTTTTTTTCTTGCTTTTCTCTCACCACCCACTACATTCTCCATGGCTGATGATGTTCCACATGATGGTTCCCTTCCCGAGGTACCAGTGCTTCCACTTACTATAGGGGAAGAGGAGTCGATGATAGGCGAAGCCGGCGGGGCAGTAGAAGACATTGCTGTGGAGGAGATATACCCTCCAGAGCCTGAGCTCGAGCTATTGCTGCTGAGGGTAAGGCCTTTTGATCTAGCCACCTATCGCCCCAGCACATACGCGATGGCTCTTGGCGGCATGTTGTGATTCGAGGATTTTGCTCGAGACGCACTCGAGGACTTTGTCTTGAGGGAGCGTGGATCACACCTTTCTTACGACACTGTAGAGATAAGAACCTTTGCTCCTTTTTTAAGCACTTTGCTTGCTTTGATATTCAATATTATTTTTTATCTGCCATGCATGTAACAAATTCTTCTATTTCAACACAGGGCGATGCTCTCGCCTAGAGAGGTTATGGGGTAGTGACTGCGAGAGACTGGTACCAGGAGCTCTCCATTTGAGTTAGAGAGTTGGTTGATGAGGTAGGCTTCGGCCTATTTTGCTTGGGGTTCGTATGACTACATGCTAGTTGTCCTTGCTCGGTGCCTTAGTGGAGAGGTGGTGGGATACCACCAACTCCTTCCGCTTCTCCTCTATAGAGGACATGACGATGACCCCATATGATTCTCCATGCTTACGGGCTACGTGTAGGGGGTGATCCGATCCCCTTTGATATAGATATGGACCAGTGGGAGGCCGCTTGAATTTATCTACTTGGAGCATGCCCTCCTTTGGACAGGCCAACCATGGTTAGATATAGTTGGTTCTATGACCATTTCCATGGGAGTTAGCCAGAGACTTAGGAGCAGATCGAGCAGTATACCCGAGGCTTTTTGATCTACCTTCTCAGTACCATCTTGTTTACGAATAGGTGGAATACTGTAGGTCTGTCTTTGCTCAGTGCTTTAGTCGTGTTACCCCGGGTGTGGTTCAATAATTGGGATGGTATTGGCCTTACCACTCTGTATGGCTATATGAGCTCCGATTCTTGCAAGAAGGTGAACCAAGGTCGGAGGCTACTAGAGAGCTTGAGAGGTACATACTGCACTTTCTGTTTCCATTTCTGTTATAAACAATGCTTTTTGCTTTTCACTTTCTATCTTTATTTCTATATGTACATGTATTTCTGTCTTTGCCTGTTGACTCACAAACTGATCTTTTCTTGCAGCTCTGGGTATATGCCTACTTCCCTGCCCTTGCCCCCCTGCCACGGGATAAGGTGAAGGCAACAGTCTCCTACTCCAGATGATACGATAAAAGGTATTGCCCTCGGTGCCACAATGTCACCACCTTCGCCTATTACCGCCGTTTCTTCAACATAGTGACGACGCGTGAGGTAATCTAAAACTAATGTCCATTCCATTTCATTTCTATTGCTTTCATTCCATGCTCTGACAACTGACAACAACTGACAACCATAAATTCTCTGTTTGCAGGTGATGTGGTAGCCATGCGTGGCGATGCTGGTCAGGACGAGGGACGAGTATGCTGGGTCTTAAGATACCTCTAGGTTATAGATCTTACTGAAGGGTCCTTTCTACAGAACCTAGTATTTGAGAGAGAGGTTCATGCGCCAGACCCTGGGGTTACCAGATCCCATTGTTCCTGCTTCTCCTCCACTATCCATGAGGATCGCTAATAGCCTACCTGTCGAGGCTATTGTGCAGTTTATGGTGGGGCAGGATGTTGATCTCTTTTACAGGGTTGGGGACTACACCGAGTTCATACGGACCAACCTCATGCTGCCTCTGACCAGAGCTCACGCGGGAGGTGTTGTAGATGTTTCTGCTTTGGAGGTTCTATTCTAGCGGTTGAGCTTTACACTGGAGGAGCTGCCCCGTTGTACATGTAGTTGGTCTGCCCGTGATCCCGGCCATGATCACATATTAGCAGCCAAGTGGGACAGCCCACCAAATTCCAGTTGAGTACCTGGAGGAACGCGAGTACGTTAGGGACCCCGACGTGGAGTAGGTATGTACTTTGTCTTGTAGTTTATGTTTCACATTCCCTTTTCTGTATACTAATGTTCAAATTGACTCGTAGGTGCTGGTGGATTATGTGGACGGCCTCCTTTAGTTTGTCGACTACCTAGTCCAGATGGTACAGAGGAGGGAGGCCCTCCTTGCCTACCACGGTCATCATGTACTTCATTTTTCTCATTCATCTGACTGCTTTGATTCTCTTCTTGCCACACTCATATTGATTTGCACCAAACTGTACTGATACTTTGTTTCTTGCTTTCAACCTCCACCTGCATTTGCGGCACCAATGACACCTCATCCTATTGTGGAGAGGATAGGTAGACAGGCTTCTTTACGTGACAGGGGAGAGGGTAGAGGTTAGGGCAGAGGTAGGGGTACCCAGAGTCAGAGTGGAGAGTCTCAGGCACAGAAGACTTCCTCATCTTCAGAGCTGACTTTGAGTGGAGATGATGTCAAGACCAGCGGCACTGAGGGGACGATGAACGAGCACTCCGAGTCTAAGAGTAGAGAGGATAATGCTGGTTCTGAGTCACACTTCTCTGACAACAGTGGTGCTGATGATGACAACGATCATGAGTCCCCTCCTCGGAAGAGGACGAAGAGGGCCCCTCGACGCACTGGATGTGGTTGATATTGATTTTTGCACCTTTTTTTTTTTGTTGCTCTTTTGTTTTGTTTTGTTAGTTCAAAACTTTGTACAGCTTCAGATAGGTCTTTACTTTTCTTTTGAAAACTTGTTTTTTCTCTCTTATAAAAACTATGATTAGGGTCGAACCCTGCAGTTTTATAAAAGAAAGGATTTCGTTTTGCATAGCATCTCGAGCTTGACACAATAGTTGCATAAAAATTGATTGTATTTGAAATTGAAATTGAGAATGATTACAATTGAACAAGTTCTTTAACCGGATATTGAGCCTATAACCAACCGAAATACAAAATACAACTCAACAAAAGAAAAACAAAGTAAAAACAACTTAAACACAACTATTTACACTTGCTAGAAAAAAAATAATCATAACAAGACTTAAAAGCAAAAGGGCTAACATAAAACTATTGCCCAATTGCCTAGCCAGCATACTTGGTCGGCCACCCAACAGAATGGACGGCTAGCGGGTGAACTAGCTGGCAAGCCAAGACTTGCGGCTGGATAGCTAGCAACAGCTGCCAGCCACTTACACACCCCTATCTTCTATAAAGGCATTCTCTTGATATTTCTTCAACATAACTTCACCTTTTCTACTGTTTTCTCTAAAAATGGAGATTTTTCTTGTTGAGAGACTCAAGGATTGGACGGCCACTTTGGACAGCACGAAAAAGATAAATTTCAACGGTTTTGGCATAAATGCTCTTCTTCCATTGAAAACGATTTCCTACTCGCAAGTAGGCTAAAATACGGATTTTGCCACCCTCAAGTGGGCTTAGAAAACATGGTGATTTGCCACTCTCAAGTGGGCTTAAAACTCGCAATCAATGAATTGTCCCAATTCAAGTAACCCAACCTTCACCCACAGGCATTCAGGCAGTTATATCACATAAGCAAATAGCCTCATGGCAAGCATGCTATCATGGCAACACTCACACTCATGCAGGATGCTAAAGCATAAACACTTACAGTGTACTCCGAGCCAAAAAAGAAGCTAGTTAGTAATCAATGCATGATCCTAGCTATGTCAAGAATGCCTAATGCAACACATGCAAAATGCAACTAAGATAGGCTTGGCTATTCTAAAATGTCATGTGAGATACAACTTGATACATGTATTCAACTTGGAATTGAAGTACAATACAGTTAGTATGATGCGCTGAGCCCGGTGCATGCAAGACAGATAAATGAAAGCAAACATGCGAAGCATAAGGATGCTAATTGAAACATGCCCTAAAACTAACCATCGAAAGCATGTAAGTAAAAGGGAGAAAGACGTGGGGTTGGAAGACATGCATCACACACACGCACACTTATTTACAACCGTTGGCCCTCTCGACGGAGGGTTTGAATAAATAATACAGAACCAGCTAGCTATTCTAAGCTAATCTAATTAAACTAGTTATTACACGACAAAAAGAATAACAAGCTACAGCTAATTATTACATAACTCTAGCTAATTAACAAATTAACTAAGTTAGCAATTAAAATAAGCATATAAACTATATGATGTAGGCTGCGTCAACTCTGCCTTGGATGACGAAGGATGCATGCATGCTCGAATCGCCTTGCTTGGAAATCCATCGCAATGCCCTGATTTGCCTCTATTTGCAATTGATCTCAGAACACTGCAAAAGGCTCCAGAAGGCTGAAACTCCACCTTGGGAATCTGTGGGAAGGCTGTCGACCAGTTTTGGCTTTGGAGACCACCTGCCGACCACTTTTTGTGGTGAAAACTAGAAAAAGTGGTCAGCCAACCACTTTATCTGGTCGGCCGACCAGTTTCTACTGCCAGACTTCAGTTTGCTGCAACAGAGAGCAAAAAAGGGCATGGCAATGTATTTGCAAGATATGTGTGCACAACCACCCTCCCTATCATTTCATAAGCTCAAGGGAGTGTGGTTCTTGACCCTCGGGCCACCAATCGCGCATCTTGATGCATGATGGCTGAGAGGTGAAGTTGCACAATTCAGTATGAAAATGAATGCACAAGTAAACACATAAGGACTAAACCTCTATCATGTAAGATCAAGAGCGTCGGCGACCGAGAATTGAGGCACGTTACATCACTTCAAGTATGAAACGTCCCTCATTTCTCGTGTTTAGACTAAACACCTATTCCAAACACAATGCAACAAGTGGCATGGAACATAGCATACTCAATGCAAGGAACATGCACACTCAATGCTAAGCAACAAAATGGCATACACAATGCGAATGACAACCTAGCATACTCAATGCAAGGTAAGGTGGCATACTCGAGGCAATATGACCTAAGCATACACAATGCAAAGTATATGGCATACGCAATGGAATGGACAACATAGCATGGAAACAACATGCAATCAATCATGTTCAATGGACTTAAATTAAAGTGGCCAGACCTCAGCCATGCCTAAATAGAGGCCATTGGTGATAAAATAAAGGCATGGAAGTAAGAGAAATGCATGCACATGTATTGGCTCACCAATTAGGCATAAGAACACAACTCTCAAAAGGCATTGAAAGGATGAAACATGGAGTACAATGGCATATGTTCCAGCACTGAAATGTCATGCTAAATGACTTCAAATCATGCAAACAACTCACATGGTGCATGTTGCAAGGCTTAAGCATCAAAGCTAGTGAAGTGTATTACACTAGAGGCATGCAAGACAATGCTCAAATGGTCAAACCAGCCCCAAAAAGACCTTATACAGGCCAAAACAGTAGCCAAAATGGACTGAGATGATGGCTTGAAAGGCAAGAAAATGAGGCTCATGCAATGGCTCACAAACAAGGCATAAAGGGGCAACTCTCAAACACATTGAAGGAGTGATAAACAAGAGAGTATGGCAAAGATATAAGCTCTGAAATATCATTTAAAATGATGCCAAGGCATGCAAACATCACAAGTATAGCATGGCAGAGGCCTCAAAACTCAAGACTAGTCAAGGCATTTGCACTATAGCTATACAATGCATGAAACATATGGCCAATACAACCCAAAATAGTCCTAGAGCATGCCAAAACAGTGACAAAACATGCATGGAGCAAAGCCAAAACAAGCTAGCATGAAGGATCAAAACATGGAGTATGTAAGGCCAATAAGGAGGTTTACACTACACCTACCAAAGCCAAGTGTATGATGACTTAACCAACAAAAATCAGAGTTATGACATGTCAAATGATGGCAAAAAACCTACTGAAATGGAGCCAATACATGCTAGAAAGACATGCTACTTTGCAAGGCTACAAGTAGGTTTACACTACAAGTATAAGAAGCATGCAAGAGGTGACCAAGACAGACCAAAACAGAGTTATGGAAGGTCTGGAAAGTCATAAAAACATGCTTGAAAATAGCTAACATAAGCCACAAAAAGATGCTACTTTATAGAGTTAACAAGGCATGGCATGGAGAGACAATGAGAGGAGGCTATCCCCTCCCATTTGGGACCTCAAAACAAGCTTTTTACCACTAAAAATCCTCTAGATTTCAGTGGTTCTAAGGCCACAAAAAGTTGTTTTGAAAGGCCTTAGAAGATGGCTCAAAAGCTATACAAGTCAAGGAGCAAAAGGGAGGAAACACCTCCTAGCCAAACAAGGCACAAGCCAACACTTTGAGGACTGAAAAACAGAGTTTTCTTCAGTTCATAACCAAGCCAAAAATAGTTTAAAAGGGTGGCAAAACAAGCATGCAAGAATGGCCAAGACAGTGTACAAAAATGAGCTTAAAAGAGGGAGATGCTTACCCTTGAAGCACAGCTGCAAAACAACCACTTTTCTTAGCCAAACAACCTTCAATCAGCCCAAAAACCAGTTCCAAGAGACCTCAGCCCATGGATATGCAACTTCGATGAAGGATGCCTAGGCCAACTAGTTATATTTCTCTACTTCTATGCCCTTCTATGCACAAAAGGGGAAGAGAGAGTGAACTATAGAGAGAGAGGCAGAGATTTAGGTCTGAAAATTCTAGAGAGAGAGGAATTTTTAGAGAGAGAGGCTCCGAACTTGCTCAAGAAGTTCTCCCTTTGCAAAATGGGAGATATGGCTCATATATAGCAAAAAACAAGAGTTGGTTCGAAATATCTGTTTATGGAACAGCTGGAGGGAAAATATCTTCAAAAAATCTGAGTTTGGGACCTGCCAGCCGCTTTTCTGGTTAGCCGACCACTTTTCTGGTTGGCCAGCTACTTTTTTTGGTCGGCCGACCACTTTTCTACTTTCCAGGTCCAACTTCAAATGGCCATAACTCCTTCATATGGACTCTTTTTCAGGTCATTCTTGTGTCCAAATTGAAGCCCCGAAAGTAAGCTTTCCAATAATGCAAGCCTCACATCAAAATTACAACTGTGAAAAAAGTTATGCCTATTTTGGTGAAGCCGCTCAGTTTCGATCCTTCTCGAATTCATGCCAAACTTCTCCCAAACTAGTTTTCTTCTCTCCTTTCTCATTTTCTTCAAATCCAAACCCCTAAACAAGGTGTTTTGAAAGATTTTTCAAAGATTTCATCTCTTTTTCATTCATTTCCACTTTGTCCTTGCTCGATTTACCGAAAGGCGCAACATTTAACAAAATGCGAGCGTCGGAACATCGTAGGAACTTTGTTTCAAAAATGTTTTGAAAGAGAGGGTTTTAAGGTCTTAAAATCATTTAAAATAGATTTGGTCCAAAATGGGGTGTGAGGTTAGGATTTGACTCTCCTCTTGCCGAAGGAATTGAACCTTTGCACCGCACAACTTTCAACACCAAGTAAACCATCAGTAACGGCACCCCAGTCTTAAGGGTGGTCAAAAATAGGGTGTCCACACATGTTATGTTTCAAAGTTTTGAGTTTTGTTTTGTACAATTGGCAAAGCTTTTGGGCTTGATTTTGCGAAATGGTATGTAATTCTTCACATACTATGAGTGTCTCAATGTTTTACCAAGTTTTAGCCCGAAAGAATGTGTTTTGAAGCTTTAAAATTGAGTTTTGAAGCTGGGAGTGTAATTTGGAAATTCTAGAATTCTACATTACCACTCGAACAATAGAAGTTGCGCTCGAGTTTTGTTTTGTGCTTCCGTTCGAGCGAAGAAGTCTAAGCTTGAGCGCAAAATTCATGCTCCTAGAAGTTTTACATATTTTTGCAAACCACTCGAGCGACTAAAGTTGCGCTCGAGAGGAAACCCTTTTTAATCAGTCTTTTTGTAAGACTTAGAAACACACTAAGAACGAAACGTAATGAGTTTAGTATTTTCTGACATTTGCTTCAATGTGCATCCATTATCTATTTGTGTATGTCACGCGCTGTGTGCCATTCGATCTGTTTACTTTGTTTGTTTGCTTCTGGAGCCATATGTGAGTAATAACTTAGTAAAGCTATGTTCAACTTTATTTATTTTCTATATGATGAAATAAGATTTGTTTTTTGAAATGTTATGTCCTGTATAATGAATGATTGTCCAATTTTTGAAATGTATTCATGGCATCCTTAGCATATCTGTTAGCTGTTACTTGGTATCGGAAGTTCCATTATGGAACTTAATATGCCTGTAATCTATTGCCCACATTGGAGGCTCCATCAGTATATCTGTTATCTATTACCCAAATCTAGAGGTTCCTATATGGAACTGGTCACTGATAACCACCATTTGTTCTGTATCTGTTTTGTATTTTCTTTGTATATGTTCTGTTAGCACTAATGGATGTACCACGTATTATTAAGCATGAACTCTGATTTCTGTACATGAGTAAACAAGAATATGAACATGGATCTGCTTTCGTTTCTGAAATAAATATGAATCTGTTCTCTAAATCTGATATGGGACATCATTCATTTAAGCCCCTTTACTCTGTTATTATTCACTGGGCTCCTGCTCACTATATTATCTATGTATGTGGTGACTAGGCGTGCGACCAGGCCCAATGATGGTAGCCTGAAGATCTGTTTTGTCGGCTAACCCTTGTGCCTCCTAAGGAGGTTCTAGAAAAACGTCATGTCGTTGAGTTTTGTGAATTAAGTTTAAGACTCTGTTATCTTTTATCAAAATCTGAACTAGTTTTTCATTTATCTGTATATGTGTGTGTGACGTAAGACTAATGTACATATGATGTCATGTTTTGCGAAGATAAAGTTTTAAATTCTAGTTCCATGTATGTCTACACAGTTCAATAGACTATGTATGTTTTATATCTGCTTCTGCAGCCCCTTATTATGTGTTAATTTGGTCTGAGGCCATTGGTAATCCTATGATTACTGGCCCGTTACAATGCTAAACCTATAGGGGTGGGTTTGGGTCATGACAGAGTGGTATCAGAGCACGAGTTATACCGCACCCGCAAGTTCATAAGAGCTATATGATGTCCTAGAAAAAAATTAGGAAAATTTCATCTGCATGTGTGTGTTTTCTGTAAATGTGAAAACTGAATCTAAATATGAACATATGAAATTGAAAAGAATGAACCAAAACTCAATACTGTAGACACTGTGAACAAATTATTCCTATGTTTATTATTACCTTGTTTACCTATAACAACATGGAAAATACAAGAAGTAATGATGCAACCGAATCTTCCGTTGCCCGAATGAGCCGAATGGAACAAATGCTTGCAGCCTTAACAGAGTCTTTGAGGCAACAACCTTTGCCTCCTTCACCCCCTTCGGTCCAAGCAAAACCGGTGAACAATGAGAAGGCCATATGGTATCTGGAGAAGGAGTGACAGTAGATTCTTCCAAAATAGAAGTAGTCCAAGATTGGGAACAACCTAAGAACACCTTTGAAATTCAGAATTTCTTGGGGTTAGCTGGGTATTATCGTCTATTTGTGAAGGATTTCTCAAAATTAGCCTCACCATTGACTAGGCTTACGAGGAAGGGAATGGAGTTTGCGTGGAATGAGACTTGTGAGAAGCTGTTCCAAGAACTTAAGGTTAGGCTTACCACTGCTCCAGTGTTGATTATTCTATAGAGGGGTTTGGGATATTTGGTGTATTATGATGCTTCACGGGAAGGTTTGGGTTGTATTTTGATACAAGAGGGGAATGTAGTAGCTTAAGGCTTACGTCAGTTAAAAAAGCATGAGAGAAACTATCTTACCCATGATTTGGAACTAGTAACCGTGATCTTTGCTGTGAAAATTTGGAGGCATTACTTCTATGGTGAGAAGTTTGAGGTATTCTCCGATCATAAGAGTTTGAAGTACCTGTTTTCACAAAAAGATTTGAACTTGAGGCAGAGGAGGTAGATGGAGTTTATGGAGGATTATGACTTTGAGTTGTACTATCATCTGGGGAAGGCCAATTTAGTGGCCGATGCCTTGAGCAGAAAGTCCTTTAGTAGTGTAGCGAGTATTGCCATCCAGGAATGGGAGATGTTGGGTGTCATTGGCCAGTTTGACTTGCATCTTGGCAAGTCCGTCGAGTTGACAACTTTGTTTTTGGTAGTTGCGTAACCTACACTTGTGAGCTGAGTTACAGAAGCACAAAAGGGTGATCTTGAGGTAAAAACCCTTCAGGAGAAGATATCTAGTGAGAAGGTAGAGAAAGGCTTGATCGTGTATTCTGACTCGAGTGTTAGATACCTCGACTGTCTTTTTGTGTCGGAGTCTTGTCGAGAGGAGGTACTCTGAGAGTTTCACCATTCACACCTTGCGGTACATTTGAGAGGCACAAAGATGTATCACAACCTTAGTCGCCAGTTTTGGTGAAAGGGGATGAAGAAGGATGTAGCCGTGTTTGCGTCGAGGTGCCTTACTTGTCACCAAGTGAAGGCCGAGCATCAGAGGCTAGCGGGTTTGTTGCAACCCTTGCCTACAACCAAGTGGAAGTGAGAGCATGTTATGATGGATTCTGTTGTGGGTCTTTCGAGGACTCAACAGGGTAATGATGCCATTTGGGTGATAGTTGATCGGTTGACTAAGTTAGCACACTTTGTGCCTATGTGCACGAGTGACTCGGTAGATTACCTTGCCAACCTTTACGTTAGGGACATAGTTCGACTTCACGGGGTCCTTGTGATTATTGTTTCGGATAGAGATCCATATTTTTCGGCTCGGTTGTGGTAGAGCCTACAGAATGTCTTGGGCATTAAGTTCACCGTTTATTATCCTCAGACTGATGGGCAGTCAGAGCGTACCATTCAAATCCTTGAGGATATGCTTCGGGGTTTTGTTTTCGACTTTAAGGGGTCATGGGAGAGACACTTTCCTTTAGTGGAGTTTTCTTATAACAATAACTTTTAGTCGAGTATTGGTATGGCACCTTTTGAGGTCTTGTATGGCCGACTGTGGACACCCAATTTTTGACCGCCCACAAGGCTTGAGCGCTTTGCCCGGTACACTAGATAATGAAAGTGGTGTTGTGCGTAGTTTGAGGTCTCAACGAAGGGGCTATGTTAAAGCTCCGAAACAATCCCAAACCTTCCATATTCCCACTGTTTGTACCTCAAAAATCCATTTTACACATTTTGCCACCCTATGCTGAGCCTGAAGCAGAGAGACAAGAGATCACATTGAGGCCCGACAGTGCCTCATTGGGAGCCGGTCGTGGCCATTTATGGCCGGTCGTGCCTTGGTAACGAGAAAGACTATTCTAGGCAGGAGCCCTCTAACTGTCTATTTTTGAAGATATTTATGACCTCTTTTTCTCAAATTCTATAAAAACAAAATTGTATCTCTGTTTTGAGGGTTGAACAAATTCTAAAAAGCTTATACACCTTCTTGAGAGCTCCTTCTTCTTGTGCAAGCAACCTTTGAGCAAGCTTACCACCATTAACCTATATCCATACACCATATACACCTTCACACCTTAGCCTTGGAACCTTGGTTGAGCCTTGAGCATCACAATTCAAGCTTGAGAGTGTATTTGGACCAAGTTTGATTCACAAACAAAGAGCTTACCTTTCTTGAGAGGTATAAGCTTACTATCTCTTCTCTTTCTCTCTTTGCTATTTCTTGCTATCTAGTTCTTGCATTTTTGTGTTCTTTTGATCCTCTTTTAAGTGTCTAAGCTTAGGTTTGGATAGCTACCAAAGGGTAGAGAGAGTTACCACTCTTTTTTGCACCTTCACCTATAGCTCAGACCCTTATTTTTACACCCTTTTTCTTTACTTTTTAAATTGATTTTCAGAGTTTAAAAGAGGCAAAAAATCATGCTTTGATGTTTCAAAAGTGGAGGGGTTAGCCACCCCTCCTTGTTCTTGCTTACCAGCCCTATTTTCTTTCTTTGTTGTTTAACTTTTTGGGCTCTTTTCATGCACTTTGAGCAACTGTTTCTCACCCATTAAGGGCTGTTTCAGGGCTGTCCTAGGTTATTTAATTAATTCATGCTTTGATTAGTTTGCTTGTTGTCTCATATGTTCACATATATAGCTTGTTGTATGTTATTCTTGGCCCTTTCTTTGTTTAATTTCCATGTTTAAGAACCTCATTTTAACAAGACACCTATCATCCATTTCTTCTATTTGAGAGTTGTTTCAACCGGTTGATGGTTGTTCAAAACATGAGCTAGAGATCTATGCTCAATGGCTTAATCTCTACTGAGGTTCATCACCAACGGCATAGTCTCTCTTTCATGTTGAGAATCACTTCCCGTTTGACACGCTTCTTATTTAGTGGACGTAATCATCACCTTGGACTTAATGGACTAAAGAATGGAAAGGTCTAAAAATTGCTAAAATGAATCAACCCATATAAAGAAAATGAGTTATATTGCTTGGATTCGGCTAGACATTATGTCAAGTCTATTGTGTCAAGGGTTGTCTTACATCAATTCATGATGTTTCGATGAGCCTTGAAGCGTTCTTACCTCCCTCTTTGAGCTTACTCCATGATAGGAGGGAGGGGTGGTAATTGATTCATTGCATTCATTAAGTTTTGTCCAAAATCATGCTCTAACTCATCAAACAATTAATTTGCTCATTAATGGTTTTGGAAATGACTTCGTTGTTCTCTTGAGGCTTACCATGAAAGAGAAGAGTAGAAGGGACAAACAGAGTTGAGAATAACTCTGTCTGCACTGTTTTCACTTCAGAGCACAAAAACAGGAGTTTGCATAAAATTAAGGCATGGCCGGCTTTATTTAGGCCCGGCCAGGCTTTATTGCGAGCTAGCCGACCATCAATGTTTGGTAAGCCAGTGTGTTTTGTAGAAGCAGAGGGCAGTGACTAAAGGTGAAACATGATAGATTCCAAGGAAAGCAGACATAGTTACTTTTGAAACCGCTACGAGCATGCCATCCTTGTGCTTCCATTGTAAATTGTAAATTAATGATTTCAATATTGTTGTAATTATCATCATTGTAATTAGTATTGTTGTAGCAATGATTCATTAGATAGTTAGTTTATTTTGTTGTAATAAATTAGCTTGTTAGTTAATTATAGCTTAGCTCGTTAGTTGTTTATTCATTCATTCGGTTTTGTAATAGTTAGTTTAATTTGGACACTCGGACATTGATTCGGACCCTCTTGCATGAGGGAAAATGTGTAATAAGTTGTATGTCTTCCAACCCCACGTCTTTCTCCCTTTTACTTATTTGCTTACGATGGTTAGTATAGAACATATTTTTCAAATTAGCATCTTTATGCTTTGCATCCATTGTCTTGCATGCACCCAAGGTTCGGCTCATCATACTAACCAAATGTTTAAATTCATTGCTTGAATACGTGATTCATCACATGTCTTGAATGGAATCATATGCCATGTTCATAGCCGAGCTTATTAAAATTACATAACGTGTGCGTTGCATTTAGTCATATTGCATTAATTAGGAGCATGCATATTTTCTAATTATTATTATTTTTTTTTTGTTTTGGCTTGGAGTACTAGGTGAGCAATTTTGAGTTTTGGCATCTTGCATCGAACGTTTGTGTTGCCATGCCAAGCATATTTCCATGAGGCTAATTGCTTAAATGATATACTTGTTTGAATGCTTGTGGATGGAGGCTAATTGCCAAAATTGGACAAATTGATTAATGTACAAACTCACATTTTCAAGTGACAAGTATCAAAAACAATTTTCAAACAAACATGAAATCAAAGTGTTGCAATCTTTGCAAATTAGTCTATACTTATGTGCGTCATGTAGTAATGTTAGTCTAATAAAATCAGAACAAGAGCATAAAATGTAAATAAAAAACACGTTATGATTAATAGAGGCTGATCTTTTATCGTGTGAGTGTGGTGCTCATTTTATGACCTTCCCTTTTTGTACCTAAGTTCCCGAGTCAAGACAACTTTGGTGATGACAAATAAGTGGCCTTTGGTACAAAGTCTTGGGTTTCCTAAATTTTCCAAAAATATTTAGGTGGCGACTCTGTATCTGGTAAAGTAGTCTATTTTTGGCATTTTGATTCCAAATCGATTTTCCAAAAGATTTGCCAGTTTTGGACTCTTTTGTGTTTATCTATTTCATATTGCACTTATGAGATTAGATTCAAAACCACTGGAGTCCGAACTGTAGGGCTAGTCGTATCTGAAAAGAGCACGAAAAGTCGAGCTATAGTTTTTAGCGACTCTGCTAGGGATTTATAGAACTTGACTTGAAATTCATGATGTGAAATTTTATCTACCTATATATGTTCTTTGCATTACATTTGCATTTGTTACTTTAAGTCACTGTGTTTTCCATTTGCTATTCTTGGATGGTTTGCCGGAGGCTTGCCCAAAAGCTTGCCAAAAGGCTGACCGGTAATGGGCACTGCCATGTTGGAAACACAATCCTTGGATCTAGATTATTGCTATACCGTTTGATCCTCTTTTCAGTTATCGGTGTTAGGTGTGAGAGGTATATTAGGTAGTCTTGTTGAGGTACCCCTTTTGACCAATCGGCCTAACTGCATCTAGTCAGCCTTAGTGACTTTTCAAACGTAAGGCAGGATGCCCTCATATTTACTAGGCTATTGTGATACCGTTTGTTTGAATAGTAAAGTTGTAAATCACTCCAAAAGCTAAAATAAGGAAACCATAACCTCTTATTGGTGTGTTTTGAGTGCTTTTGTGCAAAATGTGTGATGCAATCTTAGGAGAGTCTTAATCTTGAGGTGATTCCTTTCAAACTTGAGGGTCATATCAAAATCATAATTTGGGTCAAAATCTAGGGGTTTGTGTTTGATATGGGTGAATTGTCAGCAAGACCAAAACCAAGGCCAAAAATTGTGTCTTGTTTTGTTTTGACTAGCACACCCAATACCCTGATCTGATGGGGCATTTATTTTTAATTCCAAGTTTGTCTGAGCCAAAGAAGGAGCTGTACCCACCTCAAACAAAGGCCCAATCCATCCAATCCTAGAAAAAAACCTACTCAGCAAAGGTCCAATCCATTTGATCCCCAAAGGCCAACTCAGAAAAGATTCATCCAATACCAAAAGACCAATTCTAAAAAACCCAATCCAGTCAAACCTATCTAGACTAATCCAGTTTAGATACGTCAAGTATAACCGGGTCAAAATCTTTGTTAGTCAGCTTTCAGGTTAACCCATCCATTTCTCTAAGTGCCAACATTAGAAGACTCGTGATGGCTCAGAGTCCAGAAGAAGTTGTGGCCATGATAACGACCCTAAATAGGGAATTGCCATGTAGGATGAGACCATTGTTGAAATGTAACGCCCATCTGGGGCATCCAGCACGCATCCAGCCCTGGGCCCCCAACCGAACTTTGACCCACCTCCGCCAGCTGAAGATTTGCAAGGACCAGATCCTTGAGAAGGGTTGGCTCAAGCTCGAGTTTTTGGACCCCTGGTGCAACCTAATGAAGGGCGGTTTCCCGTTGATATTAATGAGCTCGACCTGACCTTGTTAAAAATTGCTAACCTTGAGAATCAATTCAAGAAGGCATAGGGAATTAATTCCATTCCTAATGTTAAGGATGGGTACACCGAGGCTGCTGTATGGCTCCCAGATAGATTCAAAATGCCACCCATTGACTGTTTCGATGGGTCTGGAGATCCTATGGTGCATATCCGGCTTTTCTTGGACATTCTGAAACTGATGGGTCTGACTAAGCCTCAGAAACTTTCTTTGTATGGAAGAACCCTGTCGGGTATAGCAGCCACTTGGTACGCCAAGTTAGAGGATAAAGTGAAGCAGAATTGGGAAGATTTGGCTAAGGCATTTGTCAATCAATATTCTTACAATACCCAAATTGAAATGACCACCCAAGGGCTTGAAGCAACCCATCAGAATCCTAAAGAACCTTTTGTGGAATTTGTTGCAAGGTGGAGAGCAAAGGCAGTACAAATGACAGATCGACCTTCTGAGAGGGACCAAGTGCAGATAGTGATGTAGAACCTTGAGCCTGATATGTTACAAAAGTTAATAGTCGCTCCACTGTTCACTTTCAAAATTTGCATGAATTGGGGATTCAGATTAAGAGTGTATTCAACAAAGGGGTTATTCCCAGAACAAGCGAACCAACAACGAGGGTGTTTTTTGGGAGTACCAATGCTGGCAGTACCACTATTTCCAAACTCGCTGAAATCAATATCGTCGCCACCAACCCACAAACTGCCGACCCATTTGCCAATACCAACCCATAAACAACTAGCCCAACCTAAGCTCAAGGAAAGACTTTCACCTCTCTCCATATGAGCCTAACTAGCGCACTAAAAGTCTTGATGGAAAGAAGGTATCTCAAATCCCTTTATTTCTAACCTCTTCCTGACCCACTCCTTGCTAGACATAACCCCACCAAATATTGTGCGTACCATCAACAACGCGGTCATGGCACCGATCGTTGCTACCGCCTTTGTCATGAGGTTCAGAATCTCATCGACAACCAGACGATAGCTCCACCTCAAGAACCTAATGTTACCACCAACCCACTTCCCATCTGTGACCAAGTGCCTCCTCATCACCTTAACCTCATCCACACACTACCTCCTACCTTTGACCCTAGTATATATATCACTCGATCCCATCTGCCCAAGACAAAGGTGGTCATTGTTGAAAGTACCGATTTGTGCATGATGGATACACCTACTCGGTTCGAATACACCAAGAGCAACAAATGGCTAAACCCACTGCTGTTGAGATGTTGAGAATGATTGAAGACCTTCAAGGAATGGTGGTAGATTTAACCTTTGGGGTTCCGACCCTGTCAAAGAATTCTCCAATCTTAGGACAAACTAAAAGGGAAATGGGCAAATCAAAAGCGAACATGGTCGAAGCAAGTAGCAAGAATGAAATCGGGAAAAGTATTGATCCCTATGCACACCTTCGGTGGGCTATTGAAACTTTAAAGGTCAAAGGGTTGAACAAGTAGCAAGTGTTTGCAGTTGTTGTAAAGACTGTGGATGACATTTTTATCACTCAAGTTGAGAGCATTTTGAATCAGAGGGTAAGCCATGAAAATGGATGCTTTACCAGAAACACCTCTCCTAATTCCAGTCCCAAGTCCATGAATACCCAGCCAACACTTGCCAATCCCTTTGCCAATGTTTCTAAACCTGATGCTTCCTCCTCCAAAAAACGGGCCTTCATCCATCTCCATATAAGCCCAACCCTCACCTTGAAGTTATTGATGGAGAAAGGGCATCTCAAACTGCTCAATCCTCAACCTCTCCCTAATCCTCTCCCACCTAGACATGACCCTACCCAATATTGCACATTCCATTAGCAGTACGGTCACCATACTGATCATTGCTTTAGCGTTCACCATGAAATTCAAGACTTGATTGACAATAAGGTCATTACCCCACCTGAAAATCCTAAAGCTGTCAATAAACCTCTCCCTAACCACAATAGATTTCCATCCCATAGCATAAATCCTATCCATGGTTTGCCCAACCTTGACCCTAGCCATCATGGTCAATGAGATGTGTGGGGACCACTAGGGGAACTGTGAGGCCCAGTCTGTGAGACACAGTTCAAAAGTTTGAAATAAATCTTACTGGGTGTGGATGTTAATATTGCTGAATTGAAGGCAGGTCTGGACCTTCCTGTGGGCTACTTGATGTTGTTTTTGAAATTCTGCAAATGGACTTGGAGAAGGAAAACAGCATTTTGTCTCAGAAATCCTTATTTTGTTTTGAGTTATGTTGTGAATTTTATTTTATGTATTTTCTTGCGTTGTTGCGTCAGTTGAGTCTTTTCCCTTAAGCCATTCTCATGTACCCTCAGATCTTTGTTGTTTTCAATAAGAAAGCAGGAGTCAAGTTTTTGATCATTTTGTTGTGCCTACAGTAATGCATGCATGGCCTTTTAAAAATAGAAAAGCTTCAACAAATTTTTTTTTTTTTTGAATGAGATTTCGTTAATAAGCTCTCAAGTATTAAGAAGGATCCCCCAAGTGGTTTGAGTGGATTCTGACTTATCGGCGCAAAACAATTTTTTTTGTAAAACCTATGAAGATAGGTTCAGAATTGTGCGTAGTATTCTACACTGTCCTGGGAATTCTTTTCACCTTTGGGCAACCATTTTAGCAAGCACAAGATGGCTTTCAGACCTCACAATCATAGAATTTCTTCCCCTAGTGTTTTCATTACTTCAAAAGGAAATAGATAAAAGAAACCAAAAAAAAGAAAATAAAAAAGAAAAGAAAAGAGAAAGGAAAAAGAAAAGAAACCAAAAGAGAAGAGAAAAGAAAAAGGAAAAAAGAAAGAAAAGGAAAAAGAAAAAAGAAAAAGAAAAAGAAAAAGAAAAAGACGTCGACCATCAAGCTAGGGGTATTCATTGGAATGAAATCCAATCAACTGTGAGGAAAAGAACTTTTGTTTGAATTCAGGAAAGCCAATGCGAGGAAGTACCGCATTGCAAGAAGAACCAACTCAAAAAATAAAGCAAAAGAAAAGAAGAAGGCATGCATAAGAGAATGAAAAACCAAACCCAAATAAAGGTGAAGCCAGTTCTAGTGTTAGGGCAAGCATGATTATTTCACCACAAGTGTTGTAACACTATCCTTGAGAGGCTCGCTAGGCTGAAAACCTGAAAGGATGTCCTAGGTAAAAGTTATAGCATGAAAAATGAGAAATCAAACAAATAGAGCTCACAAGGTTGAAAATCCCGAAGGGTCAACTTTGGCAAAAGTTAGAGCGCAAAAGAAGAGTGTCAACACCCGAGTGAACCTCAGCCATGAACTACGTTGACCTGATTCCTATTCTTGGGATACGTAGGCAACTTCATCCTAAAGTTTGGTCTCGACCATATCCATCTTGTTCGTCTTGACCCAATAACCTTGCTCAATTCACGTCATCAGCTTCGTATCAATCCATGAGCTACATCGACTGCTGCATATATCATACTTGCATTGGGTAAGAAAGAACTAGCTTGAATCAACAAGTGGAGAAATTTTCAATACTTGAACTTATCAGTAAAATCTCTAACTTAAGCAACAAAAAGGAATCAAAACTTGGGTTTTGCGAAATTGAGTTCTAAAGGGAACATGAGTAAAACTAGGGGCACTATGAATGATCAGTTACCTTGAGTCGTTTTTTGCTTTTGGGTTAGTTGTGAATTTAGTTGTGTCGTGCCTGATATTTGTCTCAGTCTGCGCTCTTTATCAAGGTGCCATAATGTGTCTGCCGTTCAAAAGCGCTCTTCATCGAGTCATCATTGCGTGTTTGTCGCTCAAAAGCACTCTTCATCGAGTCACCATGGCGTGTTTGTCACTCAAAAGTTCAATAAAGTGGCATGGTCAAAATTCCATACACGAATGTTTGCTTCAAACTCAAAAACAAGTCCATGTGTGGAATTTATAAACAAACTAAGAGTGCCTATATAAGGGGAGTCGCATTCATGATCGGTGTATATGAGGAATCCGTCACTACTTTGGAGGAGACTGGAGTAAGTTCTCAACATGCTGGAACAGAAGAGAGGCATGAGTTCGATTGGTTGGCAAACATTACAGGATCTGATGATCCCCATTACACGTGCCTGCATATTGTTAAAAAGGCGGCCAGTGACTGGATGCTAGGGGCACTTTTCAGTACATCTAATTGTGCTATCCATTGAACAAGGGGTATGAACCTAACCGGTGGCCAATGACTGGACACTAGGGGCAATTTTCAATACATCTGATCAGGTCATCATCTGAACAAAGGGCATGAACCCAATCTTTCCCTCAATCTGGCAAAGCCATTTGTTGGGCGCTTTCCCCTTGATTAGGGTGAGCTCACCCCCATGATGATTCTGATATGATTCAGCTTTTGAAAGTTATCTCTGACCATTTTCAAAACTCTCTTGGGATTGTCATATTCCCTCTGATTAACACGTGCTTTGGATAATGCATACATGCTCAAACATTCTAGGTGATTTGAATTACATGATTGGTTGCTCCTCTTTCGTCGAGTTACCTTTCGTAGTGTTTTTCAATTACATTTCAATAAGTTGTGGCAAGTTGATTTCAAATTAATTGTGGCAAGTTGCCCTGCACTCATTTCATAAGGTACATGACTCATTACTCTGAGTACTGCTCATTTCCTTCTACATACCATGGATATTTCAGTTTATATCACATTGTCTTGTGCACCTGTTTGCACTGTTTTGTGCACCTTGAGTTCTCACTATTTTGTGCACTTTGCGTCGCACTGTTTTGTGCATTCACTTTGCATTGCACTGTTTTGTGCGTTCACTTTGCATCGCATTGTTTTGTGCATTCATTTTAGTTTGCACTGCTTTGTGCACCTTTAGTTCGCACTGCTTTGTGCACTTTCATAGTAATCTTTTATTTACCTTGCATCGCACTGTTTTGTGCATTCATACATTTTCACTTTGTGTCGCACTGTTTTGTGCATTCATACATTTTCACTTTGTGTTGCACTATTTTTTGCATTCACCTTGTGTCGCACTGTTTTGTGCGCCTTGCATTGCACTATTTTGTGTATTCATACATCTTCACTTTGTATCACACTGTTTTGTACACTCTATCTCGCACTATTTTGTGCATCTTGCATCGCATTATTTTGTGCATTCGTACATCTGTCCTTTGTCTTGCAATATTTTGTGCACCTTAAGATCACACTGTTTTGTGCATTCACCTTGCATCGCACTGTTTTGTGCACTTTGTCTCGTACTATTTTGTGCTCCTTAAGTTCGCACTATCTTGTGCACTTTGCATCGCACTGTTTTGTGCACCTTGAGTTCACACTATCTTGTACACCCTGTATCGCACTGTTTTGTGCACTTCGTATCACACTGTTTTGTGTAACTTGAGTTCGCACTATTTTGTGCACCTTGAGATCGCATTGTTTTGTGCATTCACCTTGTATCACACTGTTTTTTGCACCTTGTATGGCACTATTTTATACATTCACTTGAGATCACATTGTTTTGTGCACCTTGCATCCCACTGTTTTGTGCACTTTGTCTTGCACTATTTTGTGCATCTTGCAGCACACTGTTTTGTGCACCTTGTATTGCACTGTTTTGTGCACTTTTTATCACACTATTCTGTTCACTTTGTATCACACTGCTTTGTGCACCTTGAGTTCGCCCTGTTTTGTGCACTTTGTATCACACTATCCTGTTCACTTTGTATCGCACTGTTTTGTGCACCTTGAGTTTGCACTGTTTTGTGCACTTTGTATCGCACTGTTTTGTGCACCTTGAGTTCGCACTATTTTGTGCATTCACTTTGTATCGCACTATTTTGTGTACTTTGAGTTCGCACTGTTTTGTGCACCTTATATCGCACTGTTTTGTACACCTTGCATCACACTGTTTTGTGCACTTCACCTGCATTGTTTTGTGCACCTCATTTGTACTGTTCTGTGCACTTATGGGTCTAGGAGACCTTAAATCCTTTAAAGGTGCAATTCCTTTGGTGTTTGTCGTGCCCAAACGACTTCAGGTGGTCTAGTATAGCCACTTGGCTGCGTTTGTAGTGAGTTGCTAGGAGGTCAATTGAGACGGTGGAAACTAGAGTTCGAATGGTGATGCCAAGAACGCAAATGTTTGGAATTTCCGAGACTAAAGTCTAGTCTAAATACCCAGGGGTGTATCCTCGGCTTGAAATTTGTATGGCAACCCTATAGGTTGAGGAAGCTTGTATTCGTCTCAATTCTGGATATTAAACCAACCTAGCCTGTCACCCTATTGGAGGATAGGGTAAGTTATAAACATAGCCAGAAAGAAAAGTAGTACATATGGTCTCAAAGCGCAAGATGAAGGAAAAAGCCTTAAAACTAAGAAGAAGAGGAAGCTCCCCAGCAGCGAAAGGTGAGTCCTCACCAATTACCCCTGTAAGGTACTTCCATTTCCTAGTTGTTACATCATATTCATCTTATAGTATCAGCTATTACATTGCATATAGCATCTATCGTATACATCTACTACATTATCCATTACATTACATCGTACGATTTTATTGTCTACATCCTTCCCACGTTACGCTTAGTCTGGCATGTGCTCATACCTTTCCCATGTTAAAACATCGTTCTGTCATATGTAAGTACCCATGATGCGCTGAGGCCAGTATTGAGGGTGTTGGGACATTTTCTATGTTAGATGTGGTCTGTTTTGTGTCCATGCCCTTTCCAGGTAAGATGTAGTTCAACCTACGCCCCTTATTCACTTTATCTTCTTCGTCCATTGCATTCATTGCATTGTACTTTGTCTTGCTGCATTCATCATTTATGATCACTATCTTTTCCTAGAAGATCATTCCTCACTTATATCATACCACCCAATTACTTGTACTCTTTTTCTTTCTACGAAAAACATAGTTTTGCAGGTGCTCGCATCCCTTTCAAATTAAAACATGGTTATGTTATGTGTAAGCATCCATGCTGTGCTGAGGCCAGTATTGAGGATGTAGGCACTTAGCCTGTGTTAGGTGTCGTTTGGCTCATGCCCACACTTCTTTTCTATATAAAATGTAGTTTGATTTGCATCTCCATTCCTTTATGGTATTTGTGTGTTTTGCACTACTTGTGGTTTGATTATTTCGTTGCATTGCGTACCATTTTGCATTCTACCCCTAAACTACACTAGTTTGATTCCTTGCAAAGGGATACGTAGGTAACCCTCAGGTTCAACCAACTGCTTCTGCATTTTGTTTGTTTGCCCAAGTTTTACAGCCTTGTCAAAATGGGTCATCTTCGGGCTTTGAAATTCACTTACGTCACTTTATGACTTCGAGCTCTGTCAAAGAGGGGCAACTGTGGACATCCCATTTTTGACCATCTGCAAAGCTCAAGCGCTTTGCCCGGTATACTCGATGATGAAAGTGGTGTTGTGCACGGTTAGAGGTCCCAACAAAGGGGCTATGTTTAAGCTCCGAAACAATCCCAAACCTTCCATATTCCCACTGCTTGTACCTCAGAAATCCATTTTTACACATTTTGCATCCTATGTTAAGTCTGAAGCAGAGAGACAGGGAATCACATTGAGGCCCAACCGTCCTTCATTGGGAGCCGGCTGTGCCTTGGTAGCGAGAAACATTATTTTGGACGGGAGCCCGCCAACTGTCTATTTTTGAAGATATTTATGACCTCTTTTTCTCAAATTCTATAAAAATGAAGTTGTATCTCTGTTTTGAGGGTTGAACAAATTCTAAAAAGCTTATACACCTTCTTGAGAGCTCATTCTTCTTGTGCAAGCGACCTTTGAGCAATCTTACTACCTTTAACCTATATCCATACACCATATACACCTTCAGACCTTAGCCTTGGAACCTTGGTTGAGCCTTGAGCATCACAATTCAAGCTTGAGAGTGTATTTGGACCAAGTTTGATTCCCAAACAAAGAGCTTACCTTTCTTGAGAGGTATAAGCTTACTATCTCTTCTCTTGCTCTCTTTGCTATTTCTTGCTATCTAGTTCTTGTATTTTTGTATTGTTTTGATCTTTTTTTAAGTGTCTAAACTTAGGTTAGGATAGTTACCAAAGGGTAGAGAGAGTTACCACTCTTTTTTGCACCTTCACCTATAGCTCAAACCCTTGTTTTTACACTCTTTTCTTTGCTTTTTAAATTGATTTTTAGAGTTTAAAAGAGGCTAAAAATCATTTTTTGTGGTTTCAAAAGTGGAGGGGTTAGCCACCCCTCCTTGTTCTTGCTTAATAGCCTTATTGTCTTTCTTTGTTGTTTAGCTTTTTGGGCTCTTTTCATGCACTTTGAGCCACTATTTTTTACCCATTAAGGGCTGTTTCTAGGGCTGTCCTACGTTATTTAATTAATTCATGCTTTGATTAGTTTGCTTGTTGTCTCATATGTTCCCATATATAGCTTGTTGCATGTTGTTCTTGGCCTTTCTTTGTTTAATTTCCATGTTTAAGAACCTTATTTTAACAAGAAACCTATCACCCATTTCTTTCCTTTGAGAGTTGTTTCAACCGGTTGATGGTTGTTCAAAACATGAGCTAGAGATCTATGCTTAATGGCTTAATCTCTACAGAGGTTCATCGCTGATGGCATAGTTTCTCGTTCATGTTGAGAATCACTTCCCATTTGACACGCTTCTTATTTAGTGGACGTAATCATCACCTTGAACTTAATGGACTAAAGAATGGAAAGGTCTAAAAATTGCTACAAATGAACCAACCCATATAAAGAAAATGAGTTATATTGCTTGGATTCGGCCAGACATTATGTTGAGTCTATTGTGTTAAGGGTTGTCTTACATCAATTCATGATGTTTCAATGAGCCTTGAAGAGTTCCTACCTCCCTTTTTGAGCTTACCCTATGATAGGAGAGATGGGTGGTTATTGATTCGTTGCATTCATTAATTTTTGTCCAAAATCATGCCCTAACTCATCCAGCAATCAATTTGCTGATTGATGGTTTTGGAAATGACTTCGTTCTTCTCTTGAGGCTTACCATGATAGAGAAGAGTAGAAAGGACAAATAGAGTTGAGAATAACTCTATTTGCACTGTTTTCACTTTAGAGCACAAAAATAGGATTTTTGCATAAAATTAAGGCACGACCGGCCTTATTTGGGCCCGGTCAAGCTTCATTGGGGGGCTAGCCAGCCATCAATGTTTGGTAAGGCAATGTGTTTTGTAGAAGCAGAGGGCAGTGATTGAAGGTGAAACACGATATATTCCAAGGAAGGTAGACAGAGTTACTTCTAAAACCGCTATGAGCATGCCATCCTTGTGCTTCCATTGTAAATTGTAAATTAATGATTTCAATATTGTTGTAATTATCATCATCGTAATTAGTATTATTGTAGCAATGATTCATTAGATAGTTAGTTTATTTTGTTATAATAAATTAGCTGGTTAGTTAATTATAGCTTAGCTCGTTAGTTGTTTATTCATTCATTCAATTTTGTAATAATTAGTTTAATTTGGACACTCGGACATTGATTCGGACCCTCTTGCATGAGGGCAAATGTGTAATAAGTTATATGTCTTCCAACCCCACGTCTTTCTCCCTTTTACTTATTTGCTTACGATGGTTAGTATAGAACATCAATTTTCAAATTAGCGTCTTTATGCTTTGCATCCATTGTCTTGGATGCATCCAACGTTCGGCTCATCATACTAACCAAATGTTTAAATTCATTGCTTGAATATGTGATTCATCACATGTCTTGAATGGAATCATATGCCATGTTCATAGCCGAGCTTATTAAAATTACATAACGTGTGCGTTGCATTTAGTCATATGGCATTAATTAGAAGCATGCATATTTTCTAATTATTATTTTTTTTTGTTTTGTTTTGGCTCGGAGTACTAGGTGAGCAATTTTGATTTTTAGCATCTTGCATCGAATGTTTGTGTTGCCATGCCAAGCATATTTCCATGAGGCTAATTGCTTAAATGATATACTTGTTTGAATGACTGTGGATGGAGGCTAATTGCCAAAATTGGGACAAATTGATTAATGTACAAACTCGCATTTTTAAGTGACGAGTATCAAAAACAATTTTCAAACAAACATGAAATTAAAGTGTTCCATTCTTTCCAAATTAGTCTATACTTATATGCGTCACATAGTAATGTTAGTCTAATAAAACCAGAACAAGAGCATATAATGTAAATAAAAAACACATCATGATTAGTAGAGATTGATCTTTGATCGTTTGAGTGAGGTGCTCAATTCATGACCTTTCCCTCTCGTACCTAAGTTCTCGAGCCGAGATAACTTTGATGATGACGAATAAGTGGCCTTTGGCACGAAGTCTCGGGTTTTTTAAATTTCCCAACAATATTTAAGCGGCTACTCTGTATTTGGTAAAGCAGTCCATTTTTGACATTTTGATTCAAAATTGATTTTAAAAAAGATTTGCCAGATTTGGACTCTTTTGTGTTTATCTATTTTGCATTGCACTTATGAGATTAGATTCAAAATCACGGGAGTCTGAACTGTAGGGCTAGTCATATCCGAAAGGAGCATGAAAAGTCAAGCTACACCGACCGTGTAGATCTCCTGTGTGTTTGGCCAAGGTTGGTGATGCAACTATGATAGGTCATGTGTTAGGCCAAAAAATAATGGAGTAGGTTGCACTTATCCATAAAAGGTTGGCCACAGCTCAGAGTCATCAAAAAAGCTACGTCGATCATAGGAGGAGACCGTTAACCTTTGAGGTAGGAGATCATGTCTTCATAAATATATCACCTAGACGAGATTTGATGTGGTTTAGGAGGAGTGGGAAGTTGTTTCTTAGGTTTATTGGATCCTTTGAGATTCTTGAGTGGATTAGAGAGGTAGCGTATCGTTTGGCCTTGCTGCCACAACTTTTTGGGGTTCATGACGTGTTTCATATCTGTACGCTTCGAAAGTATGAGCCAAATCCATCACACGTGTTAGATTGGACTGAGTTAGAGATAGATGAGGATGCCTCACATGAGGAGAGACTAGTTAGAGTTTTAGATACTCAAGACCAAGTCTTGCGTGACAAGACAATCCCTTCGGTAAAGGTGTTGTGGAGGCATCACGGGGTTGAGGAAGCAACTTGGGAATGTGAGGCGAAAGTTCATGAGAAGTATTTGGACCTATTTATCGATGTTTGAACTTAGATTGAAAACCTTTTCATGTTAATGCAATATAAACGTTGTATATATTTTGAAAACGTGAATTGTATATTCAATAATGAGAACTTATTTTCATGGTGATGAGAATAAATGACCGGTGGATGGGTCATGGTGATGAAATTGAATTGTTATCATTGCTGTAATTGGCCTATACATGGTTTTGTTGTTGATTTAAAATTTCAGGGATGAAATTCCTTATAGGGGAGGTTATAGCGATTCGAGCTTAGACTCGACCCATTTATTGCTTTTGAATCTGAGAAACCATATCCGTAGCGATCATCTTTCCCTCTTCTTTTGTTGGATTTTGGTTAGAGGGTTGACATCATCCTTGGTGGTGTTGACACTGCCTTCTTTTCTCTGTTTTGTTCTGCTTCGGGGGTCGACACTAGCCTTGGTGGTGTCGACACCACCTTGTTGTTGTGCTTTCGATGTAGCTACTGAAATTTGGGGTCAACACCAGTCTTGGTGGTGTTAACACTTACCCTGTTATTGGCCTCCAGGGTCGACCCTTTCATCGCTGCTTTGTACTGAGTTACATACTGAAATATAGGGTCGACACCTTGAGTTCTTAGGGTCGACCCTCTCCTCGCTACTTTGTTCTGGGTTGTATTATGGAAAATAGGGTTGACACCATTCTCTCCTAGGGTCAACCCTTGTCTGCTGAAAAAACATTAGTGTCTTAGCTTTTCTTCTTGAGGGTCGACACCACTGTTGCGAGGGTCAACCCCTATGAGTTATTTCCAGATTTTTCGTTCGGTTTTGGGTCCTACTTTTTGGGGGTTTGACTCATTCTTTCCTTTGACTTTAGGGCTATTATTCTACCACTATAAATAGACCCTAAAGACACTTTTCTCGCTCACTTTTCCTCTCTCTCTCTCTCTCTCTCTCTCTCTTTAAATCTTGACTTCTCTCTTTTCTCTCAAAACTCAACTTTTCTCACCTAGATCTTCAGACCCACTCACTTAAAGGTACCTTCTTATCTTGGTCCTTTGAAATAGATTGTAGGTCATCTCAAGAGCTTCCTTTTGATCCGAGTGGCTTGTGATTTCGTTGACGTTGAGTTTTTTTGAGTTCTTCTCTTCTACCTTCTGAGATTAAGGTAGGGATTCTCCATACTTCTTTATGGGTTTTAACTTAATTATTTATTTTTATTTTATTTTATTTTATTTTATAAAACCACATTGTGAAATTAATGGAATTTTGAACAATCTTGGGCTTTGGTTTGAAATCAAAAGGAGGGGTTTTCAAATGGGTTATTGGGAATGGTTGTAGGTAGATGTGTAAAATGAAATATGATGAAATGATGGGGTTTTTATCTTGAAAAATGGTTTATAAAGGAAAGAGGGTTGTTACCCGAGGAATCTGAAATGTTGATTTCTTTTGATAAATGGAGTTGATGTTGAAATTGTAAATGTGGGTTGATGTTGATGAGGATGGGGGAGTTGAGTATGCATTACTTGGAAGTTTATCTTTATGAGATTTATTTATTAGTTTAGAGATATCTATTTTGGCTATCGATGGAGGATAGTTATGATTGTTGTAGAAATTGCATGAGAACTAAGTGAATTGAAACTATTTTCTCATCCATTTGCATTGGGCATTGTTACATATTATCACATTGAAAATGTATAGTGTTTTGAGAAAAATGGTGAATACTTGGTGAATCTGGGTAGGAGGTGTGGTTACAATGTTAAGTTGGCCTGTGTGTCCTTGGTCAAAGACTAGAAACCCTGTGCGGATAGGTGTTGAGCCTTCTGGTTAATATCAGTAAAAATGACAAATTGGTAGTACTTGTATAGTCTACTTGCAGACACTTACCTAAAGATTCACATAGTTGTATTCACAATCCTGTTTTCAAAAGGAAATGTTTTATGAGTTGTGATATAATCTAGGCTTTGCATGGTTTATGCAAGAGATATAAAATGTTTGTCACTAGCATTTCATATGCATTTCACCCTTATATCTTTGTTAAGATTCATATACTGTGTTGGATTATTTCTATTGGGCTTTGGCACACCCTATATGGGAAAACCATTTTCAGGTACTGATGATATACCTCCATCTAGGCAATAGCTACAGAGGACTTGGAAGCAAGAGCTTCATTTTGTTTGTTTTTTGTTATGATTATTTGTACAAGCTTATGGCTTTAACTGTATTGGATTTTCTAGCCACTTTGTTGTAATCAAGGATTGTCTTGGAAAACTATAAGCCTTTAGGGCATTTCATTTTCTTGATGCTCATTTTATTATGTAACATATGCTATAGATTTAGGGATAGGCTTATGAATATATATTTGCATATGTTACTCAGTTGTAAACTTGACTGGGAATTAATAGAAGATAATTACCTTCTAATTGTTGCCATTTATTAATATTGTGGTTAGGCTATTGTGTTTATTTTGGGGTATTATAACTTGATATCAGGGCTAACCGGGTTTGAATACTTTGGGTACGTGGGAAGTGGTTCTTACCACAATAGGTTTATCTCACTTGATAGAGATAGTTGTATGTATGGTGTGCTATATGATAACATGCTTATGTGACTAAGTGGGTATGGAATTTAATTTCAAAGATGTTGATTGGGTCTATGGGTTTCTACAAGTCCTATTGGAAGAGCACTTAATCACTGCTATTTCTAATTGGAACTATGGTAGCGCCGCAAGGCAATCATTACCTAGAAAGGAAATTCGTATGTGTTTATGTGATTAGGTACTTATATGGAGTGAGTTAATTGGTGTCCATCACATTAGGACGCGAGTAAGTTATCTTCGGCACATTTGACCTTTTAGTTATTATAATTGGGACGTTCTCCTCATTGTTTGGAGTCTTGATTGATGAGTTAACATGATGGTTAGGGAAGATTAGACCAAGAATGCCAAATTTGAATTTTTTTTATATATTTATTTTGAGTAATGTTCACTCTTTTGCCTTTCTTTCTCCACATTTTGAATCTTGATGTGAGGCTAGAATTGTTGGAAAACTTATTTCCGGGGCTTCAATTTAGATACAAAATTGACCATATTCCATTTCTGGACGAGGGAGATACGCTTGTTTCAAGTCACCCAGCACAAGCTGTCAGGTCAAATCTGCATGAGCGGAAATTTGAATTCTGCACAAGCAGATTTCATGAGAAAGCCATTTTTTTCCTGAGTTGATCCGCACAAGTGGTTTTAACATCTGTATAAGCGGATTTTGCACATCTAGATATCGATTTCTGTGCCCTTTTCTCACCCAAATCAAATCCCTCTCTCTTTTTGACCATTTGTCATCTCTCTCTCTCTCTCTCTCTCTCTCTCTGTCTAACTTCTCTTTTCTCTCCATTCTCTCTAAACTCCCACTAGATTTCACATTTTCTTCGATCTACAAAGATCAAGCAAGATTTTGATACTAGTTTCTTATACAAAAATGACAAGCATCTCGAGGGCTACATTTTGACGAGTGGAGGTCAAATTTTGGCGAAGTTGATTTTTTGAGTTTTCTCCTCTTCTCTTTTTGAGGCAGGGATTTCTTTACTCTTTTACAATACCTCATTATAGAAAGACATGTGGTAGTTTTTATTGCATTAAAAACTTGATTTGTTGGATATTTTTGAAAAGCATGTGATAAGGGTTAGAATTTTTTGATCTAGAGTTAAATCTTGTGTTTTATTGTCAATATATGAGATTGTATGTTTGAGGCAAATGTTTAAAAGGGTTACAGTAAAAAGTCCTAATTAATTGTTTATGGGTTATGAGAAAGAGGGAAAAATTGATGATTTGATTTTATTTGAACCATATGGGGTATTGTGTATTACAAATGTGAAAATGGGTATGTAAGAAAATAAAGAAAGTCATCATGAAATTTAATTTGTGTTAATTGTTGAATAATTGTATTTGTGACGAATTATTACTTGTTGAACCAAATTTGAATATTTTGAATTGAATCAGAAAGATGGGATTGTAGTGATGGAAGAGACTTTAATTATGAGTTTTGAAAACGGCATGAATTGGAAGTTGAATTAATTGGAGTTGAAAGATGAAAGTTATGTAACATATAAATGTTGATAAAATCTAAATCAAGAGGATGTAATTGAATTCATGGACTTGGTAACTGTTGTTTATGGGGCTGTGTCCTTGGCCATCGGTAGATGATGGTATTGATATTGTTGAATAATTTGTGAAACTTGGAATAATGTGCCAATTATTAAGTTGAATGAAAGTGTGCATTGATATGGGTTCCTCTCTTCTTTGGATTTGTGCCCGGTAAAGTTTGGCGCTTTGACATGGGTTCCTTTCCTATCTGGTTCACGCCCGGTAAAGTGTAAATGGGTTCCTCTCCCCTCCAGCTTGACGTCCAGTAAAGTTTGGCACTTTGAAATGGGTTCCTTTCCCCTCCGGCTCATGCTTGGTAAAGTGGGTTGTGGTGGTTATGGCTTGACAAAGCCAGGGTTTGTTATGTGTTAATTACGCGTTGTGTATCTTCATACTTATGTTGTGATGAAAAGGGATGCATTATTGACTTTCCGTGCTTGTGACCAGTAAAATATGATAATGCGTGTTGACACGTTTGATGTTGCATATATATATATATATTTGTGAATGTTCATTTTACACTTGTGCTTAAGACCATAATATATATAGTAATTGTCCTTATAGCCGTAATGAGGTGGAATGTAGGACGAATATATTGTTTAGATCAATCTTAGAAGATCGTGATAATGTGATGAATAATTGATATTTCTTTAAATGCAAATGAAAAGTTTTGAAAAGTAAGAACTGGTCTTTGTTTCTTATTATGTTAAAGAGCATCTTTTGAAAAGTTGCATTTATGTAAGTATATTTTAATGTATGAAATGTCACATATCATATATATATATATGCGTGGAGCATTCATGATCATAGCTATTTATATGTTGCTATTGTTTAGGATTATTAGGATTCCTACTAAACCTTTGTGTTCATCCCACGTGGCTAATCATTTTTCAAGTATGGAGTAAAGAGTTGCTCAAGACTTGAAGTTTGTTAATCGTTGGCCATGGGGCCTTTTAAATGCATGCGGAATGCCAATGTATTGTAAAGGTTAATCCTTTTTATATATTTCGTTATTTTGTAATTGATGATGTAACACCTATGGACATGTATTGTATTTCATTACATGTACACGAGCGAGAACATTGTAATTTATTTCTTCCTAAATATCATTGATGTTTATTATTATTGAAATATATTGATTAAAAGCAAAAAGGTAACATTATCTGAGTAATAAAAGTTGGGGCATTACAGCCTCAATGAAGAAACCTTTATTATATTGTGTTGAAAAGTTGAACCAATGTGTTAACTTGAATTAGTAGCAAAATAGGAGGGAGAAACTGGGCAGAAGTTGTAATTGATTAATTTAATATACAATTACAAAGTGTTAACTTAGGTAAGGGCAACTTCGAATCTTTAAACTGGCCGAGTTCTGGAATTATAGAGTTAATCTACTCTTATAAAATGTAAGTGCAGTGTATGAAAGTAAGTGTTGGAAAGTAAAGTGCTAAAATTTAAAGATAAATGAAATGGACAAAGATGTAGAGTCTGGATTTGGTTGAGGGTTTTCACATCTTTGCTTTCATCTATTTATAGCCTTCCTCTAGACCTTCAAAGCAATTAAGCTGATAGCTCTCACCATGGTCTCCTTTCTTCTTGCTACTTCCTAAGGCCACTATTTTCTCTTTGTGCGTTTGTAACTGTTAGTAACTACTCTCTTAATAACTTACCTTCCATATGCTTATCACGTGTTAAAGTCAAGCTCCAACTACTGAAACTCACACCTGCTGCTTACGTGAGCAGCTTTGAAGGTAGGGCTCTTCAATGAATTGTTATATTTTGTATAATGCCCTTTGCTTGCCATGTGTCACTCTGTAATTAGATGGTTTGAATATGCACTACAAGAAATAACACTTTTAGCGACCAACTTTTTGGTCGCAGAAAGATGATCAGATCTTGTCGCTGATAGTTTTTAGTTGGCCACAATTTAGTCGCTAAAAGCCCGTCACAGAAGGTTTTTGCCAACCAAAATTGAAGTTGGTCGCTGAAAGTAAGCATTTATGACCATATATTTTGGTTGCGGAAAGGATTTCAATTTCTTGAAAGTTCTTCATTTTGCGACCAAAAATCTAGTCACTAAAAGGTAACAATTGCGACTACCGATTTTAGTCACTGAAATGTGGTCGTTAATAGTATTTCGAGATGAAAATAATTTGGTTGCCTTTAGTCCTTTGGCGATTGCGACTTAGCTTAGTTGCGGAAATTTATCATTTAAAGACGACATATTTTGGTAGCGAAAAGTCGATCACAATAGCTATCAAGCTTCTCAAAGACCTATTGTGACTAAAATTTTATTGGTCGCAAAAAAGCTTTCAGTTGTAAACATCATTTTTGTCAATGTAATGCTAATTTTTTTGTAATACCTGTAATACGTTTGCAATTAATGCATAATTCATGTCCATCCAATTAATTTCAACATACCAATCCATCAACAATCCAATCTACAAACAAAAAACCATCGAAAGAAAGTCAAAATAGTAATTAATCTATCTAATTACTACCACCTGTCAACATGAACACATTAATATTTTTACAAAATAACCATCTATCCATCCATTTAGTTTACAGTGAATTCACCACATCAAAAACATATTTAACAAAACCATCAAAGATTTCAAAAACCATTCATATTCAAGTGTGTGTCATATTTGTCTGATGCGAAATAAATCAAAAACTCCACATATAAGCATAACTTAGAATTATTGAACCGGCAAACTCATGTCCATAAACACGCATGACTACACCTCTAGCTATCTGCAATAAAAAAAATGAAAAAAGCATTGTTAATAATAATATTTTTGCTTACATGTCTATTTAATTTTGTAAAATTATGTGGATCTAATTCCACCCCCAAACTAGCAATCACGCAGCGCCTTATTAGCAATCACATAGAGCCTTTTGAACGTCATGATCACATCTTAACATATATTGAGTTTCCTTCCCATGATACAAACTCATTAAAAATATAAGGATTTGGATCCTGATTAGAGAATTAAAGATCCAATGAATCTCTTTTAAACATCATAATCAAATCTTTGGACCACTATTAGTGAACCTTATAATTGAAGGGGACCATAAATAAAAATGAAAGCTTAATATATTTAAACCACGGAGGGAACATAAATCCTTACTTCTATTAAGTATGCCCATAATTTTTTTTTGATTCATTAAATGGATATGCAGGTAGGCTACTTCAATATATCCGCTAGGGAGTATTGCCCCTTAGAACCTACAGCATATCTGCAGGGAACCCCACCGCACCTACATTGGGGCTAAAGCTTAGGCCCCGCATGTGCTCCAGGTGTAAAGAGTATGTTTAACTCCAATAAAGGGCTATGAAGACTTGAACCCAAGCCTTGAGCGAGGGATTTGAATGCCTTATCTATTGAACTAACCCCCTGTTGAAGGGGACCATATATACATAAAACAAATACTTAACATCCTTTAAGACTAACAAAACACATTAAAAAAAAAAAAATTTAGAATTTAGACTATTTCACAGTACTAATTCCATATACAATGGAGATAATCGAATTGATCCAAAGTCACTTCATTGATTCTAAGCGTAGAGGTAGGTTCTAAGCATTCTTTCATTGATTCTCATGTTGCAACCAAAGGCAAAACTATACACCCCACCCCAAATATTATGATGATGATGATGATGATGATGATGATGATGATGGTTGGTGGTGGTGGTGGTGGTGGGTCTTAGTGATAATGAACAAGTGTTTTCTTTGCAAATCTTCAAACAAATCCTCCATCAATCTAGATTTAGATATCTTTAATGAAACAAATATTAACAGTCACTTCAACAACATGCATAAAGGGAACAAGTGAAATTGGTTAGTTATAAAATACTACTATTTTAAAAACACTAATATATGTAATAAAATTTAAAATACTTACTCATCAAAAGAGTCGTATCTACTATGATTGCCCTGCATTTGTCTCATAAAATGTTTGAACCGCTCAAAGCGTCCTTCATATGATTGAATTATCCCTTTCAGTGATGCTACGTCTTCTTTAAGGCCCTTAACATCTTCATCATGTGCTTGCGACCTAACCGTAGACTTGAAAGCGAAAGATGGTTTTGGACCAACCCCAAAACCTTTCAAATATCCTAACCTCTTCCCAAGGACTTGAACAGAAATTTGCTCTTGTGTCATTGGGGTTGCTCCAGGCTGTGAAGCTTCGTCACGAAGTTGGTCCATCTTCTCTTGTCAATTTCATAAAAAAAAAAAGAGGGTTAATTACATTTTACCCCCTTGCAATTTTGTCAAAAAACACTTCATTAAAGGTAAATCTCTACAATCCATTATTATTAGGCTAGCCTTCCTTTGTACTATATACGATATTTGGATTGAAAGGAATAATATAATCTTTATTAAGGAACAAAAACCTGAAGAGATTGTTATTAAGGTTTTCATCTAGATGGTAAAATGTAGGATCCTCTTTGACTAACGTGACTAGATTTGCAGGTGATAGCTGGTTCCTGGCCCAATGGAATTTGCCTGTTACTATTATGAAACTACCCTAGGCAACCACTACTAGGAGGGTTGTGAGTGACGTGAGTTCACTTATAACGAGGGTTGAGTGAAGGGGAGCACATCAAAAGAGTTATCTAATTGTTTGTTGTGCAGGTTGTATCACTTGGAAGTCTATTATCTGGTAGCTTGAGAGTTGGGTGATGTTAGCCATATATTTGATGATGATCTATCTTATTATGAGCTGTGAATTATTCCTTTATGGGTTGAGTGTGGTGAGTTCAGATAAAATGACTTATACATGTGAGTTGAATGATGTGAGAATCTATATAAATGTTTTCATAACCATTATTATATATTATAAGTTCTATGTACAGATTAAGAAAGCTTACCTTCACTATGGTGAGTTCTTCAGATGTGGGTTGAGTGATGTTAGAAGATATACAGAGTATATACCAATTGTTCAGGTTCCCTATCCCCTGGGACATGGTTTCTGAATAATATGGATTTCCAAGTGTCCTTCATTACTTGTGTTTGGCAGTGTTAAGCTTATTGATGTACTTTTGTAATTTTTGTTTGGCAGGTCTTAGTCTATAACTTTGTATAGTTATGTTAGGGCCTACGGTATGCCCTATGTAATCTTGTAAATTTTCTAGTTTTAATTTTATGTCTTATTCACCTAAAAAAGAAATGGCAGATGCTACTGTTGTTGTTGTCGTAGAGGAAGGGAGAGAGGGAATAGAGAAATAGGGGCACTATAGTAATTTGACTCTCAAAATATATCAATTCACAATTAACAAGCGCATGGTTAATAACTGAGCAACACGCATTATTATAGATAACTGATTTTGTTAGTTTTGCTTTTTACTCCAAATCACAAGGACATTATGTATATATTTTTATACTTCAGTGGGTGTGCTTTTGAGTAAAACTAGGAGGAGTTAAAGTGTAATTAATCCAAAAAAAAAAAAGTAGTTAGTATATTTTACAAGTACTCTAACTAGTTAAGCATTATACAGGAATATGAATAACAAATATAGTGAAGGTATACTTGCATATAACACCCCACAAACTTGTTCAATCCAATCATTCTTTTTCTTACTTCAATGTGAGGTATTGTAAAAATCTACGATGTGAGGCTTCTTGCTATTTTTAATTCTCTGCATTAAAAATATAAAATGCAAGCTTAGCAATATTATTAATAAAAAAAATACAGCATTAACTAATAGTTTTAAAACAAAAAATATGTTACCTCAATTGAGATTGCTACTGAAAATGACCTTGAACCCATGTTGTGATTATATGGTAACTTTTTTCTATTGTCTATGTTTCTTTTTGACCATTTCTACAATGCAATACAAATATTATTGTATTTATCAGTATCCATGCTTGTTTCTATCAAGAAATGAAGATTTCATGTTAATCGAATTATTCACATAGTCATAACAAATATTTATACTATTTATGCTACAATACAATCTAGCTGTCTAACTAACTAGTTCATGACTAACCATCTCCACTATAACACTTGTAGCTATATTTGTCTCTATCTATTCTTGATCCAGGTAACCAATTCTGCACATTCTGCACATGCTTGAGCTGATGCTGAAGCCTTCATTTTGCAATTGTTGCTATGGTTGTGGTTGTGGTTGTGGCTTTAGCTGCAGTGGTGGCTTCATATGAAGGCTTTAGACACTCTTCTTCAGTACTCTTATCAACCCCCCCCCCCCCCAAAATATATATATATATATAGCAAGAGAGCACCATTAGCTCCCACTCAAGCAAAGATAGCTGGTGCATAAAGAGATACAGGAAGTATAGATGGTTTAGATAAAGAGGTAGTAGGTAAAAGAGTTGAAACTAGGACAGAGACAGTAGAAGAAGGCGGGACAAAGATATATAAGTGCAGAAGGAGATGAGACAAAAGCAGGATTTCCTTACTCTATAGCACAAACATTCAGTTTCCTCTCTCTTTCCCTCTCCCTCTGCAATTTCCGTACTCTATAGCACACACATTCATTCCTAATATATATATACATGCATATATCATTGTATGTATCAACAACCATTCTTTCAATTTCAAGGAAACTTGGGAACTTTGAGTTATAAGAAATTTAAACATCTATGGATTTGTAGTGCAATTAGAATAAGGTATAACAGTGATTTATGGTGCAATTAGAAGAAACATTCATGAGTGTTGAGTTAATTACCTTGTGTGTGTCACCAAGAAACATATAATCAATCATGTACCTCTAATCTTCTTCTGTCACCCCCAACAAATGGCTTACTATAAGGATCTATCCCTGCTTTCACCAACGCTTTGTAATGTTGATTCATTTGATATCGCCAGCCATTGAACAAATGTGTGGTCTTTGTGTCAATAACTTCTTGTGCAAGTGGGCTCTCATCGTATGCTTCAATCTCAAACTTATCATGTCCCAATTAAATAAATAGATAAGTAATCAGACATCATATATATTAACCTACTTACATCAACTATAAAATTTAAATTACCCACAAGGACTGTACAATAGTCGAATGGCTGATGGAACATCCTCCCAATTTTCTGTTCCTTGTAAAGGGGCTTGCAATCGAATTTGTGCCCCCAATTCATTAGCTGCCTTAGTGGCATTAAGACACACAAATGTTCTACGCTCACTAGAAACTCCAACAAAAAGCTTATTGCCACCATGTTGGGTGATAAGTCTACTAGTCTTCTTACCCCTCGTCTGACCTCGTGCTCGCTTCACTGATGAACCTATATTATAAACAAAAACTTTAACAATTTCATATGAAGAACTGTTTATAGGCTACTACTGTTTATACACTTTGATGGTTGCTGTTTATACACTTTTAGCCATTTCAAACCACATATTCCAACCAGTTCAAACCACATACTCTTAGTAACAGTTAGCAGATTTGAACATCTATTTAAATAACATATATGAATCAAGAAGTCAATCAACAAAATTGGAAAGAAGTAAAGAACATTTTGTAGCAGTGTCTGCATAGACTCAAGCCTCAGTTCAGGATAGCCTCTTTTCTTTTTTTTTTCACTAAAACAACTGTGTCTATGTTGATTGGACTTCTATAATCAATCATTCTAGGTTTCAATGTCTGCATAGACATTAGATTCATCCAGCCTCCATTTTTCTTTACATGGAGATGCATACCGTACAAGTCATCAAGTCATCTTTATACGACAAAGAGAAGCAAGGAAGGTTCAATCATATGGAATACTTATCAAAACAGGGAAATATTAAGAGAGCATTCTGTGAAACTTCTAGCAAAGCTTTCTTTTGTCAAACATGCATGTTCATTTCATATTTGACATCTAGCTTATATATTTGATAACTAGTGTATCTGGCTGTAGACCGCCCCGAGGACTCCCGAGCTCCGCGCGCGAGGGCGCAAAATTCATTTGTTCTCTAGCAACTACAAGTTCGGACTCAATGTCATGATTCTGAATCGAATCTCACAAAGCGCAATGTGAGACCGATAAATCACCAAAGAGTCCAAATCCAGCAAATTGTTTTGGAAAACTGATTTTTATAAAGAAGTGCCAAACATGGACTGCTTTGCCAGATACAGAGTCGCCACCTAAATAATTTATTTTGGAGAAATTTAGGAAACCCTGACTCGTGCCTAAGGCCACATGTCCGTCATCACCAAAGTTGCCTCGGCTTTGGAAGTTGGGTACGAGAGGGGAAGGTCATGCAATGAGCACCCCCGCTCGCTCGATCAAAGATCGGCCTTTGCTAACATGATATTTTGTTTTTGAAAATACATGTGTTCTTATTCTGGTTATTAACCTAGAATTACTATGTGATGCACATAGCATACAAGTATAGACTAGATCGCCTAAGTTAGAATAAAACATTGCATGTTCGTTTGTGAAAATGATTTGAAGTTTGCTACTCGCAAGTAGGCTAAATTGGGGATTTGATGAATTTTTCCAATTCAAGCAATCCAACTTTCACCCACAGGCATTTAGGCAGTTAATCAAATAAGTAGTTAGCCTCATGGCAAGCATACTTTCATGGCAACATTAACACACATGCAGTATGTTAAAGCGTAAACACTCACAGTGTACTCCAAGCCAAAACAGAGAACTAGTTAGAAATCATGCATGATCCTAGTTCATGTTAAGATGTCTAATGCAACGCATACAAAAATATAACTAAAATAGGCTCGGCTATTCTAGAATGGCATATGAAATGCAACTTGACAACATGCTATTGAACACGGATTCAAGTAAATGTATTGAAGTACAATGCGGTTAGTATGATGCGCTAAGCCTGGTGCATGCAATATAGATAAATGGATGCACGCATGCATAGCATAAGGTATGCTAAACAAAATATGCCCTAGAACTAACCATCATAAGCGGTTAAGTAAAGGGAGAAAGAAATGGGGGTTAGAAGACATGCATCACACACACGCACGCTTATTATAACATTTGGCCCTTTCGACGGAGGGTCCGAATAAGAAGCTAACTAGCTAATCTAAGCTAATTAAACTAATTATTACTTCACAAAACTAGCTAACTAACAAGCTAACTAATTAAGCTATTACAACACAAATCAAATAGCAAAACGCATTAACTACTTAAGTACAGAACCAAAGCATAAACTAGCTAAGGAAAGCAATAAAGCAATGTCCTTAGAGGGAGAAGAGTATGCATGCCCGGTCGCCTCATTCAGAATCCGTCGCAATGCCCCAACTTGCCTCTGTTTGCAATTGTCCTCAAAACATTGCACAAAGTTCCACAAAGCTTCAACTCCACCATGGGAACCAGTAGGAACCTGGCCGACCAGTTGTTGATGTGGGAGACCACTTGCTGACCACTTTTCTTTCTTTGCACGAGAAAAAGTGGTCGGCCATTAGCTTCTTGGGTCGGCCGACCGATTATTCTTTACTTCTCGGTTCTTTGCAATAGAGAGCAAGAAAGGGCATGGCAATGTATTTGCAACATATGTGTGCACAACCACCATCCCTATCATTTCATAAGCTCAAGGGAGTGCGGTTCTCGACCCTCAGGCCACCAATCGCGCATCTTGATGTATGATGGCCGAGAAGCCAAATTGCACAAATCAATGTGAAATGAATGCACATAAACACATAAAGCCTAAAACTCTATCATGCTAGATCAAGAGCGTTGGCGACCGAGAATTGAGGCACGTTTCATCACTTCAAGTATGAAACATCCCTCGTTCCTCGTGCTTGGACTAATACCCAATCCAAACAACAATGCAACAAATAACATGCAATGCAACTTAAGCATGTAAACATGCAATGCAAGGCATGCAAAACACAATGCGAGGTATGCAAAGAATAACATGGCATACACAATGCGAACAACAACATAGCATACTCAATGCAATGTGACATGTTCAACTTAACAAAACTAATGACATATAAGGCAACATAAGCATACAACAACATGATGCAATGTAAGCATGCAAATGACATGAAAGCAAACATGCTCAATGGACTTAAACCAAAAGGGGACAGACCTCAGTCACGCCCAAATCAGTGGCCATGGTGATGAAACTAAGGCATGAAGATCAAGACAATACATGCACAATGCAATGGCCCATCAACTAGGCATAAGAGCACAAATCTCAAGAGTGCTCAAAGAGTGACAAATGTGGAAGTGTGACAACACCACATGCTCTCAAATAAGGTATGAAATGATGCCAAATCATTCAAACAACACAAGCAAAGCATGCAAGGGTCCTTAAGCATTAAAGCTAGCAAAGAGGACTACTCTAGAGACAAGCAATACATGGCACAAATACATGAACCAATCATGGACAGAGCTTAATTAAGTCTAAACAAGGACCAAATCATGCTAAAATGGGGGCTCAAGGATCTAGGCAAGATGGCATACGTGCTAGGCCATAAATGAGGCAACAATGCACAACTCTTAAACCTCAATTAGAGAGTGATATGCATGAGAATATGACAATGTTACATGCTTTGAAATCAAGTATTAAATGATGCCAAATTATCCAAATAGCTCAAAGATAGCATGCAAGAGGCATCAAAACACAAGGCTAACAAGGCCAATTGCACTACAGCTATGCAATTCATGAAGCATATGGCAAATACAACCCAAAACAGTCCTAGAGCATTTCAAAATGATGCTAAAACATGTATGGAAGGAAATCAAAATAAGCTAACATGAAGGGCCAAAACATGGATCATGCAAGGGCAATATGGGAGGATTACACTACACCTACCAAGACCAAGCATGAGATGGCTTCACCAACAAAATTCAGAGTTATATTATAGCAAAATAACCCTAAAAACACATTGAAATGATAGCTCGCAAGCTTAGGCATAAAGGACCAACCCTCCAACGCATTGAATAAGTGAAAGATGAGAGTGTATGACCATGAAACATGCATTGAAATCTCATAACAAATGATGCCAAATCATTCAAATAGGCCAAGCAATGCATGCTAGTGGACTTGATACACAAAACTAACAAGCTAGAATGCACTATAGTTATACAAAGCATGGCATGCATGACCAAAACAACACAAATCAGAGCTAGAGTATGCTAAAACATGGACAAAAGTTTCTTAGAGTTAAGCCAAAATCATGCTAGAATGAAGGTCTAAAGCATGATACTCATTAGGCTAATTCATGGAATTGTACTACAAGTGCATGGAGCACGCAAGGAGCTGTCAAACCAAACCTTAACAGAGGTATATTTTGGCAAAATAACACCAAGTACATGCTGAGATGGACTCAAAACAAGCTAGAAAGACATGCTCAAACATGAGGCATACAAAGCTAGTTTACAAGATTTACACTATAAGTGTATAAGGCATGCAAGGGATGACAAAACCAAGATAAAATAGTGGTATGCTATGCTGAAATAACCCCAAATACATGCTGAGATATGGCCAACATAAGCTTAATAAACATGCCCACACATGAGGCACATGAAGCAAGTACCCAAGACACAAGGAGAGGGGATGACCCCTCCTATTTGGGACCTCAAAACACCATTTCCACCACTGAAATTCCTTTGAGTTTTAGTGGTGAGAAGGCCAAAACAAGGTGGTTCCAATAGCTCAAAAGATGGCACAAGAACAAAGCCCAAACAAGGCCTAAGAGGGGATGGACCACCCCCAATGCAAAAGTGACCTTAAACAAACATGCTAAGGACTAAAAATCAGAACTTTTTATAGTAGAAAGTCAAGCCAAAAACAACATGCAAATAGGTCCAAAAGCTTGAGCAAAATAAAGGCTTAAAGGGCTAGTTGACTCGCCCTTGAAGAACACCTTTAAAGCTGCAACTTCAGTAACTTCTTTTAGCTCAAACCAATCTAAAAACTCCAAAACCAACCTCAAAGAGCCTCAGCAACAAAAGGATGGGGTTTTAGTGTGTGTTTGTGTGCAATAGTATGAAGAATAAGCACTTTAAGGCACAAAACAAGAGCAAACAAAGAAATATAGAGACAAGTGTGTATCTATAGCTCCAGCCACAAATTTCTGAACCTAAGGCATGAGGGAGGAGGCTCCCTTATATAGAAAAATAAAGGTCAAGCTTCTTGAGGAAGCTAAGGGCTTAAAGCCATCCCTCCATAATCACTTCTGTGCACACCAGCTGGCACAGCTGGCAAGAAAATATCTCCAGGAAGCTGGTGAAAAGCAACCGACCACTTGAAGTGGTCGGCAGCTACTTATAGTGGTCGGCCGACCACCACAAGTGGTCTCCCAAAACAAAAACTGGTCAGCCAGGGGTAGGAGAAGTCTACACACTGAAAGCAAGGTGGTGGTGTAGTGGTTGACCAGAAAAGGTGGCCTAAAGACCAAGAAAACCAGTTATCAGACCAGAAAACTGGCTGGCGGGAACAAAAGTGGTCTCTAAGGGGAAGAACTGGTCTCCCACCCTTGTACCATCTTCCAAACAAGGAAAACAAGGTTTGTACCAAAAACAAACCAAAAGGGATGCAAGGCGAGAGATCGGGAGGCAAGGTGCGCAGCCGGGAGCCTCGAAAACTGGTCTACGGGCATCAAAGGTGGTCTATAACCACAAAGTGGTCTCCCGAACCACAATATCCCTCTAGGTAGAGGCAACAAGGCATGGTCAAAAACCAAGTCAAACGGAGAACGTTAAGCGATCCCGAGACAAGGCGTGCGGTCGAAGGCTCTGAAAACCGGAAACTAGTTTCCAAGCAGGAAAAGTGGTCTATGACCATGAAAAGTGCTCTACGACCACAAAAAGGTGGTCTATAGACCTCCTTACCCTTTCAGGGAAGGTAAACAGGGCTTGGTCCACAAATCGAGCCGAAACACAAAGAGTTCAGAGGCCCGGAGGCAAGGCACTCAGCCGAAAACTCTGAAACCTCAGAACGAGCACAACATGCACTATCACCGAGCGCTCAATCGATGACGTCTGAGTCTTAATGTCAGTCAAAAATGGGGTGTCTACACTGGCCCATATCTCAAACTCAAGTCCATGTTATGTGGTGCCTTATTTAGGTTCTTTCACAGTTTGAATCCATGTAACTTTGCTCTTGTGCTGATTATTATTATTTTCTGGCTAATATATATTCATGTTAAAGCATAATTAAGACTAATCAGTTCCTTATCCAATTGTATAAATTCCTTGAATATGTGCATATTGTCATTACTCATGTAATGGCTAAATGTTACTCATTAAATAAATTGGTCAAACCTATTAACAACACTGTGGGTCACAACGTTCTTTTTAGGGTTAATTACACTTTATCCCATCATTGTTTGGTTAATTACACTTTACAATGGTGGGTGCAAGAATCAAACTGTTCTATATAAAGGATGAAACACTTACAAATACTAGCTATCTACGACAATGGAAATGTTGACAAGTGAGCTGGACCTCAGTTGGGGTTGCCTTTGACACTAAAGTCATCGACCTCCTCTTAGTGGCTTGCCCAGGTGGCATATGTGTAGTCTTTATATGTAACAAATAAATTATAAGCAATGCAATAATAAAGATTTAAAATGCATGACAATTCATGAAATTATAAGATAAGCTAATAGTCTAATATTACAACTACATTACAAGTAATGAAATTATCAACAAAAAAATTCATTACAATTTGAATCATAACTAGACATGACTTCATTAACAAGTGCATGCCATTACAATCAAGAACATTACAATCAAAATGACTTCATAATGTAAACATTAAAGGACATTACAATCAAGGCTCTATATCATGATTTATATTCGAGTCATTATGACTACGAAATTCATCTTCATCATCACTAGGATCATTTGAATTTTGATCATCATCATCATCATCACAGATAAAATCATCTCTATTTGCAGCCTCTACATATACACCTCTACCAGATTGTAGAACCACTTCACTTTAAATAATATCAGGTGTAATATCGGTCCTATAAAGTGTTGCTAATGGAATCCATAATGGTGATTTGGACAATTTCAGTGGTCTCGTCTTACTGGAACACATCATTTAGAATAGGCAGTTCATTATCATTGGGATCTACATCCTCAAGCTTCGGTACATTCCATATTCCTCGACGTTGAAGTCGCTTTATGACTTTCCAATGTTCATCTAATTTGGTATCATTGACATAAAAAACTTGCTGCACTTGACCTGGTAAGACAAATGGGTCATTTTGATACAAATGACTTCTTACATCGATGTTTGTTAGACGTGCTTCAGTGCGAAATGTTCTATTGTTACCAGTGTTAAACCATTCGCATTGAAACAATACAACTCGATGCCCGAATATGTATGCCATTTCCCAAACTTTAGTCAAGTGACCATAGAAATCAATTGACATACCCTGATGATCCTCTTGAATGACTAAACCCCTATTTTGACTTTTACGATGGTTGTCTCAATCTTTGGTATGGAATCGAATGCCATTACAAATACAACCTGAATAAATATTTACTATTGGATTAGGACCATTAGCTAATGACCATAACTCATTAGTTGCTTCCGATGATCCTTCAGCTCATAATTAATTTATCTACATGAAAATATGATGTTAATATCAACCTTGGAATAGTGAATTATGTTTATGATGTTTATTACATATTTATCTAGATATCATACCCGCTCTTTGAACCACCTAGGAAATTCTTCTTGTTGCTGCCTTGTAATGTCATGTACATTTGCATTATATAACTGATTCTTGTGTTCTCTACTTCAAAAAAAAAAAAAATGTGAATAATTAGTACTTGAGTGCGACCATAAAGAAAAAGTTATGCATATAGTTAACTAAATGAGAACACACTCTAGATATTTATTGATTTCATGACTATTGTACAAGACAAGCTAATGAGCCACTTTTCTTTCATTCCCAGACATGTCGAGTGCCCTTTGAGTTAGCCCAAAAGTACGGACTTTTTGTGAAAAAACTGAATACCCCATGCCAACATCACCACCATCTGCATTTCTTTCCTCTTTGTTAAATACGGTTTCAATCCCACCAAGACACGTAGAGTAAAAAGTGAGGCATTCTTTGACAATGTAAGCTTCTGCAATTGAACTTTTTGGGTGAGCTTGATTCGCTACATACCCTTTCAAAATCCTGAGTAATCTTCAACAAATAACATGAAATTACTATATAAACCACAAATACGGTACTATAATATTAAAAAATATAATTTTATAATAAGCGCATAATAATACCTTTCAATAGGGTACATCCAACGATATTACACTGGCCCCCCGAAGAATGGCTTCGCGAGGCAAGTGAATAGTTAAGTGGACCATGACATCAAAGAATGCAGGTGGAATTTTTTTTGTCTAACTTGCAAAGTATGAGTACTATGGTTTCTTGTAATTTCTTTAAATCGTTCACCCTCACTGTTTTCGAACATAACTCTTGAAAGTAATTTCCCAACTCAAACAATGCAATAGAAATGCCCTTGTTAAGATACCCACGCATCCCAATAGGAAGAAGTCATTGTATAAGGACATGGCAATCATGACTTTTCAAACCGGATAACTTGCCGCCCTTAGTGCTCACACATCTAGAGATGTTTGTTGCATATCCATCAGGATACCTAATTGATTTTAAAAATGCACAAAAACCTTGTCTTTCCTTTAGGGACAATGTGTACAATGCAAGGGGCTTTTCAAAGGACCCATCAGCGCGCCTCTTTGAGTGCAAATCTTTCCTAATTTTCATATCCTGTAAATCCATGCGTGCTTTTTCGTGTCCTTGTTCTTTTCATCAATGCTCAACAAAGTCCCAATCAAATTGTCACATATGTTCTTCTCTATGTGCATGATATTGAGGTTATGTCGTAACTTAAGTGTCTTCCAGTAAGGCAATTTGAAAAATATGCTTTTCTTTGTCCAATTTAGTATTGTATTTTCATCCCTTTTTCTTTTATGGTTGCTTGGATGCTTCCCAAATGGTTTAAATGTTCTTGAATCCAGTTGATCTAATATTTGTTCCCCTGACAACTCCAAAGGTCTTGCTCGATCATCTGCCTTACCATTAAAGAGCTTACTTTTTCACCAAGGATGGTCTTGAGGCAAGTATCGGCAAGCACCAGTGTACCTTATCTTACTTCTTAACCGTTGTGATGATGCATTCTCATTACAATTGGGGCAAACCAAATATCCTTTTGCACTCCACCCCAACAAGTTACCATAAGCAGGAAAGTCATTAATGGTCCACATAACAATTGCATGCATTCAAAAACTTGCCCTAGTTGAGGCATCATACGTAACTACACCATCTTCCCACAACTCCTTCAATTTGTCAATTAATGGCTTCAAGTAAACATCAATATCTCTCCCTGGTGCTTGCGGTCCAGGAATAAGCAATGACATCATGGAAAATGGTTGTTTCATGCACTTCCACGGTGGCAGGTTATAAGGCATAACTACCACAGGCCACATACTATATGAGTTGCTCATATTTCCAAAAAGGTTGAAACCATCGGTGGCTAACCCTAGCCTCACATTACGTGGTTCTTGGACAAACACAATATGCTGTTTGTCAAAGTCCTTCCATGCCTCACCATTGGTTGGATGCCTTAATGTGCTATCGTCAACACATTTTTCTTTGTGCCATCTCATATCAGCAGCTATTTTTCTCAACATGTATAATCTTTGCAACCTTGGCGTCAACAAGAAATATCTCAAAATCTTATGAGGGATCTTCTTACTTCTGCCATCATTCAGTTTGTATCTAGGCTCCTTACAAATCGGACAATTTTCTAAAAGTGCATTTTCCCTCTAAAAAAGAGCACAATCATACGTACATGCATGAATAGGCACATATCCTAAACCCAAGTCAAAATTTCTTGGCTTCATAAAGGATCCATGGAACCTTTTGATCACTTTTTGGTAAAAGGTCTTTCAATACATCCAACAACATGTCAAAAGACTTATTGCTCCACTTGTTTAACACTTTCATATGAAGCATCTTAATGGAAAATGATAACAAAGTAAACTTTTGACATCCAAGGTATAACGGACGCTGAGCATCCTCTAACAATTTATCAAAGTTCCGTGCATCTTCTCTTTGGTCATTATGATGCCACTCATCCTCTTCATCATCACAAAAAATAGTCGCCGGTCTTTTAACATATCACACAATTCATCTTCAAGGTCAAGGCATTCATTGGTTGTCCCTTCATCACCAATACCTTCAACCTCATTGTCATTATTCCACACACAAGGTTGATTGATGAAAACAGTTTCCCAAGTGACATCCCTTTTCGAATCAAATGATATTCCACATCCTTAATGGTATGATGTTCAAAATTTAGGCAATCCATACACGGACAACGAATTCTATTATCTAGGCCAACGTTCATCATTGCAAATTGGAGAAATGACTTAACCCTTTCTCTGTACTCCGAACTCAATCTATTTCTAATGAACATTCAACTCTTGTCCATATTTGGTCAACCATAAAGTGAAGATTATGTGTAGACGCGCTCCGGAGAACTCCCGAGAGAATCTCGTTTTGTTCTTTAGCTACTACAGTTCGGACTCAATTGTCATGGTTCTGAATCTAATCTTCCAATGTGCGATGTAAGACCGATAAATCACCAAAGAGTCCAAATCCGACAAATCATTTTGGAAAACTGTTTTTTATAAAGAAGTGCCAAACATGGACTGCTTTGCCAGATACAGAGTCACCACCTAAATATTTTATTTTGGAGAAATTTAGGAAACCCTGACTCGTGCCTAAGGCCACATGTCCATCATCACCAAAGTTGCCTCGGCTCAGGAACTTGGGTACGATTGGGGAAGGTCATTTAATGAGCACTCCCGCTCGCCCGATCAAAGATCGGCCTGTACTAAACATGATATTTTGTTTTTGAAAACACATGTGTTCTTATTCCGATTAATTAGCTAATCTTATTACGTGATGCGCACAGCACACAAGTATAGACTAGATCGCCTAATTTGGAACAAAACATCGCATATCCGTTTGTTTGGAAAATGGTTTGAAGTTTGCTACTCGCAAGTAGGCTAAATTAGGGATTTTGATGAATTGTTCCAATTCAGGTAATCCAACCTTCACCCACAGACATTCAGGCAGTTAATATCAACTAAGCAGTTAGCCTCATGGCAAGCATGCTTTCATGGCAGTCAATAACACACATGCAGTATGCTAAAGCGTAAACACTCACAGTGTACTTCGAGCCAAAACAAAGAACTAGTTAGTAACCAAAAGCGTGGTCCTAGCTCATGTTAAGATGGCTAATGCAACACATGCGAAATGCAACTAAGATAGGCTGGGCTATCCTAATCATGTCATGTGAAATGCAATACTTGATACATGTATTCAAATTGGAATTGAAATATAATGCAGTTAGTATGATGCGCGGAGCCCGGTGCATGCAATACAGATGAATGGATGTACGCATGTGAAGCATAAGGTATGCTAAATGAAATATGCCCTAAAACTAACCATCGTAAGCGGTTAATTAAAAGGGAGAAAGAAATGGAGGTTGGAAGACATGCATCACACACACGCATGCTTATTACAACAGTTGGCCCTCTCAAAGGAGGGATCGAATAAGAAGCTAACTAGCTAATCTAAGCTAATTGAACTAATTATTACACAACATATTAATTAACTAATCCTAGTTAACTAATTATTACAAAACGAATTGAAATAGCTAAACGCATTAACTATTAAAGGGTACAGACCAAAGCAAAACCTAGCTATCTAAGCATGACAGCTAAGGAAAGCAGTAAAACAGGAGGTTCTCAGAGGGGGAAGACTGGATGCATGCTCGGTCGCCTCGTTCGGAAATCCAATGCGATGCCCCGATTTGCCTCTGTTTTCATTTGTTCTCAGAAACTTGCACCAAGCTCCAGAAACCTGAAACTCCACCTTGGGAATCCTGTGGGAGAGCGGTCGACCACTTTTGGTCTCTAGAAACACCTATCGACCACTTTTGGTTGTTGAAAAACCAAAAAAGTGGTCGGCCAGCTACTTTTTCTGGCTAGCCGGCCAGTTGTTCTTCTTGAATCGATTTTACGCACAGAGAGCAAGAAAGGGCATGGTAATGTATTTGCAAGATATGTGTGCACAACCACCCTTCCTATCATGTCATAAACTCAAGGGAGTGTAGGTTCTCGACCCTCGGGCCACCAATTGCACATTTCTATGCATGATGGTCGAGAGGCGAAGTTACATGATTCAATATGAAATGAATGCACAAGTGAACACATAAAGCCTAAAACTCTATCATGTATGATCAAGAGCGTCGGCGACCAAGAATTGAGGCACATTTCATCACTCTAAGTATGAAACGTCCCTCTTTTCTCATGTTTGGACTAACACCTATTCCAAACACAATGCAACCTTAGCATGCAACTTGAACAACCTAACAAGGCTAATGGCATGCACAATACTAATGCATGCAACAACTAGCATACACAATGCAAATATCAATTAGCATGCATAATGCCATGATGTAACCTAAACATACACAATGCAAGGTATAAGGGCAACTTAGCAATGTTAGGAACATGCATACTCAATACAAAGTAACAACTTGACATGTACAATGCAAAGGACTACACAGCATACACAATGCGAAGTAAGATAAGCATGCAAGCAACATGCAAGTGGACATGCTAAATGGACTTAAACTAAAAGGGATAGACCTCATTCATGCCCAAATCAGTGGCCATTAGTGATGAAATGAAGGCACATAAAGCACATACAGGCATGCACAATGCAATGGCCTATCAAAGAGGCCTAAGAGCACAACTCTCAAGAAGGCTCAAAGAGTGACAAATGTGCAAGTGTAACAACACCAAATGCACTGAAATGAGGTAAGAAATGATGCCAAATCCTTCAAATAAAGCAAGTAAGGCATGCAAGAGTCCTAAGGCATGAAGGCTAGTGAAGAGGACTACAAAGGAGGCATGCAATACATGGCACAAGTGCATGAACTAAGCATGGACAGAGCTCAAATAGGTCAAAACAAGGACCCAAACATGCTGAGATAAGGGTCCAAAGACCTAGGCATACAAGCTAAGCCATAAACTAGGCAACAATGCACAACACTCAAAGACACTTAAAGAGTGAATGAAGTGGGAGCATGGCAATGCTAAAAGCTCTTAAATGTCATGTTAGATGATGCCAAATCATGTACACAACACAAATGAAGCATGCAATGGTGCTCAAAGCTTGAAGCAAGCAAGTGCATTTGTACTATAAGTATGCAAAACATGAAGCATGTGATCAAGGAAACCCAAAATAGTCCTAGAACATCTTAAAATGAGACTAAAACATGTATGGAAGGAGGCCAAAACAAGCTAGCATGAAGGGCATGAGGCATGGTGAATGTAAGGCAAATAAGGTGGATTACACTACACCTATTAGGACCAAGCATGGGATGACTTAAGCAACAAAAATCAGAGTTATATCATGGAAAAATAACCCCAAATAAACACTGAAATGATGGCTCGCAAGCTATGGCAAGAAGACATACGCAATGGTTCATGTTAAGGCATAAAGGGGCAAACCCTCCAACGCATTGAATAAGTAATAAATGTGAATGCATGGCCATGAAACATGGACTGAAATCACATAAAAAGTGATGCCAAATCACTAAAATAGGCCAAGCAATGCATGCTAGAGGATTCAATACATAAGGTTAACAAGCTAGATTGAACCAAGGCTATACAAAGCAAGTCTTGCATGGCCAAAACAACTAACAACAGACCTTATACATGATAAAACATGAATAGAATCTTCTTTAATCTAAGCCAAAAGCATGCTAAAATGACATGTTACAACATGATGCATGTTAGGCTATTTCATGGGATTGCACTACAAGTGCAAGGAGCATGCAAAGGCTAACCAAACCAAACCTAAACAAAGGTATGACATGGTAAAACATCACCAAAGACATGCTGAAATGGACTCAAACCAAGCTAAAATGACATGCTACTTCATGAAGCATGCAAAGCTAGTTTAAGGGATTTACACTACAAGTGTATTAGGAATGCAAGAGCCAACCAAACCAACCTAGAACAGATCTAAGGCATGTTAAAACAACACCAAAAACCCACTGAGATGGCTCCAAAACAAGCTAGAAACACATGCTCAAACATGAGGCATACAAGACTAGATTGTGTGATTTACACTACAAGTGTATTAACCATGCATGGAGTGACCAAAGCAAGTAAAAACAGTGGTATGCCTCAGCAAAATAATCACAAATACAAGCTAAGAATAAGCCAACATAAGCTTATCAAAGGTGCTCAAACATGAGGCATATTAAGGCGTGTATTGAAGATGCAAAGAGAGGGGATGGCACTCCCCTTCTTAGGACCTTAAAACACCATCCCCACCACTGAAATCCCTCTAGATTTCAGTGGTGAGAAGGTCAATACAAGGTGGTCCCGAAGCTCACAAAAAAGGCTCAAAAACAAGGCCAAACAAGGCCTAAGAAGGGGTAAACAACCCCAAACACAAAAGTGATCTTAAACAAACTTTTTAAGCATGCAAAAAAAGAACTTTTATCAGTTATGAGCTAAGCTTAAAACAGCATGGAAGATAGGCTAAAATCTTAAGCAAGAAAGGGGGATTTAAAGGTCAAAAGCTCACCCTTGAAAACCCTCTTTACCACTGCAACTCCCAGTCCAAGAACTCCAAAAACAACTCCTTAGCACCTTAGCAACCCAAGGATGGTGTTTGAGTGTGTGTTTGTGCACAAAACTAAGACAAATCTACACTTTTGAGCACAAAAATGAAGCAAACAAGGCAATATAGATACAATGCTATATCTATCCTCTTCCCTCAGATTTTCTGAACCTAGAGGAGGGAGGAGGAGCCTCCCTTTTATAGAAGAGAAAAGGCAAAGCTTCTAGGAGAAGTTAAGCACCAAGGCAATCCCTCCATACACGTGTATGGAGGATGGGTCTGATGTCCTCCAACTGTGCTAGCTAGAGGAAATTATCTCCAAAAAGGTGTCAAAAAGCAGCCGACCACTTGAAGTGGTCAGCCTGCTACTTAAAGTGGTCGGCTGACCACTTTAGGTGGTCAACCAGAGTAAAAACTGGTCGGCCATAGGTGGGAGAGGTCAACACACTAAATGCAAGGTGGTGGTATGGTGGCCGACCAGAAAAGATGGTCCAAAGACCAAGAAAGCCAGTTATCTAACATGAAAACTGGTTAGCAGAAGGAAAAGTGGTCTCCAAGGAGAAAAAGTGGTCTCCCACCCTTGTACCACCTTCCAAACAAGGAAAACAAGGTTTGTACCAAAAACAAACCAAAGCGGATGCAAGACGAGAGATCGGGAGGCAAAGCACGCGGCTGAAAGCCTCGAAAACTAGTCGACGAGCACCAAAAGTGGTATACAACCACAAAAGTGGTCTCTCGGACCACAGTGTTCCTCTAGGCAAAGGCAACAAGGTGTGGTTCAAAAACCACACCAAACGGAGAACGTCAAGCGGTCCCGAGACAAGGCGCGTGGCCAAAGACTCCAAAAATCGAAAACTAGTCTCCAAACGGGAAAAGTGGCCTATGACCACGAAAAGTAGTCTACGACCATAGAGAGATGGTCTGCAAGACCTCTCCCTCCCTCTGGGAAGAGAAAACAAGATTCAGTCCACAAACTGAGCCGAAGCACAAAAAAGTTCAGAGGCCCAGAGGCAAGGCTCTCAGCCAAAACTCCGAAACCTCTAAACAAGCACAATATGCACCATCACCGAGCGCTCAATCGATGGCGTCTAAGTCTTAAGGTCGGTCAAAAATGGGGTGTCTACATTATGTTAGGTGAATAAACCAAGAACCAATTAACAAAATATGAATTTTATTCCTCTTTTGAAGGCTAATTTTGTTATACAGCAAAAAAGTTATTTATAGGCTTTATGCAAGCATAAAATCTCATGGACATCTATTAGAAGCAAGAAGATACAAGTAGAAAGAGAAAATAGATAGATGACAACAATGGAGAAGGAAAAAAAATTAGGCAAGAAAGAGTAGAGAAAACATAAATGCATTCTACATCCTTTATTTCTTTCGTTAGTAAGAGCAAAGCCCGATCTATCAAAAATCTACATCCTTTCATTACTAAAATCAAAGCCAATTATAGGATAAAAATGTGTTCTTTTAAAGTTTTTTTTTTTTGCAATTCATATGTTTAAGTAGTCACATGCTAGTTGTAACCATGATTCTATCTGGACAAAAATGTCATTCTAGAAAGATTCTTGTTCTGAAAAACAGTATCATGTTTCATGAGCCAAAAAGTCACCCCTGGTAGGCAATTCTTGCAACTAAGAATTCAGCCAAAAGAGAAACAAAAATACAAAAGCTTTTAATTATCAAATATCCAAATCAATCTATGAGCATTATATATAGTCATAAGAACTACCTACTTAGGAAACTAGCTAATGAATAAATATAATTCTACTAATGCCATAATTTCTAATTACATTAATATTCCTATATTCTTCAGCTTATCTTCATCCAATTCATTTCCTAGCCCCATCATTTCAAGCATTTTTTCCAAGGTATGAAATTGACAAACCCTATGGTCTTAGTAGTCTCTCTAGGTAACAATAATCATCAAAAAAATAGCTTGCTCTAAAAAATCTACAAGTATTTCTCTTACACATGAATTATTGAAATCATCATCCCCGTAGCTTGAACAAGAAATCAATGGTTTAATTAATGCATTGCATTATATTAATTCGATAGGAAAGGATGAAAAATATTAGCTCTAACAAACTTTCGACAACACATTGACATTCTGATGAGGGCAACAAAGCGAGGAAATAAATTAGGATCAATGATTCCCCAAAAAACCAAAAACAAAGGAAATAGATGAATTGAATATTTTACATTTTACCATAGCATGAAAGTCATTAAGCAAGAAAACACTATGTCTGTGTGCATGAGCAAATACCACCAAATACCAACTATACTTGGTGTGCCACAAATTTAACATTGATAATAAAGAATCACGAGATTCTAAGGCTTCACACAATCCTCATATAAAACTGCAATGTTTTTACAACAAAATTGAGTTCTCTGAAAAAATTAAATTCCACAGAACAAGGTCCTAAGATAATTCTACAGCTTTATTAACAAAGTACCCTAAAGTTTGCTCTCCTATTATAAACGCCAACATACAAGACATCGCAACTAGAGCAGATGACTATAATGAAACTTGATGAGCACACCGAACTTCAAACTCAAATCTATTCATCAGTTGTCCAAATTACCAAAAGGGCCCTGCAATACCATTTGCATTTCACTATTGCTGTTAAAGAAGCAATGCTAACTATTATATTGACCAAATTTAGTGTCCTATGTATGGCCAGGGACTAAGTAACCAAAGTTTTCAAAACTAATCTACAACATGGCATTAGAAAAATAAGAAAAGGCAAAAAATTAAGTTTTGTATGCAACCAAAGCCATGTTACCATACAGTAAAAAGGCGCAACAAAATACACAAGAAAAAGTATGCAAATCTCTGGAAAAAAAAAAAAAAAAAAAAACACTTTGGGATGGAGAAAATGAACAAAACAGACTTGCATTTTCGGAGTATAAAAGATGGGTTCCTTTTAAAAACACAAATTTGTCAGATAGAAAAACAGGAGGAAAGAAGAAGAGGAAGAGAAGGAAGAGGAAGAGGAGGAGGAGAAGGAGATAAGGTCCCAGTATCAAGAATCCTCACCTGTAGATGTAAAGTAATTATGCCCTCATTACAATTACAAGAGATGTGAACAAGAATGATACACCATCAGAGTCCCCAAACCTCAAAAACTCAACTCAAATCAACTCAATAAAGCCTTAGACCATAGTGTAGACACCCCATTTTCTACCACCCTTATGATTTGGACGTCACAACTAGCACACCCAATGATGAATGTGTATGCTTGTCAAGTGCTCGGAGTCCTCAGTAGAATACCACAGCTTTGAGTCTTCAAACCCTGTACATTTCTTGCCATGTTTTGGACCACAACCCTAGTTCTTGAAGCTTGAAAAACCTTGGGACCTTCCAGCCACTGCTATTGGCTGCCGACCACTAATTTTGGTTGCCGGCCACTTGTGTGGCTTGCCGGCCACAAGTGTGTTTTGCAAATATTTCCTGCCAGCTATGCCAACTGTTGTCACTGATGGATGCACTTTCTTACACGTGTATGTATTGATATTTCTGAGGGAGTTTGATGTTTGTCTATATATAGAGGACCTCCCCTCTTACTTTCAAGGTTATAAAATTTTGGAGCAAATTATTCTCTCTCTCTCTCTCTTGCTAGTTATTGAACCTTTGCCTATACACTCTAAACCAAACCTTGCCATCTTTGAGCTGAGGTACTTTTGAGCCTACTTTGAGCTCTTGAGGGTGTGTATGTGTTGAATTGTTTCTTAGAAGTGTTCTACTCTTCAAGAGGTAAAAAGCTTGATTTGTTTCCTTGCTTTGTTATCTATTTTTCCTACTGTTTTTCTAGTATTTTTGGGTTGAAACTTGTAGTTTAAGGCCTTAAAGGATGGAGGGGTGGTTCACCTTTCCTTTCACCTTGCTTCTCTAGTCTTTGCCCTTGTGTTTCCCACCTTTACACTATCTTTTTTTGAGCTTTTAAACACTAATTTTCAAAGGTTTTTCAATGGCTAAAAACATGTTTTGAAGTCCAAAATTAGAGGCGTTAGCCTCCCTTCCTTGTGTCTTGCTTACTAGTTTAACATGCTTCATGTTTTAGCTTATTATTCTAGCTATTGTTAGCTTAATTCCAGCATATTTTAGGACTATTTTAGCATTGTTTTAGGATGGTTTTTGGCTGTTCATTGCATTTGAGCCTTGTATTGCATGCTTGTAGTGTAATTGTCCTCATAGGTTTGGTGGTTTAGGCCTTAGCCACTAACCTATTTGAGTTGATAGCATTTGTTTATGGCTTTCCATACTTGTTTTCACCCCTAATCACTTCTGCAACCTCCCTTTTGCTTTTCTTTGAAAGTTGGTTCAAACTAATTGCTTGTTTAAAGCTTGAGATTGAAATCTTATGCTTAATGGTTTAATCCCTTTGGGGGTTCATTACCAACAGCATGACACTTCTCTCATGCCTAAAACAACTCTTGGTTTGATGCTTCTTTCCATTAGAGGACCTAAAGCTCACCTTTGGACTTAATTTGCTAAGGAATGGTTGGTAATTAAAATCGGGTAATAAAATAAGGATAAAAAATGATGCAAGATAATAACTTGGTTTGGGTTCAATCAGACGTTAATTGAACCCTTGAGTCTTGAATCGTTTCATACTTGTTAGTGATGTAAACGGTTCAAGAGTCAATGTCAACTACTTCCCTTGATCAATCCATGATGGGGAGGGGGTTTGAGTGTCTTTATTTGTTGCATTTATTGAACTTGCACCCTTCGGTTCATAGGCCATCATGTAATGAAATTGCATCGATTGATGGTTTGTGAATCAAATTTACTACTCTTTTGAGCTATTTGATGATAAGGAGGGGTAGGTTGTGAAAAAAACCCTTGAGAATATCCTGTTCTGGCTCTATTTGCTCTTTGTTGTAGCAGGAAGAACCAAGCATCAGTGACCGGCAGGCCACCACTTTTGGCCTGTCGGCCACCTTTGCAAAACCCAGCAATGGCTTTTTGAAATGGAACAACGTTGGTTTTGAGGTGAAAAACAGTGCAAGTGTTCTAACTGTGCAACAGAGGCTTCCTGGTAGCAGAATAATGGTTTTTTTTTTTTTATGGAAATTTGCACGCATGCATGAGCAGTCCTCGCTTCATGGGGCTGTTTAGTTTAATTACTTAGCTTAGTTATTTGTTGTAATTAACTAGTTGTAGGTAGTTAATTTTTTCTTGTAATAATTAGTTGGCTAGAATAGCTAATTAATTTGTTGTTGTAATAATTAGTTAAGTAGCTTAGCTAATTTATTCATTTGGGTTTGTAATAGTTAGTTAATTCATAGTAATTGGCTTAGCTAATTAGTTTACTCGGACCCTCCTGTCTAAGGGCGCAAACTTGTAATAATGTGTATGTTTTCCAACCCCACGTCTTTCTCCCTTTTTTTTACTAGCTTATGTTGGTTAGTTTAGGGCATCATGTTTTGTTTAGCATCTCTCATGCCTTGCATCCACTTGTCTTGCATGCATTGAGGCTCGGTTCATCATGCTAACTTGCATTATTAGTTTAATGTTTCTTTGAATACGTGCTTAGACCACATGCTATCAAATTGTTTTACATGTCATGTTAAGTAGCCGAGCCTATTTAGTTGCATATTGCATGTGTTGCATTAGTCACATTGCATATTTAGGATCATGCATTATTCTAACTCTATCATCTTTTGGTTTGGAGTACTAGGTGAGCTCTTTTGTGCTTTAGCACATTGCACGAATGTGATTGTTGCCATGTCTAGCATGCTTGCCATGAGGGTAATTGCTTAAATGATAAACTGCTTGAATGCTTGTGGATGAAGGCTAGTTGCTTGAATTTGAATAATTTGAGTAATGTTCATATGCGATCACTTTTTCAAGTGGTACATATTCGAAAAAAATTTCAAAACAAACATGAAATCAAGTGTTCCAATTCTTGCAACTTAGTCTATACTTGTGTGTGTGCGCATCACATAGTAATGCTAGCTTGATAACCGGAACAAGAGCATATAATGTAAATAAGATTCGCATCATGAATAGTAGAGGCCGATCTTTGATCGAGCAAGCGGGGGTGCTCAATTCATGACCTTCTCCTCTCGTACCTAAGTTCCCGAGCGGAGACAATCTTGGTGATGATGGACACATGGCCTTTGGCATGAGTCGTGGGTTTTCTAAATTTCCCAAAAACATTTAGGTAGCGACTCTATATTTGGCAAAGCAGTCCATTTTTGGCAATTTGAATCAAAATCGATTTTTCAAAAGATTTGCCGAATTTAGACTCTTTGGTATTTATCTATTTCACATTGCACTTGTGAGATCAGATTCAGAACCACGGATGTCCGATACTGTAGGGCTTATTCGTCTTCCGAAATGGGGCACGAAAGGTCGAGCTACACATAACTATTAGGGCCAGTTATATGTATCCTACTACATCTCCAGGGACATATCCTCCATTTAATTATACCAGCGTTTGAAAACTTGCAGAATAAGTGGACTTGGCTTTTTCCACGCCGCCTTTCGGAAAGGGTTTGAAAAGAAGGCCTCACAGTTTGGACTCCCGCGATTCTGAATCTAGTCTCACAAGTGCAATGTGAAATTGATAATCACCAAAGAGTCCAAATCCGGCAAACCTTTTTGGAAAATCGATTTTAAATCAAATAATGCCAAAAGTGGACTGCTTTGCCAAATTACAGAGTCGCCACCTAAATATTTTATTTTGGGAAAATTTAGAAAATCCTGACTCGTGTCAAAGGTCACGTGTCCGTCATCACCAAAGTTGCCTCGGCTCGGGAACTTAGGTACGAGAGGGGAAGGTCCTGAAATGAGCACTCCCGCTTGCTCAATCAAAGGATCGGCCTCTACTAATCATGATATGACGTTTTATAAACACTATGTGTTCTTGTTCCGGTTATTAGCTAACATTACTATGTGACGCACACAAGCAAGTATAGACTAGTCGCAAGACTTGGAACAATTCAACTCATGTTTGTTTGCAAAAATGGTTTGAATTTGCCACCCTCAAGTGGGCTTAAAGATGCGGATTTGCCACCAAACATAGTGGGCTTAAAACATGATTTGCCATAACAAAGTGGGCTTAAAACTTACATTCATTAAATCGTTCCAATTCAAACAACAAGCCTTCATCCACAGGCATTCATGCAGTTTAGCATTTAAGCACATAGCCTCATGGCAAGCATGCGAAACATGGCATCATGGCAATCACACTCATGCAAGTATGCTAAAGCATAACAACTCACTGAGTATTCGAAGCCAAAACAAAAACTAGTTTAAAAAATATGCATGATCCTAACTATACAAAGTGCCTAATGCAACACATGCAAAGAATGCGACTAAATAGGCTCGGCTACTAATATGGCATATGATTGATTTGAACAACATGTGATTAAACACGTATTCAAAGAAGTTATTGAAATTGCAATGCAATTTGAATGATGCACCGAGCCTCGATGCATGCAAGACAAATGAATGGATGCAAGCATGCAAACATGAGGTATGCTAATTGAAGTATGATCCTTAATCTAACCATCGAAAGCGATTAAATAAAAGGGAGAAAGACGAGGGGTTGGAAGACATGCACACACGCATGCACACTTATTACAACATTACGCCCTCACAAAGGAGGGTCCGAATGAATAAGTTAAGCTAACTAGCTACGCTAATTATCACAACACAATTAACTAACTATTCTAGCTAATCAAAATTACAAACATGATATTTAACTAACTATTCTAAGCTAATTAAATATTACAAAACGAACTGAATAACTAGCTAAACACCTTAACTAACTAATTACAAAGCAATTAAATTGATTAATTAGCTACCATTAACTAATAAAGCAATTAAAAAGCCTCAAGGGGCGAGGGATGCATGCATGCTCGGATTGTCCTCTCGAAAATGCCACCGCCTTGCCATTGTAGCCTCTGTTTGCACATGTTTGATCACTAAAAATTGTGCTAACTCCCAGAACACTTCTAATCCCCTTCAGGAGCACACAGAGCAACTTTCTTCATTGATGGCCGGTCAGCTACCAATGGTGGCCATCGGCTACCAATGGTGGCCATCAGCTACCATTGGTGGCCAGTCGGCTGCTGCTAGTGGCTGGTCAGCCACCACTAGTGGCCGGTCGGCCACCCCTTCCCTAAACTTCCTTTTTTTTGCTGCAACAGAGAGCAAACAAAGGTAAATCAGTGTATTCTCAAGGACTGTATGTACTGCTACCCTCCTTATCATCACACAAGCTCAAAGGAGTGTAGCTCTTGGCCCTCAAACCATCAACCAAGCATTTTCCATGCATGATGGCTAAGGAACCAAGCTTGTACAAGCTTAATGAGTGCACAACAAGACTTAAAAGATCACCACCCTATCATGCATGATCAAGAGTGATGATGACCAAGGAAAGTGACACATTTCATCACTTTGAGTATGAAATGTTCCATTTTCCTTGTGTTCGAATTACGTCTGATTCGAACACATGCAATACAACACAAAGATGCTTTCTTTTGCCTCTTTTACTTGTTCATTTTGTTTACCCATTTTAGATTACCAATCCATTCTTTAATTGATTAGTCCAAAAGGTGAGTGTCCTCTAATGGAAAGAGGGCTTAGACCATAAGTGCCTTAAGCATGAAAGAGACCTCATGCTGTTGATAATGAACTCTCGAAGGAATTAAACCATTAAGCATGAATGTCTCCATTTCATACTTAAGCCAATGAGGGGTTCGAAGCCACTTTCAAAGTAAATAAAAGAGTGAAGAATAGAGGGAGATTGTAGAGATTTCAGTGCTGAAATGGAGTGCAAAATGACACTAAAACATGCAAGCAACTCATGCAATTCATGTTTAAAAGCTTAAAACATTAAGCTAGTGAAAGAAATTGCTCTACAACCATGCAATACAAGCCTCAAAGGACTAAACCAGCCTCAAAGGACTAAACCAGCCCCAAACAGAGCTAAAACAAGTCAAAACAGTAGCAAAAACATGCTGAGATGAAGTTATAAAATGCTAGAAAAACATGCTCGCATGTTAGGCTATCTAGGCATGCAAGCAAGACAACAAGGAAGGGAGGCTAACCCCTCCAATTTTGGACTTCAAAAGAAGGTTTTTGTCACTGAAATTACTCTGATTTTCAATGGTTAAAAGGCCCAAAAATTTTGATTTGAATATGCTAATAGATGATGCAAAAATCTACACAATTAAGCAACAAGAAAGGTAGATCACCCCTTAACACAAAATAGCCTCAAACCATCATGTTAAGCCTCAAAATACAGAGTTTTTTTGTAGTTGAAAACCAACTCAAAAACAATACAAAAGGATGACAAATAAGTAGTCAAAGCAAGTACACTAAGCAAGTGAACTACCTCTTGAAGCTCAAGCACAAAACAGCCCCAAATTCCAACTCAAACCTCCTTCAAGAGCTCAAATTAAACTCCAAAGGATCTCAGCTCAAAGGTGAGAGTGTTTGCTTAAGGATTGATGTGCAAAGGTGTAGAGAAACTAGACTTTAAGGCATAAAATAAGAAGAGAGAGAGAAAATTCCAGAGAGAGAAAGAGAAATTTGATCCAAATTTTCTAACCCTTCAAAATGGGGGAGAGCACCCCGTATATATAGAAAATCAAAGTTCAAGCTTGAAATCATCCTACCATACACGTGTATGGAGATGCACTTCAATGAACAACAGCTGGCAAACAAATATCTGAAAAAAGATCCAAAGGCTCAAAGACGAGGCACTCGGCCAAGATCTTCGGGCACTCAAAACGAACACGAGCATACAAGATTATCGAGTGTTCAACGGATGACATCCAAGTCTCGAGGACGGTCAAAAATGAGGTGTCTACAAATAATAACCATCTAAACCTAGTTTCTGGAAATGTAATTTAGAGCAGTGCCAGCACCAAGAGTATGTAAGTAAATTATAAAAGGGGAACCTAGTTTTCAATTTCGCAAGTTTTTATTTGAACATCTAATTCTACATCTACACAAATTGTAAATTATAAAAAGGAAACCCAGTCGAAAAATATAGAAAGACGGACAATGGCGCTCACATGCAGTCACAAGATCAAACTAGAAATATATATATATACACACGAACACAAAGAGAGAGAGAGAGAGAGAGAGAGAGAGAGAGAAAGACTAACTTGGAAAGGAGATACAACGATGAAGAGAGTCGAAGATGAAGAGGCAGAAAAATAAGGAATAAAGTGAATGGAGATGGTGGATAGGGTTTTGTTACTGATTGGGAGTGTAGAGAGTGGGGAGATACAACAATGAAGAGAGCAACCAATTTGACTATGGGGAGTCGAATTAAGAGAGCAACGATGAAAAGGAAGCTCAATCGATTTAGGAGTTCATTTTTTATTTAGGAAACATTCAAAACTATGTAGTTTTGATACAAAATATGGCATTTTCCTTCCTGTGACCACAATAAGTTAGTCACCAAAGGTTTTGACATCCCGCTTTTTTCTTTTCTTTTTTTTTTCCCCTCTCCCACTATTACTTTCCACGACTATATTTTATTATTTGGTTGCAAAAAATTACTTATTAGCCACCAAAAAGTTGTTGGTCGTGAAAACACAACCCATCAGCGGTCAAAAAAATGTTAGTCACAGAAAGTAAACTAGTTGCGACCAACTCAAAAAATGTGATCGCCAAAAGTGTTTTTTTCTTGTAGTGATGGTGGCAACAACTATATATACTTCTAATTTAAAATCAAAATTTATATTCTGTAAATTTAACAACACACCCTTCTCGTGGGCACACACCCTTTAGTATATTATATTGTATATTGTTATAAAGTGAACACTTTTATAGTGTTATGAATCCTTCTCTCCTTATTCTGCCAAGTATCTATTTTTTATTTAAAAATCGTCTCTCCTTAGATACATTTGGTGTTGCCCTGATCTTTATCTCCTTATGCTGCCAAGTATCCACGCATTACATTCCTTATTATTTTACGAAAATTAAAAAATTTCTCAGGTTGACCTTTTTAACCACTTGTTTGTTGGTTTTTTTTGTCTTTATTAATAATTTTTTTCTTTTTTCTTTTTATAAATATTTTTAGGTTCTACTTGACAAGCTGGACTAGAAAATTTAAATATATATATATATGTTAGGTTTTTATTGTTGGCAACCCCGTTTGACAAAACTCCTTTGAGTTGTAATTTTATTCGCATTTTTATTTCAGTGAGGCTATGAGTTGTTAGAAGCGAATCCAACCCGAATCGTGCTTTGCAGAGAAGTTTGTGATGTCAATGCTTTCAAGATTGCCACTTCGCTGATTATTACGAGTCGCCTACACCATGTCAAGCAAAATGCAAAATTGCATTCAAAATTGCATGTCTGCCATTGGTCGCTCGAGCCAAGAAGAGCTCGTTCAAGCGAAGGTTTGCTCGCTCGATCCAAGGAGTTCTCGCTCGAGCCAAGGATTGCGTCCATACAAAAACCTGAAATAGTGTATTCCTCGCTCGAGCCAAGGATTCGTCGCTCGAGCCAAGGCACTAGTAGAAATCATGAAAAATACACTCCTCGCTCGAGCGAGCCTCAGAATCCGGATTTCTCAAGGAGTTTGTTTTCTTCCCAATCTAGGATTACTTTTGGTTCTCTATAAATACTTGGTTTTCTCCCAAAACTAAGGTATTCATTGAAGTCCTCCAGATCTTCTTTTTGGTTCTTAAAGGTTTATATCTGGGGATATTTTGTTATTTTTTCTTTGATGTTTTATTGAGTATTCAACTCATGATTTAAAGAGAGTACATCAAAGGTTTGTTTGTTATACACAAAAGAGAGAGTTGTTCTTCAGTTGTGAATTCTGAAGAATTCGAGCTCAAGCTTTGTGGAATCCTGAGTGGCTCATCGAAAGACAATTCCGTCAAGATGGGGTTGGAAGAGGCACATAGAGGTTGGTTCAATTAAGCATTGTGGATTCGCTAGATAATTGAGAGTATACCTGTGTAATTCCTTTAATTCTTCTTAGTGGATTGTCTTGTGGCAGTTGCCCGTGGTTTTTTGATCACAATTGGAAGGTGTCCAATTGTGGTTTTTCCACGTAAAATCTTTGTGTCTCTTTCTCTTGATGGTTTGATTGGGATTGTTATATTTTGCTTAAAATTGGTACATAATCACAAATCAACTTCTAGGAGGTTTTCTAGATTTTTCAATATATATATATATATATATGAAAAAAAGTCCACTAAAGGCACCTGTAAAAAAAAAAAAAAAACAACTTTTTAAGATTTTTTTTGTGGTATTAATGATTTTTATTATGAAATTTTTCATTTTTTAATTTTTTAAATTCCTCGAACTTGAGAAGGAAAAAATAAATTGACATAAATTATAAAAAAAATTATAAAAACAAAAAGGTTGAGAAAAAAACTACAAGAAGATTGATTCCAAATTCACCTTAATATAGCAGCCAAACCTGACTAACCTAATGGAGATACATTCTGAAAGTACAAGGTTGTAGCAAATACCCAGAGGGTGGTGGGGGTTGGTGGCCATTATCTATTGTAAGTACAAGGTTGTCTATGGTTTGGAGAGATATATTGGGGGTTGCTGGATCTTACCCTGAGGTGGGCGATTTTTTCAAGGCTAACATAAAAATTAGTATTGGTGATGGGAGGAGAACAAAATTCTGGCTTGATAATTGGGTTGGCAATGGGTGTTTAAAAGATGTATTTCCTAGATTATTCTCTGTGGCTCTTGATAAAGGTGAATCAGTGGTAGTGATCACTAGCAAGAGAGGTGGGAATGAAGAGTGGGGATTGGTCTTTAGAAGAACTCTGTTTCAATGGGAAAGTGAAGAACTAAGGAGGTTGAAGATGATGATACAAAATACACCATTTCTCAGGGATGGATCGTTAGATACATTAAACTGGAATGCAAACAAGTCTGGTAGGTTTATAGTTGCTTCAGTCTACAAGGGAAGTGAACCACAATCTAAAGTTAATGTAAAATTAGGAGAATTCATTTGGAAGAATGTGGCTCCACCAAAGGTGTAATTTTTTAGGTGGTTAGCATGGAGAGAGAGAATCAAGACATCCTATTATCTCCAAAGAATTGGAGTTCTAAGTGAAGCCTCAAATGTAAATTGTATTATTTGCAGGAATGAAATGGAAACTGTAAATCATGTGCTATTGTGTTAGCCTCTTGTTTGGAGGATCTGGTCCAATATTATCAACTGGTGGGGATTTTCCTGGGCTATGTCGGGGTCAGTGTTAGGTCTATTGCAATGGTGGGAGGGATATAGAATAAAAAAAAGGGGGAAAGCTATCTAGAAGGTCATCACATTGGCAGTGTTATGGTCCATTTGGAGGCAGAGGAATGAGAGTATCTTTAATGGCTCTCAAGTGGATTTGGAAGGGTTGTGTGAGCTTATCAAGGTTAGGATTGCATTGTGGGTCAGAGCTTCTAACCCTTCCTTTAGTTACTCAATTAATGACATAGTGAATAATCTGCAGCAGGTTAAAGTGTGCATCATGGTTTGATCATGGCTGGTGTCTGAGGTTGATTCTGGGCTGTGTTTTAGTTATACATTTTGATATGAAATGTGTCTGCTGCTCTACTGAGGTCTTATTGCCTTAGGTGTCTGGTTGTCTGAATATCTGCTCTGTCTTCAGTGGTGCTCTCTGGTGGTGTTTTAGTTCTTCATTTTGATCTGAATATCTGAATATCTGCTCTGTCTTCTGTGGTGTTTTTGTTCTACACTTTGATCGGAAATGTGTCTGCTGCTATGCTAAGGTCTTATTGCCCTAGGTGTCTGGTTGTCTGCTCTACTGAGGTCTTATTTTGCCTTACGTGTCTGGTAGTCTGCTCTGCTTGATGCTGGACTGATATGCTTAGGTGCTAGCAATGGTAGGATGATTGTGTGGTCTGTCTCAGATGATTGGTTGCTGCTGGACTACTCTGGTCTTATTTTGCCTTAGAAATGGAAGCTAAGCTAGTGTGGAGCTTTGCTTTGGTTATTGCCTCTGGCTGCTGTTTTGGGTAGTTTTTGCTGCTGTAAATAGATTGCTATGCTGAGGTGCAAGCAAATAGCAAATGGTGGATGAATGGCTGCTTGTTGGGGTATTATGCTGGTTGTTCTGTCTTTGATGAATGGCTGTTTGGCTGAGTTGCTTGGCTACTTGGCTGTTTGGCCCTGATTTAATTGCTGGTCTGTGCTGTTGTTGTTGTGTTGGTTGGTCTATTTTCTCGTTGGTCTCTCACCAACTTTGGGGGTGCTAGCAAATGATAGGATAGGCTCTTTGGTGCCAATCTCGTTGGGATGATTTAGCTTATTGTGATGCTTTTACACTTTCCTTTTTTTTATTGATATAATTCACTTTGTACTTTATACGTGTTTATTCCATCAATAAAGTCATTTTTGCCAATCAACAAAAAATAAATAAATAAATAAAATAAAATAAAAATTACTAGTTTCTGGACTCATTATTTGTCTGGCACTACTAAAAAAAGTGATTTTTGCGACCGTCACAAGCCGTCGCAAATAATAAAAATACAGTCGCAAAAGACCTTTTGCGACGGCTCATGCGACGGCAAATGGGGGTCGCGATTATGGGGGTGGCAAATACTTTTTGCGACGGCAAACAACGGTCGCAAATCTAAACTACTTATGGCGACCGCTATTTTGCCGTCGCAAAAAACAAAAAAAAATGCTAACATATTTTTTGGCGACCATCTTGTTACCGTCGCAAAAAAAAAGTGTGTAACATTAAACACTCAAAATTGAAGCCATTGTATTTGAGTCTCAAAAATTGAAGCCATATGTGAAAATTATTACAACTAGAAATAGAAAAAAGTTCTTTAGCCTCAATACCACTGTAAATCCAACAACTAACCCATTATAGAATGAACTTTAATGAAATTGAAAATAACCCATTATAGAATGAACTTACAACCAAATCCAGCAATTGAGGCTATTTGGTCCGTGTTTCTAGCGAAGACGACCAGTGTTTCTAGCGAAGACGCTGTTGTAAATCGCTACACCAAAGATCAAGTAAATCGCTACACCAAAGACGCTTTTTGCTCCATGTATTAGCTGAGCCAATATTTTTTCACCACCGAAGAACATCCCTACAGTAGAGATTTACAGTGTATGACTGTCAAGTGCTCTTTACAGTGTACGATTACTATGATTTTAGGAGCCTTTTAGTGAAGCACGATCAGCACCCCTCCTCGTCCATTGTATAAACAGGAATTTGCCATGACTTCGTATTTTTCTTTGGATCGTCAGTAAGGCTTAGATCTGTCTCTTCTTGCTTGAATGTTTGATGATTGTTTTGGCTCCCATTATGATAAGCCTTTCTATCATGAACAACTGGTAATTGTTCTCAATGAACCAATCCAATATACTGCTGTAATTCGATGAATATGCCAACTTATACCTGCAGACATTCGACAAAGAAAAAGGTCATTTCGACCCTCGATTTATGGGTCAAGAGGTGAATTTACCAAGAGGGTTGGAAACAAGGATGGATCTAGGAACATCTCAAATTGTAAAAAACTATGTATATTATACTAGTAATTAGTAAGATAATTTCAACAAATGAGAAGTTACATGTGTATTTGCCCTATCAAAATTTGAATCGGTTACGTCCTTGGTTTCAACATTGAGTTCAGCTTCTTTTAAAGCAATCTAAGAGTTTTAATTATGTATTCTATGCAGCCTAAACAATAGCCGAGAAATATTCGGTCTCGCAATATTCCTGCTAGTACATAGGATAAGAAAATGAAAGAACCATAAACAAAAAATTGCAAAAAGAAAAAAAAAGAAGAAAAGAAAAGAACAAGAAACGGAAAAAGATTTACTGATACCAAGAGGTGAAAAGAAACCCTTGTCCTCTCATTTGAAGCAATGAAAAGTGTTCATCTGGTGGAACCCATTTTGAAATTCTACAAAGAATGAATTCGACGAGTGTCCCGGTCAAGATGGGGATGCAAGGCCTTATCAATGCCAAAGCTGTCCTTCCTAGTTTTTAATTTATCACCTCGATTTAACGTGAATAGCATCGTAATCGCCAAGGAGCGCCTTTAATCAGAGGTCTTACAATATTACTCCTTTTTATTTTATTTTTATTTTTTAAAATAAGTTCATACAAATGAATCAAATGTTGATAAAAAGTATTTATAAATTATCTATGCAAAATTACATTCTCGCAAATAATGAGCAAGCGGCAAAGGAATGAGTTAGAATAACAAAGGCGTAATTATTATTCATACAATCCATTAACAAAGTGTGTAGCTACTTGGAAAAGTGTCCACATTCCCTGCTATCAATCTAAAATCCGTGACCAGATAAAAAATGTGGTCTAATTGGGGACCACAGCACTTTCCTAATATATTCTCCTCATTTAAATTATATTCCCAAGGCAAGATATAAATGACAGAAAAAAAACTGATAAAATGGAGAATTTTGGGGGCAAAAATGCGTCAACCATAACCAGTATAATTAATCAGACTGGAACCATTGCCAAAGCAACAATGGCTGTCAAAAAACAGTTGAAAACTTACACTGTAAAGAGCACTTGACAGTCGTACACTGTTTTATGATTTTAATTCCACGTGAGGGATTACTAGCTTCCTAACGCAATGACAGTGGATTTGCTTTCCAGAATGACATTAGTAGACCTTTTTTACTCATGCAAAGTTGATTTTTCACTCCACATCGATGACTCCATATCTCGTAGCAAACATGTTTGATATTGCAATTTTGTAATTCCAGATATGAATTCTCAAACTGTTGAACAAGGGTGTCCCAATTCCAACTTATGCAACCAAAGCCAATGGCACTAAGGTTAGAATGAGAAGTTAATTGATATCATAGTTTAGTTTTACTCATGAGGATATAATAGTCTCCTTGGCAACCTTTGTAATGGACCAAAGGAATTCCATAACAACCATTAAGAGTGCTTCATGAAGAGATGAAAATCAAACCATAAGATTTTTAAACCAGTCATTCTCAAATAATAAGGCATGAAAAATGAAGTTTGATTGACAATGCAGATGAATCTTGCATACCTGTAAACTTGCCACTCAGAAGGAGGACCATAACTGCATCCTTTACTCTTTCGATGCTCAAGTTTCAAAGCAACCTATTGCCAATCCCCCACCCATAACAAAGAAAAGAACAAAGAAAAGGGAGACCATCATTCTCGATGGAATAAATTCCAAGGAAATTGTCCAGATATCCAATGCACCATGAGAATAAAAACATACCTCAACAAAGATCTCGAGCCAAGTGCACTCGAGCCACTGTCACCCTTCTTCCGACATAAACTTGCCCAAAATCCCTTTTCCCAGCTTTCTCTAACTTGTAAATAGGGAATTGCCAAGTCAGACCAAGTGAAACAATCAACACAAACAACCATCTAAAATTTGATAATCATGGGAGAAAAGGTTTATCAATTTCTAAAAATATATCCTCAATATTCCACTAGTAAACTTTTTGCTTTTTCTTCTTTACAATTATGTACCTTCTTGTACAAGACCTTCTCTTAGAACTACACCATATACCCATTCTAGAAAATTAAAAAAAAAATCTTTCTAATTATAGTTATAGATCTAGTCCATATTGTTCACAAGTTTAATCATGAACATGAAAACATGTCATACAAGAAAAAATATAGTTTTCATCGATCATAGAATCTTACTTTTTCTATTTAGTAGTATTACATAGACGCTTGTATACCATTTACCCATAGAAGTATATGAAATAACATCTCTATCTAAAATCTATGTACTTAACAAAAATCAGATTCTTTCTAAACAGTTATGTACAATTACTATCACGAAATTATTAATTATCTCACATGGAACCTAGTTGGCTTCTCAGAAAATATTTACCCATCTTCACATAGACAAGCTTCAAATCTTGAATGAGAACATTGAACCCAATAGTTACATAAAAATGAGTAGTGGCTGGAAATTCATTGTAGTAGCTTAGGCTACTCAGCACAAAGATACAGACATTTGGACTCACAGGATTCAACTCAGAAACATTTCTAGCGTAATACATGAACAAAGAACTCTTCAACTCTATATAAATCATACACCTCTGACTTTCAGATGTACTCTAAAAGTGTATATAAAGATTTGAAGCAAGGTAAAAGCTCTTAAAGCAATCCTACCTTTCGTTTGGCAAGGTAAAAGCTCTTAAAGCAAGATTTGAAGACTTAGAAATTGAAGGTTTTTGGTAGGGTTGACATCAGATTGTTGGACAATATTACATTGTTCGATGGAAAAGATGGATCAGGAAAATAAAAAAGTGCAGGGGGACAGGCTTATGTTATTAGAGGTGGTTAGTTGGATGCAAAAACCGTAATGATTTATAAAAGAATTTTCAAGTATTGAAATTCAATTTCCAACCAAACCACAGATTATAATGTTTTTTCATAAAAGAAAAACTCCTGTCTTTGTAAGACATTCATGCCAAAGAAATCACCAAAACACACATGGTTCAAGTAAGGTCATTCAACACCTTCCAAAAGCTAATTGAATATCTGATTGACAATTTAATTAGTAAACAACTCAAACATTTCGATTCAATTCACAAGAAATTAGTTATATGTTTCTTGATTGGATTAAATAAATTAGTTAGTTTTCCTCCTCTCTCCTTTCTCCAAGCATATTCAAAAATATGATCATAGAAATCACCAAAGATATTCACAACATCCAACAAGCAAAAGTTCCAACAAAGAAGAGCAATGGTGATAATGATTCATGTCAATGTCAATGCTAACAGATCAATCAACTAGAAAATCCAATCAGCATGATCAACAAACTAATTTAATATCACATATAAATCAAGCAAATTCAACAATAGGACTTTTTATCTTCCAAATTCAAATTTACCAGTTCTTGCCTCAACAAATTCAAAATTGCCGATAATAAATGAAATCTTGATTTCAAGTTAAAAACAATAATGTACTACTCACTATAATGTATTGAAGAAGAAATTGAAAGATATACACTAATAGATATGGAAAATGCAAGAAAATAGGGCAAGAATAAAATGAGTTGAACCAGTACATACCTGTACGAGGATGAGACGAATTAGTCGAACCAGAGCTTCCTCATATGATATGTATGTGTGGCTAGAGATAGATAGATGGATAGATAGACAGATAGAGAGAGAGAGAGAGGGAGGGAGGGATTGGGGGCGAGATTGAGAGAGAGATTCATACCGCTGGAGATCTTTAGACGACGATGACGAGCGCGAGAGCAGAGCTATATAGGTCTGTTGAACCCGTGCGAGAGAGAGAGAAAGAGAATGATCCGTCATAGATCTTTAGAGCTATTTGTCAATTCTCTCTCTAGAATCATCTAGAACACAAGCTATCAGAGATACATACACAAATATATCCATGTATATAAAGAGAGAGAAAGAGACTTGGAAGAGGTTGAAGAGGGCAGGGGTGAAGGCGAGGCAGCCGAATGAGAGAGAAACGTTAATGGAGACCTGAGAACTGAGACCTTCGACGATTGATTTGAGAGAGAGAGAGAGAGAGAGAGAGAGAGAGAGAGAGAGAGAAGGGGGGAACGATATCAATGTTTGTGAAATAGGGCTAGGCCAATTATAAGGAAAAAAAGGAAGAAAAAATAAATATAAGGAGCAAATAGATTATTTGCGACTGATAATTAGAGGGTCGCAAATAATATAGTAGCAAAAGGTCATTTTTCTAGTAGTGTGGTGCCCGTGGGGAATGACACCTATTACTTTAATTTTGTTAGCGATTTTCCATATCATATTATTTATACAGTATAATGTTGTGCGCCAAATTAATATTGTAGCAGAAAATTTATAAATAAATTATTATATAATTGAAAATTAAAAGAAGACTCACAGAACATGTTACGATTCTTTATTTTTTGCCAACACTACTTAAACAACGCCATGTAATATTTATTATTTATGAAATCAACAGTTCAAATTATTTAAATGAGATCCATGGGGAGGTTAAGGACTTCAAACATGGCAATTTAATTCAAATTTAGAATTGAGGAAAGCCAAACCATTTTTGGTATATATACATTTGGGGGAGTAAACAAAAGATTATGTAAGTAATCTCTTAAAAAATAGTAAGTTTATGTGTATAGAAACCAAACACAGAATGGAACACAATAATCTCACAAGGGGTGGGACCCACTCTTTGTGAGAGGGTTGTGTCCCATTTTGTGTCATCCCTTATGAGAGGATTGTATCTCATTATATTTAATTTCTGTGTTCCTAATTTTACTGCTTAAAAAAATGGTTGAAATGCAATAAATGCCAACATTAAATATGCCAAGATGTTTTTATTTTTATTTATTTTTTTATTTTTTTAAGTAAGTAATTGATTAAATGTCCAAAATTGGTAACCATATTTGTCTTTGGTGTTGCATCTCCACCAGCTATACAACAACTCTCTAAATCATTGTAATGCTTGCTATGTTTAAATTAAATTAAACCAACAACAATTAGACTGTGTTTATTTTATTTTATTTTATTTTATTAGTTATAATTGGCAAAAATCTGTTGTTAGTTTATTAAATTACCAATTTGGAGAGTTTAACCCTCAATCTCTTCGTTACGAAGTGTTGCCTCCGTGCCGTTTGGCTACAAGGCCATGAGTTAAGCTGCATTTAATTAATTGGTAAAGAAAATATTAAAAACAATTATTATTATTTTTTTCCGAAAGAAATACTTTTCCTCAAATGATATTTGGTAGACAGGTCAAATTTATACATTATCATAAAGTTTAAATTCTTTTTTATATATAAATTTTCTTGTAAACTAAATAACTAACAAAAAGGTATATTATTTGTATATTTTATTTTATTTTAATTATTTTTTAAAAATATTTTCTGTATAATATTTCTACCAAGTGGACCAATCTTCATTGATTTAATCTAAAGAATGCCTTTTGTTTAACTTTGTATTTTTTAGCTAAACCTTCTAACTTCTAAACACTATTAGAAAATTTGAATTTGGCGGTGTTTTTGTTTTGGCATTAGAAAACATTTCTTACGGTATTAAAGGTTTCAATGGGCTATTTTGAGAAAATAGTTATAATCAGCTTTTTGTGAGAGAGGGAAGTGGGTTATAATTTGAGAAGTAGATTATAACCCACTTTTCAAAAGACCCTAATGTCATTTATAATTTATAAAAATCGGATCAAATGAAGAGAAATTATTAAATATTTTAGAAATGAGATGCATGTAAAATACACATTGCATTCATTGTATCAAGTGGGATGCTCCCTTTACTTTCTTACCGTAATTTCTCTTACTCACCCACTCACTTCCTCTCATTCTCCTTTTATTTAATTTTGTATTTTTAAGTTAAACCTTCTAAACAAAAATTTGGCTCAGGTGCCAATTTTATTTTGGCATTTTACCAAATGCGTCACACATTAGATGACGTTTCTTAAATAATAATAAATAAAAAAAACACTGTATTAAAGGTTTCAATATTTATAGAACATTTTCACAATAGACAACATTTCTTTGAAAAAAAATACAGTATTAAAAGTTTCAACTCATTTATAAAACGCGGTATAAAAATTGATATCCAAGATGTGTGTGCCCTTTAGAGTAACTTGTAATTTTAATTTACTGATTATTAATTGGCCTCCATTGGCTTAAACATGGTAACTCATTGTCCACAATCATCTTATCAAACTTGGGAAATATCTATACAAATTAATTGTCAACTTAATGGTTTGTTAGTAATTACATTCTCAAGCTGATCTGTCAAAAATTCATTAATTTATACATAAATTAATTTAATATTGTCAGACATGAAAATACAAGACTTAAATTAATAAATACATGTCAGAATTTATCCTTTATATTTATTGAGTTAATTACTTAAAAATCTTATTTACAAATGTTATGATAGCTTAGATCTTATTTAAGATTTTTTGAACCAATAAGTCATATTTAGTAAAATTAAGAATATTATCAAATTTTTTTTTTCAAATTTTAAAACTAAGAATATTATCAATTTTCCATAGTATCATTCCAGATAATTATTTTACTAACTAATAAAAAAAAAAACAGAACATGAGATTAAACGTTTTGTTTTTCTACTTATTGGTTTGATTCAACTATCCAATAAAACCGATAACAATATCAATTTTTTCCAATTTTTAAAACCAATAACATTATCAGTTTTGTCATTTTTAAAAGTTTTTTGTTTTTTATTTTTGCACATCAATGTTCCATCCTCATGCTTTTCTATAGACACAAAATTTTCAGTTTTACACAAAAAAATAATTCAATTTTTTCAAAATTTTCAAAAAAAAAAAAATATTAGTTTTTTTTCCACATATTTTTTTTTTTAAGTTTTTCCAATTTGGAAATTGATGTTTTAAAGTTTTGAAAATAAAAATAAATGTCAAATCATCATGTTCTTTTACAGATAATCATAAATGATGAACAATCATTGTTTGAAGGGTAATGCCGACTATTAAAAATTTAATAGGATTTGAAGGTTCAAAAAATCTTAGTTTGGATTTAATAAAGTATAAGTTCATAAATTATGACTTGTGTGTAAATATCCCATATTTATTTATTTATATATTTTTTAGACGTGACAAACTCAAATGAAGAGAAATTATTGAGTATTCCAGAAATAAGATGAATGTAAATGACACATTACATTACTTGTATCAAATGGGATGCTCCATTTTTTTTCTTACCCTACCTATTCGTAATTTCTTTTCTTCTCTTACCCCCCTTACTCGTAAACATTTTCTTATCTCTTCTATCTCTCTCTCTCTCAACACCTAAAACTCTATTCGTAATTTCATTCCTTCTCTTACCCCTTATCCGTAATCGATATCTTCTCTGTTCTCTCTTTCTCTCAACACATCAATCACTTATTCGTAATCACTTTCTTCTCGCTTCTCTCTCTCTCTCTCAACACATCAATTGATATCTTACCCCTTTATTCATAATCACTTTCTTTTCTCCTCTCTTTCTCTACATATCAAAAATTTGAAAATCAATCCTTTTTATACTCAATTTTGTGACTGAAGTTCAACCATGGATGCAAACGAATTGACTCCTGAGAAAAATATGGTAATTTAATTACTAGTTCTTTCAATTCAAAGTCTTAAAAATCCTCTCTTTTTCTCCTTCATTTTTATTTATATGCTTGATATTTGCACATATATTTGTTACACATAATCTTTAGATACCCTTCAAAAAAAGCAATATAAAAATGAACCATATGTATAAATTTTTATTTATAAATTTATATCAATTTACAGATCTGTTGCATTTCTTGGTTTTTGGGGGGTGTAATTTATATCAATTTACAGATCTGTTGTATTTCTTGTTTTTTTAAAGTTGTGATGCCTAAAATTGAGTATTCTAGAATTTTGCATGTCATTCTTTTGTCAATTGATAAGAAATTATTATCAAATACAATAGGAATTTTATTAAACTTGATGTAGTAATTGCTGATCGATGTGTAGATTTGAGGGATTAGATATACCTTTTCATAGACGGTAAGATAATCCAAATTAATTTGTTTGTATGAATTTGCTTATGTTGAATTTTGGAGAGAATAAAATTATATGAATTCAAAGCTATTTTTTATGGCGGCAAATTATACCGGCAATATTGGTACTTTGATGTTTATTTCATTTTGGTCCCTATAATTTGGATTTACCTAATTTTGTCTTTAAATTTTGAATTTTATCTCATTTTGGTCCAATTAATGTCGTGCATTAAGATTTTTGATAAAAATTATGCACGGGACTTATTTTTAAGATCAAAATGCACAATTCATCCATATTCCCTTTTAACTCAGTGAGATAATGATGTAGATAAAAAATTAAAAAAATAAAAACTTCTCCTAAAATCTCTACTACATAATTAACTCACTCATTAATTAAGTTAAACCTACTTTTCTTAGATGGTGAGATAATTCAAATTAATTTGCATATATGAATTTGCTTATGTTGAAATTTTTTAGAATAAACTTTGTTGTATATCTACTCAAAATCATTTTTTATTAGAAAAAATTATGCTTGTGGTACTCATGATTTATTTGTTTCAATTTTTTTTTTTTTTTTTTTAAAAGTAATAAAATATGAAGACTAAACCATCTCATATCAAGAAATGAAATAATTTTATACTATTATATAATAAATTAGAATATTCCTAAAATTTTGCATGCATCAATATATATAGAAATCATGTACAGATGATAAAATGAGACTATGTTTATGCTTTATTGACATTGTTATTATAAATTTATAAACATGACTTTTTTTTACTAGAGTTGACTGGTTCTTCTGAAACTACTAGTACTATGTTATTTGTAGGAATTCAACAACGAAGAAGGTAATGCAAATGATGTTATTGAAGCTCGTCCCATCTCTTTTAAAAATCCGGATAGCAATACTATATATACCATAGAAAACGAGAAGGTAAATTCTCTCTCTCTCTCTCTCTCTCTGTGTTGTTTTCTAAAATGGTAAATATCTAGCAATAATTTAGCATGGTGATGTTCAATTAATTCTAATCTATAATCAATACAATCATTGACTAATACAAAATAAATGAGTAGATAGACAATCTTGAGGAGGACAATCTTGAGGAAGTCAATGTGAAAAAAGGGTCATTTTTATGTGAATATTTTGATTTTATTTATTTATTTTTTTGTATTTTATCAAATGCAATTCACTAAAAAAGTCATTGATTACTAAATTTTCATTATCTAGAATCATTGTACATTTATTCAATCTCATTAATTATTTCATATATTTTGTTATACCAGTTAACAATGGAGGAGCGAAAAGTCGGTTGGATAGAACAACCGAGAAAGCGCCCGAACGGAAGAGCCGACACAGTAGTTGAATATGTTTCTTATTTGAATTTGTTGTCATTTTATGCATCATAGAATCATACAGATGTCTTTTACTAAATTGCTTATTAAGTTAAAATGCTATGCAAAAAATAATAGTTCTTTTAATAACCTTTTTAATTAATGCAACCTAACAACCAAATCATTTGGCCTAATGGTTGTGTAACATTCTTTGTAATGTAAGGTCACAGGTTCAACTGCTATAGGTAAGAGTTTGATACCTTTTGTGATAGTTTGTTTCTCTTCTGGGGCTGTATGTAGTTAGTAGTGATTGTTGGGATTAGTTTATTGCTTGTGTTACAAGTTTGATACGTTTTGTAGTAATTTATTTCTTCCCCATTTTAGGGGTTGTGTAGTTTAGTAACGGTTGTTGGACTTGATTTATTGGTTGTGTTAGGCTTTGTTAACTTTGTGGACTTTCTAGCTATATTGTGAGTTAGTAGTTTGTTTGATAATGTAAATATTCCTTATATTTGTAATTACACTCTTATGAAATTGATAAAAAGAAAAAATAATGCAACCTACCACTCTTTTTAGCAATGGAACTACAAGGAAAAAAAAAAAAAACTTTCCATGACTGGTTTCTATGACCAAACAATGACTTCATTGCCTACATACACTTCTATGACCACATCTGCTGTTCGTCACAAAAGGTTGAAAATTGTCAGAACTAAACATGCATTCGACATAGAATAATAGGTCTTTTGCAATGATGAAATTTTTGGTGTTAGAATGTTGACAAATTGAAAATAAATAAATAAATTGTTGCAGAATTTTTTTTTAAAACAATGTAAATTAAGTGACTTTGGTGGCTAAAAATGTTTTTTGACAACGCTTCGATATGGAAATGACAACAAAAATGTAGTAGCCGTGGAAAAGGTTCATCAACAAAATTGTAGCCTTTGGCTACAAAATATTCATTGTAAAAGTTAATATTTTTTATTTATTTTGTGTAGAACTCATGTCATAAGAAGATTTCTCAATTATAGTTATTTCATTTATTGATTAGCATGTCAAATTTTATTTATGATGAGAAAGTAATTAGACTTATGAAGAAACTACTCTTTATTTTTTGCTACTTATTTCTATCTTGATTCTAATCTTGTTCACGTTCTCTATAATGTTCAAATAAATAAATAAAAATGGTGCACATAAGGTACATATATGACATACAATGTTGTCAATAGTTGTTCACAACATATTTTATTTCATTTTACGGCTTGCCATTAATGCTACTAATAATGAATAGGTTTTTACGACATGTCTTAACATGACTTTTAGGTGCACGTTATGAAAGGGTTTTTATAATGTGTATTACATGTCCTAAAAAGTCAATTATTTTGTAGTGACAAACATAATTGTTTTCAGAATTTTACCATACAAAATATGTAGCAATGATAATTTTAATTATGAGCCCATATGATTAATGTGTTAAATTGAAAGGAAGAACCACAAACATCCACATAGCATTACTCTTAAAAATAATGTCTTGTATTGCTACTTTTACATTACAATTCTTTATGTTTTGAAATGAATTAAATATGATAATGTTTTCACTGACATTGATAAGAACATAATTTTTTTTCTTTTTAATTTTTTGCAGTACTACTATCACCTAAAATCAAATGAGATGTGCAGATCACTTGTTGAGGTGCATGATTTTATCAAGAACGGTATTCCAATACGTTCATTGAAGAAAATGAAAAAGAAACAAGACGAGTCTCCGGTAAGCTTAAGTAATATACTTGCCATTCAAAAAGAGAATTTAATTACTCATTGTCGAACATAATTATTTTGTGTTATTGAATTTTATTTTTTATAGGCTAAGAAGATAAGAGGATCGTCGTTACTAAAGAAAACCGTTGTTGGCACTTACAACTTTCAAACCAAGATGATTTATCAACTAGAAGCACCAGCTGTGATTGAAGAGAATCCACAGCCACCCCTTGACAACCTTGTCCACCCTGGTAAGGAAACAAAGGTTTCATCTAATAATCAAAAAAATTTTTTTTTTCAGCTTAATATTTTTATCAATTTCTTTTGTATTATCTTTATATTAAATTTCATTTTTTGTTTTATTCTCTTGAATCACCGAAAGCAGTTGGGGAATCACTACAAGAATTTTCACTTTTGGTGACTAAATTTTTAGTCGTCAAAAGTCACTATTTAGTCACCAAAGGCTTTTAGCGACAAAAATATTTGGTCGCAGAATTAGTCGGGGAAGAATTGTCGGGATAGATCATTGGCGACTAAAATTATTTTAGTCGCCAAATGTACTACATTGCCGGCTAAGTTTTTAGCCGCCAAAAGGTTTGAAATAAAATTAAATATCATATTTTCGGCGACTAATTTTTTTTGTCACTAAAAGTTCAGTTATTTTTAACGACTAATCATTTAGTCACGAAAAAGAGTTTTAGTTATCAAATATATTAGTGGCCTAAAGTCAATTTTTTTTTTGCCTACTAAAGGTTTAGTTGCCTAAAGTCTTATGTTTTTAGCTACTAAGATTTTAGTCGGCAAACATTTTGTGTTTTGGCCACTAAACATTTGGTCGTCTTAAGTCTCACATTTTTTTACTACTAAAGTTTTAGTCGCCAAAAGTTTTTTTTTTTTTAGCTTATTTTTTTAGCTACGACATATTTTAGTCGCCATATGTTTGATTGTTTTTTGCTATAAAATATTTTAGTCGCCAAATGTTTGATTTTTTTTTTTAGCTACTAAACTTTTAGTAGCCAAAACTATTTTTCGAATTTTTTTTTAGCTACTAACAATTTAGTCACCAAAACATGCTCTTATGTTTCATCACAAAATTATTATCTTTTTTTTTTTTTTGATCAGCAAAAATAATTTTATTGATGTAAAAGAAAATTATAACAATAAAAAAAGGATGAGTGCAAAAAGCATCATAGCGAACCAAATCAATCCCAACTAGGTTGGCACCAATAAGATCGCCAAATCATATGCAAGCACACCATCAGAAGTTGGTGAGAAACCAACCACAAAACTCCCAAAAAAAAACAACAACACCCAGATATAGCAACCCAAACTAAACAAACCCAACCCATCCAATCTGCCACAACATGAAAACCAAAACCAAAAAAAAAAAAAAAGAAGAAAAAAAAAAAACATAACACCACAAGGAATTGACACCAACCAAATTAAAGACTTCACCACTACAGCCAAACAACATCCAGTAGCATTGTTCACCCTCAAACCAACCTGAGATGAAATAGTCATCATAGAACAATTAGCAACATTGATCACCCACAGACCCAATCATCAATCCTTACCACAAATCAAATATCTTGATCTCCTACTCAACACCCAGATTAGTAACAATCAAAAGCACATATATCATCAATCAGAGAGAAATTACTGCCCTCGCAGATTAGCCACCAACTATACACTTCACTCATGAACCAACATAGATCAACACACCAGACGAAGACCACACACCAGTCCAAGAAAATCATATACAACCCAAGCAAGATATTCACCACCTGGAATTTACAGAGCCTAACAAGTTAAAGACTGACATCTAAACTGCTGAATATTATTAATGATTTCATGCACCGAGTAAAAACACCCTGAAAAATGATCTTTTACCCACACAGCAATTCTGTACTTAATCAATTCATAGATTTCCTCTAGGTGCGCTTGCTTACCATTGAACACCACCTCGTTCCTAAGTTTCCATAATGACCACATAACAACCAGTGGAATAATCGGCCAAATCAAATTTGCACTCTTTCCCCACCTGAAGCCACCCTACCACACAAGAAGATCCTCCACATTCCGAGGCATAACCTAACACAACCCCCACCAATCCATCACACAAGACCATACTTTCCAAGCAAAAGGGCACCATAACAATAAATGAGACACTACCTCATCCTCCAATTGACAAAACTGACACAAAACAGAATCACCAGGTCCCAGCACCCCTATTCTTTGCAGAAAATAAGAAGTCTTAAGATGACTCTTCCATGCCAACCAGCCAAAAAACTGAACCTTTGGAGGAGATAAATTACTCCAGATTAACTTAGTAACTGGACAGGATTCTGAGGTCTCCAACATAGAATACAAGGAGGAAACACTAAATTGACCAGATGAACTTGCCTCCCACTGTAACCTATCAACCCTTTCCGACAGACTATACTCAGCATTATTAAAGAAATCACCCAACCTGATCAACTCATCAGATTCCCAGCCTAACAATGCTCTTCTAAACCTGAATGTCCTATCAATCTGAGCAGACCACCTTTCCGCCACCACTTTAAGAGTAATATCCTTTTCTAACGATAAACTAAACAACCTTGGAAAAACAGACCTTACAGACAGATTACCCACCCACGTATCAGTCCAAAAATGAATTATGTCCCCATTCCCCACAATCAACTGAGAATTATTCAAAAAAATATTAAAAAGATGAGAATTTGAATGACTAACCTTGAGGATAGCACCCCAAATTTTTGAACAGATCCCAAAATCAACTGAAAAAGGATACCACCTGCCACCAATTGGAGGATTCCTACTACAAATAACTTTCTTCCACAATGAATGATCCTCAACCCCAAACCGCCACCGCAAAATTATTATCTATTCACAACATGTCTATATTCCATGCAACCTGTAATACGTATATAAACAAAACAACACATATACTATCCATCATTTCACGACATAAAATTATCAATCATGCCACAGTCCATATTACTTCCAACCATCCAAAAATGAATAACTTAAAATGTATATATTCCATACAAACAAACTATTGTCCAAACTAAAATTATCAATCAAGCTACAGTCCATATTACTAAACAATTTTAGTAGCTAAAACTAACTATACGGCTACTAAAATAATCTTTTGTCTCTGAAAATATACTTTTGGCGACCAAAGATAAAAAATAATTTTTTTTTTCTTGTCATTCGGCTACTAAACAATTTTAGTAGCTAAAACTAGCTATACGGCTACTAAAATATTCTTTTGTCACTAAAAATATACTTTTGGCGACCAAGGTCGCCAAATCTAAAAAATAATTTTTTTTTTTTTTTCATGCGGCTACTAAACAATTTTAGTAGTCAAAACTAGCTATACGGCTACTAAAAATTTTTTTAGTCGCCAATTGTGATATTTTTAGTGGCTAAATTTTTTTTTTAGTCGCCAGTAATCAATATTCCCCGACAAAAAAATTAGTAGCTAAATATTTGACTTTTGCCGACTAATATTATTTTTAGTCGCCAATTCCACAACTTTAGCCGACTAAATTTTTTTTAGTCGCCAAAAGTGATCGCCAAAAATGCATTTTGTTGTAGTGAATATTTACAACCATTAAAAGATAACCTTGTCAAACTTGGTAAGAAAACAAAGGTTTCAATCTAGTAATCTTTTTTTCTTCTTCTTCTTCTTCTTCCTCTTTTTTTTTTCTTTTCATTTTAACTTTACCAAAATGATAGTATTTTTCTCAATTTCTTCTATATTCTATTTATATTATATTTAATTGTTTTTATTATATTATCGACAATCATCAAAAGCGGTTGAAGAGTATGCACAACAACCACATGATAACCTCATTACTCTCAGTAAGAAATTGGAGTCTTCATTCCCTAATCTTCCTCTTTCTTTTAGGAAGTATGAACACTTCTAAAAATGTGACGTATTCATGTCGTGTCCATGTCAAACATTAACACTCTTTGGACACTTCTGACACGTGTTTGACACTTGTCAAAATGGATCCTTTTTTTTTTTTTTTTTTAAGATCGACTCGAACACTTAGAGGATACACATGTCTATCATTTAAGCACATATCTATTGATTAGACATGAGTGAAACTAATTATAAGTTTAAACAAAATAACTTAAGATACAATAATAAAAAATAAAAATAAAATAAAAAAACTAATTAATAACGTTTTTGTCAATTTCTTCTATATTCTCTTTATATTATATTTGATTTTTGATTATCTTCTCTAAAAACACTAAAAGCAGTTGAGGAGTATGCACAACAATCACTTGATAACCTTATTGACCCTAGTAAGAAAACGGAGACTTCACCTGGAAATCATTCTATTTATTTATTTTTTTTTTCATTTTAATCTAAGAAATATGGACACTTCTAAGAAAGTGACTTATCCATGTCGTGTCGTGTTGGACACCTGCACTCTTTGCACACTTTTCGTCACATGTCTAACACTTGTCAATGAGTTGTCTGATATTGTAGTATTGATGTTCTTGAGTTTATTAGCAATTTCCAGAATTGTTGTTGCTCCATTTTGGTATTTTGGGTTTGAATCACTCCAACTTTCTGCTTTCAATTTGTACTTGCATATGATTAGACTTGTCTTTACGTTCCAACCTTGTTGGGATGTGAGGGCTTTGCCATGATATAATTTGCACTCTCCATTACTCTTATTTATGTTTGCTTTATTGTTATGTAATGTCATCAATACATATTTTATTACATATAAATTCATCCAATAATTTTTTATTTTTTTTTCCATTTTAACTATACCAAATCATAATATTTTTGTCAATTTATTCTATATATTTTTATATTATATTATATTCTCTTGAATTATCAAAAGCGGTAGAGGAGCATCTACAACCATCAATGGATAATCTTGTCGACTGTGGTAAGAAAACGGAGGCTTCATCCAGTAATCATTTTTTATTTTATTTTTTTCATTTTAACTTGACCACATCAATAATATCTATATATATATATATTTGTTAATTTCTCCTATATTATCTTTATATTGTATTTGATTTTTTTATTACATTCTCTACTATTACCAAAAGTGATTGAGAAGTATTTACAACTATCAGTGGATAGCTTTGTCGACCTTGGTAAGAAGGCAAATGCTTCATTTAGTAATCATTTTTTTTTTTTTGGGGGGGGGGGGGGTCATTTTAACTTTACAAAATCAATAATATTTTTTTTTTTGTCAATTTCTTCTATATTCTCTTATTATATTTGAGTTTTTATTATATTCTCTACAATCACCAAAAGCGGTTGAGAAGTATGTACAACCACCACTGGTTCACCTTGTCGACCTTGATTAGGAAACAAAGTCTTCATCCAGTATTCATTTTTTATTTTTTTCATTTTAACTTTACCAAATCAATAATATTTTTGTCAATTTCTTCTATATTATATTTTATTTTTTTATTATATTTTCTAGAAACACCAAAAGTGGTTGAGTAGTATGCACAACAATTGATTGGTGAGACCCTTCTCTTCTTTATTATTTCCCAACCTTATTGACCCTGGTAAGAAAATGGAGGTTTCACCCAGTAATCTTCCTTTTATTTTTTCATTTTACTGTAAGAAGTACAGACTGTTCTAAGAAGATGATGTATCTATTCCGTGTTCGTATTAGACACCAACACTCTTTGGACACTTCTCAACAAGTGTCGACACTTGTCAAAACTTGTCTTATTTTTTATTTTTAAATCCGGACACTTGGAGAACATACGTGTCTCTTGTTTAAGCATGTGTCTATTGATTAGACATGGGCGAAACTAATTATAAGTTTAAGCAAAGTAACTTAAGATACAATAAAAAAATCAGATTATAGGAATTAGTTCATATCGAGTTATTATTATTATTCTTGAATAATATATTCATATATATGTATATGACATATAATAAATATATAAAACTATATATATTTCATGTGTATTCATTTCGTGTCGCGTTCTTCATCTTTTTAAAATTGGCATTTTAGCTTGTTGCATCCGTGTCGTATCGTGTGTCTGTATCTATGCTTTTTAGATTTTAACTTTACCAAAATCAATAATGTTTTCATGTATTTTCTTATATATTCTCTTCATATTATATTCGATTTTTGATTTGTTTACAGAAAATGAAGACAATGAGATGGAGGAAAATCCAATGGCAGAAGGAGAAACAATCATTAGGCAAGTTAACAAATCTAAAGATGCTACTTCCTCAGCTCCTGATGGTGGTGCAAATGTTCCATACATCAATTTTGATTTTCTTTGAAAAGAAAATCTTCAAGGGAGTTTCCTATGGATGAAATAATGTCGAAACTTTATGTACTTGAATTTTGAATATATTTTGTTGAATCATCAAACTATGTAGGACAACAATAACTATATAAACTATGTGTGTTAAACTTATGTTTTTCTTAATATTTGGCTAACTATTAAAGTCGAGTCACCATGGCAATATCTATAGAACCAATATGGTAAATTACATGCCTATGATTACTAGATCTATTTCGTTCAATTTTTAGGTTTTAGTAGATGTAGACAATAAATTTATATTGCTATGATTATTGGATCGATCAGTGTATTTTTTTCATAGATAATTTACATATTGAAGCCTAAAAAATGAACGGAATAGTTTAGAAGTATCTATTAAAATCTTTCACAGCATGGAATTAGCAATTCCCATTCCATGGTTGTTTTCTTGGTTATGGTTGGGACAATTGTTTTGCTATGAGGTTTGTTGCCACTACTGTCTTTGGTTAAGATTTTCTTGTGTCCGGTTATTCACTTGGATTGTTCTTGAATTGATAAGTCTAAGGAACTAGAAAATTAACTTTAAAAATATCGTGAATTTGAAATATATAGTGTATATTGAAAGTTTTTGTTGTGGGCCGCACGTTAAATGAATCTTGGCCATTGATGTCGAATTCTAAATATTTTTCTGGTATTGTAGTATTTTAGTTCTTGAATTTGTTAGCAATTTTCATAATTGTTGTTGTTTCATTTTAGTATTCGTGGTTGGAACCTCTTGCTTTTGATTTGTACTTGCATATGATTGGATTTGTTTTTCTGTTCCAACCTGTAGACACCCCACTTTTTATTGGCCTTAAGACTCAAGCGCTCTCCAAAAGCTCACGATGATGAAAGCAAGAATGCACCATTTCAGCTCAACTTTAAACCTCAGATGAAGAAGAATATCCACCCTTTTTAGCTAAAAGAGTTTTCTAAACCTTTAAAACTATTTTCAAAAGTGATTTTCAAGAGGCTGGTGACAACTTCTCAAATATTCCATTGAATTCGTTCTTCATATTTTTCAAAATCTTGATCTATTTTTAAGAAAGCAAGTATAAAAGCTGGAATAAGTGAGAAGGTGAGAAAACCCTTTAAAAACTGACTTGGCCAAACCATTTTTGCCCGATTGGACTCTTTTCTAAATGTAATTGTACGGTTGGACACTTTTTTGTCCAGCTAAAGTGTTTTGGATTCAACTATACATCTTGGCCGGGAAACAATCGGTTTTTAGATGGTGGTCCCCTAGGATTTTGGAATATGCCATATGTGTCCCCTTGATATTTTTGACATTTTGGCATATTCTAAAACATTTTTTTCCTATAAAAAGACCTCCTTGTAGAGAGGGAAAAGGTTGGCACATTTGAGACTTGACTCTAACATCAAGAGCAATTCTCTTTCCCTCCTCTCTCTCTCTCTCTCTCTCTCTCTCTCTCTCTCTCTCACACACACACACACACACACACACACACACATCTATATATACATCCTTTACTCTTCTTCATTTCGTGGATTGGAAGCTAGAAGTAAGGCATTCTCATTGAAGGCCTGAGGGAGCTTGGAAGAGAGTGTATGTGTCACGATCCAGACCTACCCCTAAAAGTTTAGGTCATGACCAACCTGGACTTAGGCCTCAAAACAAATTTTCAAAAAAAAAATTATTTTATTCATTTACGGGGCCTAAAACGGAAGCAATTAAATATTGGAACATCCTTTGAGCAGTGCATATATGCCAGGATCATTACACATCCTTTCGTAGATAGAGAAGTCCACATGCACAGTTCATAGATATACAAGTCCAAGCAATGTGTATATACAAAGAGTTAATAACCTATGGTCATGTTTGATTCACAAGATTAATAGTGAAGTATTAATTATCCTATTAAATTAGTGTAGTATTCACTATCCAATTGGATTAATATTCATTGGATTAATAATCCCACCCCTACCCCATTACTAATAATCCTACAAATTTGTTAGATTAATAATCCATTGGATTAATAATCCTAAATCAAAATGTTAAAACAAACATAGGATAATTGGGCCCACGGATTAATAATCCCAATCCCATGTCTTAATCCACCCAATCAAACATGCTCTAAAAGTTACATAATCACAAAATGTTTAACAAAAGCAACCAAGGACTTAAACAAAAATGTGGTATTAAAGGGACTCCTTAAGAGGCAAAAGACTCCAACTTTGGGGCCTAACAAAACAGTCCATAAAAGACGCCTGAAGCTGACCTAGGGCTGGCCTCAAAGCTGACCAACTACAAAACATATATAAATACGGAATGAGCAAGGCTCAGTGAGTAATAATAATGTACGGAGGCATATAATGAACATGTGTCTTGAAGAATATTGATATAACATAGGTATAACATATTCACAATCACATTCAAGAACAACCTCAAGCCCACATAAGACGGAACAGCCTTGGGCCCACTTTAATAACAGAACGGCCCCAAGCCCAATATAATAGCAGAACAGCCTTAGGCTCAACATAATAGCAGAACGACCTCAGGCCCATATAATATGTCATTGTTGTCAAATGCTCAATCACTTAATCAAAACACAAAGATATATAATTTGCAACATTCAATACATCATTACATTACTACTACTCACAGTGATTCGGTCATGTGATGGTCCCTTCCGGCGAGTGACCTACACATCACACACATAAATCGATAAGCAATGTATTCTTTTCTTAGCTTCGTGACTTTCATCATTCTTCTGTTTCATTCACGTTTTATTCAGTTCTAAGCATTTCAGAGGGATTAAATCTACACTTTAATAGATTCAGAGGTTAAAAAGAGTAACAAAAAAATAACATAATTTTTTCCCAATTCCCGTACGTGCGGAAAACCCTCACCGCACGTGCGGAAAGGTGCGCCACACGTGTAGCCTCACGTGCTTTTATTTCAGAATGCTCAGCTTTGCTTGCCCTGTTTTTCGCATGTGCGGCTGTAAGCCCCGCACCTGCGGTTGTGCCTCCCGCATGTACGGCCATGAGCTCCGCACGTGTTATTCTGGGCCCTGTTTGTTTGCTAAGGCACAATTCAAGCAATTCCACCTCAAAATCATGACATATGAACATAGCAAATATGAAATTCAAGTTTAAAGAGATCCCAACTTCCTTTTATTTGATATATTAAACCCTAATCTCTATATTTCCTTCATTTCTTCATCTTTTCATATATATACATAGATACATGAGCTCAAGTCATGCAATAAGGTAAAATTATATAGCAATTTCTCATACTCCAACTCAAATCAAACTCAAAATAAAGGAATTAACTTTTAAATCAAGCAAATGCAAAGATTACATGTTTAGTTCCATGAGATGTGTTCAAACAAGACCATAACTCAAAGGCCTAACTTTTATGGATGTAAAAGCTTCATCTAAAGGCTTGATTCTACTCAATTGAAGAGGTATTGCAAGTATTTGAGTGAATTAACACTTACCTTGAGCCAATTCTTGAGTTACCCTTTTAATTCCTTTAATCTCCAAGCTCCTAGGTTGATTCTATTTTTCTCCTCTCTCTTTTCTTTTCTTTCCTTCTCTAGAACTCTTCCCAGGAGATATTTTTGTGTTTTTGTTGAGTCTAGATCTTCGAAGTCCCTTATAAGGCTCTTATATACCCCTTATCTACTAAGGCTTAGCTTGTTTGAGTCAAAAGTGAGCTTAAATAAGAATTTTGCCAAATAAAGCCAATTAATTCATTACAAATCAAATTTTTACAAAACTTCATATCATATCCTAAAAATCATGATAATCATAACTGCAAAGTCAATTTCCGGTTATCGCGCCTCTAATGCCTTCAATTTTCAATCCAACTGTTGTTATTTCAACAAATTTTCTCATAATCAACAGATACAAAGTGATAAACATGTAGTTCACACATTAAAACATGAAATTTCATATCAAACACATAACGCACATATAACCACACAGATAATGAAGAATTAAAGCATATAAGAGGGTCGGGTTATTACACTCTTTCCCCCTTTAAGAAGTTTGGTCCCTCAAACTTGTTTTACCTCAAGATGGAAATAATTCTGGATACTGTTGTTTCATTTTCTCTTCTCTTTCCCAAGTGGCTTCTTTCCCGTAGTGTTCCTGCCATTCAACTTTCACCATCGAAATTGCCTTGTTCCGTAATTGTTTCACTTAACGATCCAAAATTTGAATTGGTTTCTCTTCATAATCAAGTTGTCATCCAAAACAATTTGATGGTAATTTATAATATGGGATGGATCTTGGAGGTAATCCCGTAGCATGGATACATGAAAGACATTATGTACTTGTTCCATACTTGGTGGAAGAGCAACACGATAAGCCACTGGACCCACTCTTTCTAGAATTTGAAACAGACCTATATATCGGGGTGCTAATTTTCCCTTCTTGCCAAATCTTGTTTGTCCTATCATCGGGGTGACTTTAACAAAGACATAATTACCAACCTCAAATTTCAAATCCCTTCGTCGGTGATTCGCATAACTCTTTTGGCTGCTTTGGGCAATTTTCAACCTTTGCTGAATGATTTTAATCTTTTCCGTCGTTAATTGTACAATTTCAAGTCCAAACAATGATCTATCACCAATTTCAGTCCAACATACTAGTGAGCGACATTTCCTTCGTATAACACTTCAAATGGTGCCAATCCTATACTTGAGTGGAAACTATTGTTGTATGCAAACTCTGCTAACAGTAGATAAGTTTCCTAAGTCCCCTGAAAATCCAAAACACACATCCACAGCATATCTTCCAATGTTTGTATGGTTCTCTCTGATTGGCCATCAGTTTGTGGATGGAATGCCCTACTAAACTTTAACTCGATTCCCATAGCATCTTGTAAACTTTGTCAAAATCTTGATACAAATTTCGGATCTCTATCGGGTACAATTGACACTGGCACACCATGTAATCAGACAATTTCATTTAGATACACAGTAGCAAGTATATCTACATTATATTGAGTCTTCACAGGCAGGAAATGAGCAAATTTGTTTAGTCTATCAACAATGACCCATATGGAATTCATACCTCGAGGTGTTCGGGGCAAGCCAATAATAAAATCCATAGTTAGATGTTCCAACTTCTACTCCGGAATTAGGAGAGATTGGAGTAGACCCGCCGGTCTTTGGTGCTCTGCTTTTACTTGCTAACATTGCAAACATCTCGAAACAAACTCTACAATTTCTTTCTTCATACTTGGCCACCACAAATTTTGCTTAAGATCTTGGTACATTTCGGTGTTGCCGGGATGCAGTGAAAATTTCGACTTATGTGCTTCCTTCATAATCCTTCTCTTAATTTCAGGAATATTTGGGACACACAATCTGTCTTTAAATTTCAACACCGAATTGTCAAAGGTGAACCCAAGCCTTGGCCTTGTTTCCATCTCATCACAAATTTGCTTCAGAAAGTTATCTTCCATTTGTCTTTGCTTGATTTCTTCGATAATTGTTGGTTGAGTTGTTATTGCCGCTATCACTGCACCTTGTTCACATTGCACAATTTCCATCTGCATTCTTTCCAACTCAAGAAGCAACTCCTTTTGCCTTGTGAGCAAACTTGCCAAATTCCCCATAACTTTTCTACTAAGAGCATCTGCAACAGTGTTAGCTTTGTCAGGGTAGTAGTGTATTTGTAAATCATAATCATTGATAAGCTCTAACCACCGTCTTTGTCGCATATTTAACTCTTTCTGGGTAAAGAAGTACTTTAGGCTTTTATGGTCGATACAGACCTCACATGTTGTACCATACAAATAGTGTCACCATATCTTCAAAGCAAATACCACGGCGGCTAGCTCCAAGTCATGTGTGGGATAATTCTTTTCATGAGGCTTGAGTTGGCAAGAAGCATATGCGATGACCCTTCCATTCTGCATAAGTACACAACCCAATCCCTTGTAAAAGGCATCACTGTAAATAACAAACCCCTCGTACCGGACTGTAGATCAAGAACTGGTGCTGTAGTTAACCTTGTTTTCAACTCCTGAAAGGCAGATTCCCTTTGTTTCGTCCACTCAAACGGAACCCCATTTTGGGTCAATTGGGTATACGGCACTACAAGTTTGGAAAAATCTTTAACAAATCTCCGGTAGTATCTTGCTAAACCTAGAAAGCTATGCACCTCTGTCACATTTGTCGGAGTTGGCCAATTCGCAGTGGCTTCTATCTTGTGTGGATCAACAAAAACACCCTCCTTATTAATTACATGTCTCAAGAGCACTACTTCTTGCAACCAAAACTCACATTTCTTTAATTCCGCATACAATTTCTTCTCTTTCAGTGTTTGAAGAATTGATCGTAAATGATTCTCATGAGCTTCAAGGCTTTTGGAATAGATGAGTATGTCATCAATGAACACAACTACAAAGTCATCTAGGTACGGTTCAAAAACACAGTTCATTAAGTCCATGAAGGCCGCCGGTGCATTAGTAACCCCAAATGGCATAACCAAAAATTCATAATGTTCGTATCGGGTGCAAAAAGCAGTCTTCTCAATATCTTCAGCTTTTACCTTTAATTGATGATATCCAGATCACAAATCTACTTTCGAAAAGACTTGTGCACGTTGGAGTTGATCAAATAAATCATCGATCCTAGGTAAGGGATACTTATTCTTTACAGTTACTTTATTGAGTTCCCGGTAGTCAACACATAACCGGAGTGTCCCATCTTTCTTCTTTATAAAAAGAACCAGTGCACCCCAAGGAGAAGTACTTGGACAAATGAACCCTTTATCAAGCAGATCTTGCAACTGTATCTTCAATTCTTTCATTTTCGCCGATGACATTCTATAAGGAGCTTTTGAAATTGGTTGAGTTCCCAAAAGTATGTCAATTGTAAATTCGATTTCATGATCCACTAGCTATCCTGGCAACTCTTCCGGGAAAGCATTCGGAAATTCATGGACGATTGGAATAGTATCAACACCTACATCTGTTGGTTGTTCAAAAATACTACACAAATACCCCTAACAACCCTTTTGTAATAACTTACAAGCTTTCATAGCTGAGATCAAGTAAGGGGGAGGAATTACCCCGTGTCCCGCAAAAATAAACTCAAATTGCCCGGGAGTCGAAAAATTACTTGCTTGGATGTACAATCAATAGTCACATGGTATTTACTTAGCCAATCCATCCCCAATATGATATCAAAATAAGCCATATCAATAGGCAACAAGTTAGCATATAATCGCACCTCCCTAATGAAGATCTCACACGCCGTATAAACAAACGTACATAACATGGAGCCCCCCGATGGTGAAGACACACACAACACATAATGCAATGATTCCATAGATCTATCCAAATTACGAGCAAAGGTTTTAGACACAAAAGAATGGATGGAACCCAAATCAAATAACACATGAGCAGGACGACCATAAATTGAGAATGTACCTGATACCACTTCCTCCGTATTCTATACATCACCAGGATAAGGGCAAACACTCGTCCTTATCTCACATCATTTCTGGTACTCGTAGGTTTGGCAACCGTCTTGGTTGGTGTTGGAGCTGGAGTTGAACTGGCTAAACTTGTAGTAGTTCTATTCCCATTATGTCAGTCTCTCTAAGGACAATCTCTTACTAAATGTCCCGTCTTTCCACATTTGAAGCAAGCCTTAGTTACCTAGTAACAAGTGCCGCAGTGTCTCCTCCCATAGTTCGAACAAACTGGTGCTGATTTACGAGTAGAGGTGGAAGTACTAGAGGTTCCCAAATTCGGTTTTTTGTTTTGTGATGCCACTAATCCCCTTGGTGCTTGCGCATTTTGTCTCTTTCCCCTCCACTCAGAGATCCGATTTTGAGCCGCTATATTACCTTCAACCACTATCACCCTTTCCAACACATCAACATAGGTATGCAATTTCAACACATTAATCCGATCTAGAATGGCATTCCGGAGTCCTCCTTCAAATTTTCTCACTTTTTTATAGTCCGTATCCACCATGTATGGGGCGTAACGGGCTAACCCTGTAAATTGTGCTTCATATTCTGCTACTGTCTTGTTTCCTTGCCCCAAAGTCTCAAATTCTATCACTTTTTTATCCCGCATACACTGGGGAAAATATTTATCATAGAAAAATTCCAAAAATCGAGCCTAGATCAATCCTTGATGTTCATTTCTAGTGAGCATCCACCATCTCCATGCTTCGTCTTCGAGAGTAAAAGCGGTAAGTTGTACCTTCTGTGCCTCAGTACAAGGAAAGACCTCAAACAATTTGTCTATACCCAATACCCATGCCTCGGCTTTCATCAGATCAATGCCACCCTTGAACTACAGTGGCTTCATCTTCTTAAACTCTTTTGTAAGTGTAATTGTCCAATCCTCGGCTTCATGGTCTTGCACCATAGGTGGTGGTATGGGCATTGGTGGTAGTGGTGGTTGCTGTTGTTGTTGTCTCATAGTTTCTGCCATGTCCGTAATCATCCTTTCCAATCTATCAAGTCATGCGGAGGTAGAATCTTCCATATCATCCATCCTTGTCCTCACCATGATCTACATATCAATGGATTATAATACACACAATAATACACATAGAAAAGATACACAAGTACACAACGACAATGTTCACTGCATAATATATACAAGTCAGTATATCATCTTTCACATTGTATTCATATCCTAGAGAAACATTATGCGTGTAGGCTAAGTCTTTTCTAGACTCCTTAAAACTCAAATGGACCCATGTGTGAGGAAATAACTCGTGCTTTGATACCAACTGTCGTGACCCAGACCTGCACCTAAAAGTTTAGGTCATGACCAGCTTGGACTTAGGCCACAAAACAAAATTTTCAAAAAAATATATATATATTTTTCATTTACGGGGCCTAAAACGGAAGCAATTAAATATTAGAACGTCCATTGAGCAGTGCATATATGCCAAGATCATTGCACATCCTTTCGTAGATGGAGAAGTCCACATGCACAGTTCATAGAAATACAAGTCCAACCCATGTGTATATACAAAGAGTTAATAACCCAAAAGTTACATAATCACAGAATGTTTAATAAAAGCCACCAAGGACTTAACAAAAATGTGGTATTAAAGGGACTCCTTAAGAGGCAAAAGACTCCAACTTTGGGGCCTAACAAAACAGTCCACAAAAGACGCTTGAAGCTGACCTAGGGCTGGCCTCCAAGCTAACCACCTACAAAACATATATAAATACAAAGTGAGCAAGGCTCAGGAAGTAATAATAATGTAAGGAGGCATAAATGAACAAGTGTCTTGAAGAATATTGATATAACATATGTATAACATATTCACAATCACATTCTGGAACAGACTCAGGCCCACATAAGATAGAACGGCCTTGGGCCCAACATAATACGGAACAGCCTTGGGCCCAACATAATACGGAATGGCCTTGGGCCCACTTTAATAACAAAACGGCCTCAATCCCAATATAATAACAGAACGGCCTTAGGCCCAACATAATAGCAGAACGGCCTTGTAGACACCCCATTTTTGACCGACCTTAAGACTCAGACGTCACCGATTGAGCGCTTGGTGATGTTGCATATCGTGCTCGTTCAGAAGTCTCAGAGTCGCGGCCGTGCGCCCTGCCTCCGGACTTCCGAACTCTCTTCTGTGCCTTGCCTCGGTTTGCGAACCAGACTCGGTTTTCTCTGTTTTCTTTCCTGAGGGAAGGGAGTGGTCCTGTAGGCTATCTCTCGGTGGCCGTGGGCTACATTTCGTGGCCGTAGGCCATTTTGCCCATTTCGGAGCCCGGTTCCCGATTTTCGGAGCCGTCAGGCCGTGTGCCTCGGCTCGGGACCGCCCAACCATCTCCGATTTCTCCGGTTTTTGGCATGCACCTCTGTTTTATCATACCGAGGGACACTGGGGCCTCTGGTACCCACTTCGCGGCCGTACGCCACTTTCGGTGCTTACAGCCGGTTTTCGGGACCCCGAACCGCGCGGTTTAGGCCCCGAGCATTCATTTCGCATCGGTTTTTGTTCATTTTCGGCGGGGACCTCTGTTTTATCATTCTGAGGAACACTGGGGCCTTCGATGCCCACTTCGCGGCCGTATGCCACTTTCGGTGCCTGCAGCCCATTTTCGGGACCCCGAACTGCGCGGTTTGGGCCCCGAGCATTCATTTTGCATCGGTTTTTGTTCATTTTTGGCAGGAGCCTCTGTTTTAGCATCAAGAAGATCACTGGAGGGTGGGAGGCCAGCAATTGTTCCAGAAAATCAGTTTCGCTCCTCCGGCACCCGTTTTGCTCACTTCCGGGCCAATGTTGAACACCCTAGGGGTATTTTCTTGGCCGGACTACATATTTGTGATGAGGGACATGGGAGGACCCTAAAAGTGCATGGTCGGCCAAGATTTTTAATTTCATTTTTGAGCCTCTCCTTCAAGTTCTATGTTGTGACTCTTGTTTCAGTGTTGCCAGATTCCAAACCTGGGGCCTTATTCTACACACTTGGGAGGACCCTAAACCTTGGTGGTCGGCCAGAAATTTTTTACTTCATTTTTGGGCCATGGCGTGGCTAGGGGTGGTGGTGGCCGACCAGTTGGGGTGGCCAGGCGGCCACCTTCCAGAAAACCACCTGGCCGGCCAGCTTTCTGCTTTCCACCTCTTTTACAATTTGTCAGGATATTTTTCAAAATATCCCCCTCCGGGATATTTTGGGAGGAAAGCTTGCCTCCATTTCCTCCTTTTACACCCTTTCTTGCCTATTTAAGGGGCTGGACAGCTCCTTTGCTAGGGTTAGAAAATTTCATCTCATAAGCTTCTCTTCCAAAACCTCCATTTTCTATCTCCAAAGCTCAAAAAACCTTCAAGGTTCTAGCTCAATCATTCATCAACCCTAAGCACCACCATCACCAACTCCATTCCAGCAGCGAAGGAGTGTTTTCCAGAGGTTAAGAAGCAGCAAATTGAAGCCAAGAAGCAACAAAAGTTAGATCTTCAAGGGTAAGCCTCTAATTCCCCTTTTTGAGCATAATTTTCCATCAATTCTTTACCCTATTTCCTTTTTGTTTTGGGCTCCGACCCCTACTGGTTTTAGGCTTATTTTAAGCCCCTCTACAACTTTGTAGAAGGGCTCAACTCTGTTTGGTGTCTCCATGATGTACTTCTTTCAATATCACCCTTTATGCCAATTATTTGCATGCTTTGTTTGGCTTTTGAGTGATCTGATTTCGAGCCTGATATAAACTGTGAGTGTGCCTATTTTGAGCCCCTCTTTAACATTGAAGAAGGGCTCAACTATGTTTGGCCCCTCTATCATGCACTTGCTTTGTAATTCCCCATATTTTCCGTAAAATTGCATGACTTATTTGGCCTATTTGTGATCTGATTTGGAGCATCTCATGAACTGATATTGTGCTTATTTTGAGCCCCTATTCAACATTGAAGAAGGGCTCAACCTGGTTTTCATGTTCTACATGCCACTGTCTTTGAATTCATGTTCTATCATTATTTTGCATGCTTTGTTAAGCTTGCTTAGCTTCTGTTTTCAGCCTTCATCAGGCTTAGAAAGAGCCTTATTTTGGTTCATTCTTTGTGTTTTGTTAAGGGCCTTAAGCCATTTGATGAATGATTTTGGTACTTCATGTTATATCCTTCATATTTTCCGTAAAATTGCATGATTTTTTAGGCCATTCTAACTTCTGTTTTAGGCCTTCATCAGGCTTAGAAAGTATCTTATTTTGGCTCATTATTCATGTTTTGTTAAGGGTCCAAAGTTGTTTGGTGCTTCCATGCATGATCTATCATTATAGCCTTCTTTTGGTCCATATATCGCATGCTATTTTGAGCCTATCTACATACTGATTTTGGAGTTGTCATTCACTGTAAATATGCATATTTTGGGCTCCTCTTCAAAGTTTTAGAAGGAAATTTTGTGGTTTGAATTTTCTATATACTACTTGCTTAATAAATCCCCTCTTTTCCCCCATTTTTGCATGCCATTGTTGCCATATCTATGCTCACAATTTGGCCATGTTTTGTACTGAAAAGATGCTATTTTTTGGGCTGCCTTGCTACTGTTTTTGCTTTCATGTACCAATTTTGCATGTTTAGCATAGCCGTAGGCCATTTCGGGTACTAAAAATCACATTTCGGGATGATTTCATGCATTGATTGTCATTTCATATCATTTCGGGGCTGTTTTCCCCTTCATTTAGCTGCTGAAATTTGGTTTACATGCTTGCATATCATTTTCCATGTCATTTCATGCCTTAGTGCATTGCCTCGGTTTGCGTGCCCGTGGGCACGCACTTCGAGGCACTCCGTTTTCATTCATTGGCTTCCTATGTGAGTAGGCTGAGGCTCTCTCATGTTGGTATAAGCCCATCATTGCATTTCTATACCATTTTCATGCTTGTATATCATCGCCTCGGTTTGCGTGCCCGTGTGCACGCATTTCGAGGTGCATCTTTTTTATCCGACGGCGGCCTATGTGAGTGCGGCTGAGGCTCTCTCATGTTGGTGTAAGCCCATCATTGCATTCCGTATGCCATTTCATACATTACTCGGTTTGCGTGCCCGTGTGCACGCATTTTGAGACACTACGGTTTTATCCGATTTGCATTTCACATCATCGTCTCGGTTTACGTGCCTGTGGGCACGCATTTCGAGACACTTCGGTTTTATCCGATTTGTATTTCACATCAACGCCTCGGTTTGCGTGCCTGTGGGCACGCATTTCGAGACACTTCGATTTTATCCGATTTGCATTTTACATCATCGCCTCGGTTTACGTGCCTGTGGGCACGCATTTCGAGATACTTCGGTTTTATCTGATTTGCATCTCACATCATGGCCTCGGTTTGCGTGCCCGCGTGCCTGCTTTTCGAGGCATCTCATTTTTATCTTATTTTCCAGTATAGTGCATACCAGGTTGTATCTTAGATTACATTCATGAATTTTCTCGGTTTGCGTGCCTGTGGGCACGCATTTCGAGACATCTCACTTTCATAGCATTGTTAGCTGCATTTCATGCATACCATACATATTGCATCGTGTTCGGGATAGGCATTAGTCCGGGCACGGGAAACGAGGTACATTCCGTACTCCGAGTGGCGGAGTGTGTCTCAATTCCCAAGTCACCAACACTCCGGATTACCCATGATGGAGTTAGGTTTTGTTGTAGCATTCATCTGCATTCATCCTATATTGAGTTGTGCAATTCAGTTCCTCGGCCGTCATGCATCGATATGCATGATTGATGGCACGAGGATCGAGGCATGCATATATTTGTGAAAATACATTGCTATGCCCTTTTCCTGCTCTCTGTTACAGCAAAATCGAGGACCAACAACTTTTCGGAGTCCGGCGCGCATTTCGAGAAATACTGCAAACAGAGGCTAATTGGGGCATCGGTGGATTTCCGAGGCGATCCGGATACACTATTCATCGAAGCAAAGGCGGCCCTGCTCGCATGCGATTCTTGCTTTCTTAGTTAATTGTTAATTAATTAAGAATCTGTATTATTTCGGACTGTAATATTCTTTTATTCGGGTTTGTATTATTATTTATTCGGACCCTCTGCGCGAGGGCAATGTTGTAATAAGGGTGTGTGAGTGTGATGTATGTCTTCCAACCCCCATTTCTTTCTCCCTTTTATTTACACCTTGATGGTTAGATATAGGGCATATTTCAATTAGCATCTGATGACAAGATATGTTTACATCATCCATCTGTTTTGCACGCATCGGCTCGGCGATCATAAACCATCTGTATTTCAATTCCAAATTGAATACATGCTAACTGTAGCATCTCATACGCCATGCTTAGAATAGCCGAGCCTGCTATAGTTTGCATCTTTGCATGTGTTGCATTAGGCATTTCTGTATATTTAGGATCATGCATGATTTCTAATGAGTTTCTGTTTTGGCTTGGAGTACTCGGTAAGTTTTATGTTTTAGCATCCTTGCATGCGTGTGAGTGTCGCCATGAATAGCATGCTTACCATGAGGATATGTGCTTATGTGATATAACTGCCTTGAATGCCTGTGGGTGGAGGTTGAGTTATCTGAATTGGGACAAATCACTGACTGTTTGTTTTAAGCCCACTAGATAGTGGCAAAATCATTGTTTTCTTAAGCCCACCTGAGGGTGGCAAATCCACGTCTTAGCCTACTTGCGAGTAGCACCATCAAACCATTTTCAAACAAACAAACATGAAATGTTTAGTTCCAATTCAGGCAATTCAGTCTATACTTGTATGCTGTGCGCATCACATAGTAACCTAGGCTAATAACCGGAATAAGAACTCACAATGTTTTTAAAAACAGATATCATGGTTAGTAGAGGCCGGTCTTTGACCGGGCGAGCGGGGGTGCTCACGATGTGACCTTCCCCAATCGTACCCAAGTTCCCGAGCCAACTTTGGTGATGACGGACACGTGGCCTTTGGCACCGAGTTAGGGTTTCCTAAATTTCCCATTTTAAAAATATTTAGGTGGCGACTCTGTTATCTGGCAAAGCAGTCCATGTTTGGCACTTCTTTCAAAAAAATATGTTTTCCTTCAAAACGATTTGCCGGATTTGGGCTCTTTGGTTCAAGATTTGGAACCGCAACAAAATCGAGTCCGAACTGTAGCGAGGTCCCTCGCGGGCTTGTTACAGTTTCTGGCGACTCTACTGGGGATTTAGAAAATTTGACTCGAACTCATGATATCTGGTTTTGACTACACTTGTGTGTTTCTTTGCATTGCATTTGCATTGGTGCGCCTAGGACACCGTGTTTGCCATATGCCATTCCCGAACGATTTGCCGGAGGCTTGTCTTGTCAAGGCATGTCCATAAGGCTGATCGGCTCTGGGCTCTGACAGCATGGGAACACAAACCCCGGTTTTACCGGGGCACCCTTTTTGACCATTCGACCTAGTGCATATTCGGATCCATAGTGACTATTCCAAACTAGGACAGGTTGCTTACCCGTTTATAGGTTGTTTGAAGCCGCTGCGTGCGTAGTGAACCCCTAGTTCCTGACGAAATAGGACAGGGAAACCCTACCCCAACATAGGGGTGTTTTGGCTCTCACTTATCTGCTATGTGCTTGTTAGAGTGCGTCTCTACAGGGAATGTATGTATCAGTTAAGTTTGGGCATCAGGCCTGCGGGCATCATCCAGTATCTGAGAATCAGTTGTCTGCGGATATCAGATTCAGTTTAGGGGAACAGTGATACGGGAACAGTGATCAGTGGTTGAGGACAGTGTATTTCCAGCTTATCCAACTGTGTGTTGTATGCCCGACTGTGTGTTGTGTGTATTTAAATTAAGCTGTTATGCTGCCCGTTTTTCTGGTCATTTATTTCCTTTTTGCTTTATTATCTTTTTGCTAGGGCAGTTTGTAGCACGATTGCTTCCGAGCCAGTCGATACTCCCCAAGCAATTTGGACACGAGGTCGCCGACTCAACCGATCCGAGGATCTAGTTGACGGACATCCAGTGTTCCACTCTTTACCCCCAGTCACCAGAAGAAGGCCGAGAAGGCACAGTGTGTCAGAGCACGGATCACCGGAACAGCAGTCTACTCTAGTGTCAGACAGTCGGGTTGAGATTCCTGTTTCTGCTATAGAGATACACTTGCCGGTTATTCAGATGGAACAACAGAATCCAACAATGGAGGCGATGATGCGCCAGATGAATGAGAGCATGAAACAAATGCAAGATGATGCTATCCGCCAGGCGGAATTTTCTAAACAAAGAAAGTCATTGTCATGGCCCAACGATCTGGTGATCACTAGATTACAACAGCAGAACGCCGCATCTGCTTCACACCAGGTCCCTCCTCCACTAGGGGCACATCAGGTTCCTCCTCCACCCGGGGCTCCATTACCTGAGCAGATATCTACTGGCCAGAATGCTCCTCCAAATCCCCAGAATACCCAGAACACCCAGAATACCCTCCCAAATCCACAGAACGCTCTGCCAAACTTCCAAGACACCCAAGAGGACACAGGTCTTCCAACGGGGCTGGCTCCGCCCCCGCTTCAGCCGCAACTGTCCAAAAATATTACACCCAATCACCCGGACTCTCCATTCGAGTTCGAGGTAGACCAGACAGCTCTGAAATTGAACAAGTTGGAAAAGCTCTTCAAGAAATCACAGGGGGTGAAGGCCATCCCAGATATTGAAGACGGCTATACTGATGTGGCCGTAACATTGCCGGACAGATTTAAGATGCCCCAGATCGATCACTTTGATGGATCCGGGGACCCCATGGTTCATCTACGGCTGTTTTCAGACATCTTGCGGCCAATGGGCCTAACCAGACTCTGAAACTCTCCTTTGTTTGGCGAACCTCGTCAGAGTGGCCGCCAACTGGTATGCAAAGTTGGATAATGATGTCAAGAGGAATTGGGATGAGCTAGCCGAGGCCTTCGTTGCGCAATATTCATATAATACTCAGATCGAGATTACAACACGTGATCTCGAGACAACAAGACAGGAACAGAAAGAGACTTTCTCTGATTTTGTCACTCGGTGGAGAGCAAAGGCATCGATGATGACCTTAAGGCCAACTGATAAAGATCAAATTCGGATGATTGTGTGCAATCTCCAACCGAGGCTTATGCAGAAAATGATTGTAGTTCCCTTCCCCACCTTCGCAGACTTACATGATATGGGGGTGCAAATTGAGGATGCCATGAAGCAAGGGTTGATTGATCAGGATCGGGAGCAGCCTCGAAGAACATTCAATCGTAATAACAATGCGGGCCCGAGCGGCTCTACCAATGCAAGAACTTCAGAGGTCGGAATGGTCACCACCAATCCCCACCCAACCAAGGCCCTTGGCCACACCTTTTTCTGATGCATCTGGGAGCAGTAACCAAGCTTCAAGATACCAATCCAGGGGTCAACGAACCTTCTCTCCACTACATATGCCTTTGACCAAAGTCCTCGGGGTTCTAGTCAGAAAGGGGCATCTGAAACCCTTGGAACCGAGGCCCCCTCCAAATCCACTCCCCCCTTCCCATAACCCAGCCAAATATTGCAAATACCACCAGCAGCATGGTCATGACACCGACCAATGTTACAGGCTGCGTCATGAGATTCAAGATCTCATTGACAAAAATATCATTCTACCTTCAGAAAGGCCCAACGTCACAACCAACCCACTCCCAGTACATAACCAAGATCCACCCAAAAGAATCAATCTCATCCAAACTGGGGACGTATCTTACGACCCTAGTATCTACATTACTCCCTCCCACCTACCCAAGCCGGAGGTGATCCTTCCTGATAGCACTGACTTGTGCATGATAGACACCTCCACAACCCAACCTGAGCCAAAGGTGGTGACCACCGAAAATGGAACGGGGCAGGCTTCCGAGGAGAGCAAAACTGTTGAGTCTGGGGTGGAGCAGTCTGAGAATTTAGCTGGCAGAGCTTATGATCCGAGTAGATATATCTTGTCAATGAGCCAGCCTAAGCTGAGTGTGGGGCCGCCGGAAGAGGCTGAATTATGTATGATCCGGGGGGACAAGCTTGAATCAGCGGGGGATGATCTGACAACGGTGGAAGAGGACTTCGCCAATCTCCAGTTTCTCAACGACCAAGAATCAGGGGATGCATCAATCAACTGGTTCGAATACGAGGAGTCAGCAGAAGTCGTCGGGTGGTTGGATGATCAGCCAGATATTGTACCATTTGTGGCCGGAAGGGCCAAGGGTCAGATTGAATTGCCGGAGAGCGCCGGTACGAAGAATTTCGCTCAGGAGCAAGACATTTTGAAAACCGAGCAATTAACACTGGAGGAACAAGAAAAGAAATGGGATTCTGAGAAGATCCGAAAAGCAAAGAACCATGAGGAGGTTGAGAATGCTGTGAGCACAAAAACTGAACATGCTGTGAGCATGTGGGAGGAAAATGCTGAGAGCGCAAACAAGCCGGAACCAGACAGGTGCCTGCTAGATGCTAATGGAATGTGGTGGGAAGATGACGACTTGTATCTCGCCCACACAGACGAAGATTGGGCGGGTGGCCAACCAGACAGCACCTGGTACCTCGAAGAGGTGGACCATATGACTAGAAGTGGGCGGTATTTCAAGCCCCCACACCTTGATCAACCCGAGGCATCAGGGAAAGATAAAGAAGCGGAGAAGCAGAGGGAGAAGCAAGTTGAAGAAGAGGCTGTACTGAAACAGTTAAAGAAAATACAAGCAGACATCTCCATCTGGGGACTGCTTATGGCTTCAAGGGTGCACAGACAGGCTGTCCTCTCTGCTATGGACAAAGCCAAACTCTCTATCGAAACTACGCCAGAACAACTAGTTGGGCTAGTCTTTCCGGGAGGAGGTTCCCCGGCATTGACCTTTTCGGATAAGGAATTGCCGCCTGAAGGCGTAGATCATAACAGACCTCTCTACATCTCTGTAGAATGCAAGGACAAATGGATTCCGGTAGTACTTGTTGATACCGGGTCCGCTATTAATGTCTGCCCGGCCAGAACGGCGTATGCAATTGGGTTAAAGCCTGCGGACTTCACACCGACTACTCAAGTGATCAGAGCCTACGACAATACAAGTAGGGATGTCCTGGGGACAGTAAAAATCCAAACCAAGATTGGGCCTGGACAACACGAGGTAGATTTTCATGTCTTGGAGGTCCCTGCATCTTTTAACATGCTTTTGGGGCGACCCTGGTTGCATCAGGTGAAGGCTGTCTCATCTACTCTACATCAAATGGTGAAATACCCCTATGGAAAGGGAGTAGCCATTGTTTTTGGGAATTCATCAATCCATCCTCCTCCGGAGGTATCTACGCCAGTCCTGGAGATCGAACACGGTATGGAAGACATGTTCATATCAGGGTTTACTTTGGCTGAGGCCCGGGTGGTGCAAAATATTATGGCTGTGAATGAGGGTGTGTATGTCAGCGCTCAAGCCGTCTACCTCATGAACAAGCTACAACATATCCCCAGGATGGGATTGGGAAGAAGCGGCAAGAAAGGGATCGCAGCGTTGGCCGAAGTGCCACACAATCCACATACCTTTGGATTGGGTTATCTGCCCACCAAAGAAGATTGGGCGAGGAAGGGAAAGGAAATGGCTGAGCGAGAGCGGCAGTGGGAAGCCTTTTGATCTACTGCATAGGCCCATCCAGGGTACCCTGAACGGACGCTTTGTCCGGGAGGGGGGAGACTTTCCATTTTGCGGCTTCCCGGAGCCATGGTTCAACGCGGAGAGGAAGCGCGTACCAGGTTTCGAAATCTTCTTCGACCTGCAACTATCCGGGGATGACGTTGCCCGAGCGCATGCACTCCAACAACCGAGGGCGAGAATAAAGGCAGAGGATTCGAGGGCGGAATTGGAAATGGGGGTAACTGCATGTCTCCTCTCGATCCTCCGATCGACCAAGATTGCAGGGAATAACTTCATGGTTTCCATGATTGGGGATGAAGCCGCGAGCCTACCAGCCTATCTTGGATGCATCATCGCACCCTCTCTCACTTGGCAAGACGAGGAGGATTTTTGTCCAAGAAGCCGAAAGGTCGGGTGGTGAATCTGATTCCACCGAGTCTTGTGAGTCGGAATCAGATTCCAGCTCGACTGAGTCTGAGTCTGGTACTCCTGGGGGTGTCAACCCGGATGCCACAGTCCTGTCCAGGTCGTCTTTTTCCTTTTCATTTGAGTCTGTTGTAACCGATGAATTGGATGATTTGGATGTGCCTAATGAGAATGAACTGTCTGTGGTTTCCGAGTATTTTTCTGTGCCCCTAATTTATTGCATTAATTCAGACTTTCAAAATTTTGATCAAAACGACGAGGACGAAGTTCCTCCGGTTTTGCAACGTCTAATTGAGCAAGAGCAAGAGAGATTTGTTAAGCCATTAATGGATGAAATCATTTCCGTGAACATTGGTACTGAGGAGGACCCGCGGCTGGTCCAGATCGGGTCCACGTTGTCTTCGGAGGAACGCGAGCGCTTAGTCGCTTTATTAAAAGATTTCAAAGATGTTTTCGCGTGGTCCTACGAACATGCCCGAATCGATCTGAGATTGTGACATCGGATCCCCTTGACCCCGAGGCCCGACTCAGCGAAGCTTCGGAAGGATCCGCCCGGATTGGGCTCTCAAGATTAAGGAAGAGGTCACCAAGCAAATTGACGCAGGCTTCCTGCTGGTATCTAAATATCCGACTTGGTTGGCCAACATTGTTCCGGTGCCGAAGAAAGATGGCAGGATCCGGGTGTGTGTAGACTTCAGGGATTTGAACAGAGCTAGTCCGAAGGACGACTTTCCCTTGCCACACATTGATGAGTTAGTGGACTTCACCGCAGGGCATGCATTGCTCTCATTCATGGATGGCTTCTCAGGATACAACCAAATAGTGATGGCGCCAGAAGACAGAGAAAAGACTGCATTCACCACCCCGTGGGGAACATACTGCTACCGGGTAATGCCGTTTGGGTTGAAGAACGCTGGGGCTACTTATCAACGGGCCGCAACCACAATACTACATGATATGATCCACAAAGAGGTTGAGGTGTACGTGGACGACATGATTGTCAAGTCCAAAGAAAGAGAGGGCCACTACACCGCCTTGCACAAGTTTTTCCAAAGGATCAGGGAATTCCGGTTGCGGCTAAACCCTCAGAAATGTACATTTGGTGTTACAGCGGGGAAAATGCTGGGGTTTCTGATTACGCAAAGGGGCATCGAGGTCGACCCTTCCAAAATCAAGGCCATCTTAGAAATGCCACCACCGAGGACTGAAAAGGAGGTGCGAGGCTTTCTGGGTAAAGTGCAATTCATAAGACGGTTTATTTCAAAACTAACCTTGACTTGTGAACCACTTTTTGGCCTCCTCAAGAAAGGAAAGAAGTTCCAATGGGACGGCCGGTGTCAAGCTGCATTTGAACAGATTAAAGAATATCTACAGAACCCACCCGTTTTATCACCAGCAGAACCAGGGAAACCGTTGATTTTGTATCTGTCAGTGACGGAGACCACGATGGGCTGCATGCTTGCACAAGAGTCAGAAGATAAGGTGGAAAAAGCCATCTACTATTTGAGCAAGAAGATGCTGGAATATGAAACCCGGTATACGCTACTGGAAAAGGCTTGCTTAGCTCTGGTATGGGCTACTGAAGTCGCGGCACTACTGTTAGCTCACTCTGTAATGTTGGTTTCGACTTGATCCCGTCAAATATCTTTTCGAGAAACCGGTAACTACGGGTAGGCTAGCTCGTTGGTTCTTTGTTGCTCTCGAATTTGATCTCACATATGTGACGCAAGTCGCTGAAAGGAAGAAGCGGGCGAGTTCCTTGCCGACCACCCGGTTGAGGGGGATGAAGCAATTGAGTACCTATTCCCGGATGAATCAATTCTGCATATCGACGAGGAAACTTAGACGATGTACTTTGACGGAGCGTCAAATCAGCATGGGTATGGGATAGGAGTGTTGCTGATAGCACCCGACAATTCCAGATCCTCTAGCCTTCAAACTCCGGTTCAAAGTCTCAAATAATGAAGCGAATATGAAGCGTGCATTCTTTGGTTTGGGCGACCACGGAATTAGGGGCAAGACTACCGGGCGTCATTGGGGATTCGATCCTTGTTGTGGCTCAAGCTAAAGGAGACTGGAAAGTAAAAGAGGAAAATATGATGATGTATCACCAAACCTTGGATTTGCTGATTCCTCGGTTTGAAAAGTTAAGTTTTACTCATCTACTAAGAGAGAACAACAAGTTCGCAGACGCTTTTAGCAACTCTATCATCCATGATAGACATCCGTGTGGAGTCCGAATCGCCCAATCATTATTGACTGTAAATTTGCACCGCTTATGAGTCGATTGCGACCATAGATGAAGTTCGTGACGAACACCCTTGGTATTACGACATCTGGAACTTTTTGGAGAAAGAAACATACCCGCCAGGGGTAAATGCCAAAGACAAGAGGGCAATCAGAAGAATGGCAGTTCAGTTCATCATCTGCGAGGTAAATCTGTATAAAGGTCATCTGGGAATGCATAAACCGTGTTGATGTCAAGAGTCCAAACGTCTGATGGAAGCCATCCACGGGGGTGAATGTGGTGCACACATGAATGGGGTAATGTTGGCACGGAAGATCCTTAGGCAAGGTTATTACTGGTCTACTATGGAGGTGGATTGTATTGGTTTCGTCCGGCGATGCCACAAATGTCAAATTCATGCAAATCGTATGAACATTCCGCCGTCAAAGCTATACAACATGACTTCGCCATGGCCGTTTTCTGTCTGGGGAATTGATGTAATCGGAGCCGTCACGCCGAAGGGATCGAATGGGCATGAGTTCATCTTGGTAGCGATAGATTATTTCACAAAGTGGGTTGAGGCCCAATCTTATGCAGTGTTGAAAGCTTCACACGTTGCAAAATTCATCAGAAACAACATCATCTGTCGCTACGGGGTCCCAAATGAAATCGTTTCAGACAATGGTTCCCGCTTCAAAAAGGAGGTGATTGATTTGTTGGAGAAATACAATGTGGCTTTTCATAAGTCGTCTACTTACCGGCCGCAAACCAACGGAGCAGTTGAGGCCGCCAACAAGAATATCAAGCGCATACTACAGAAGATAGTGGAAACCTATCGGGACTGGCCAGACAAGCTGCCGTTTGCTCTATGGGGCTACAGGACTTCGATCAGAACTTCTACTGGGGCGACTCCGTACTCATTGGTCTATGGGATGGAGGCCGTTCTGCCAATTGAGATTGAGGTCCCGTCATTACGAGTATTGGCCGAGTGCCAGATAGCCGAAGCAGATTGGCAGCAAAACAGATTTGAGGAACTCATGCTTTTCGATGAAAGAAGGTTGAAAGCACTGTACCACGTCCAAGGCTATCAACGCAGAATCGCCCGGGCTTTTAATAAGAAAGTTAAGTCCAGGAACTTGAAAGAAGGAGATTTGGTACTTAAAGACAACCGAGCTCCCATCCACGACCCAAGGGGCAAGTTCAGACCCAATTGGACTGGTCCTTACATTATCAAGTCAATCTGGTCAGGTGGAGCTGTGGTTCTGATGGATCTAGATGGCTTGGGGTTTTCTCAACCGATCAACATGGACAAGTTGAAGAAATACTACCCCTGAGAGGCTCGCTAGGCCGAAAACCCGAAAGGGCGACCTAGGCAAAACTCAGAGCATAGAAAATTTGAAATTATAAAAACTGAGCTCGCAAGGTTGAAAACCCGCAAAGGGCGGCCTTGGAAAAAGTTAGAGCGCAAAAGGAGAGTAAAAAATACCCGAGCGAACCTAAGCCTGAACTACGTAAGACTTGATTCCCATCTTTGGGATACATAGGCAGCTTCATCTTGAAGTTCAGTCACAATCTTTTCCCCGATCAACTTTGTCCATTTTGATCATCTCAGTCATCTCTATTCATCAGCATTTATCGTGATCTCCGGTACAGTGCTATTCAGACTAGGGGCAACTTTCCGTTGCCATGAAGTGTTACGGCACCTTCCAGACTAGGGGCAACTTTCCGTTGCTATGAATTGCTGAGGCACTTTTCAAACTAGGGGCAACTTTCCAGTTGCTAGGATTCGGCGTTGTACATTTCAGTGACAGATCTCAAGCGTGTCTAGTTCTGATTCATTTCGAAAATAGTTTTGAAAAGTTTTAATAAAAGTTGACTTTGTTCAAATTAATCTTTTCACAATTAAGACCATTTTTGGACCAAAGCGGAGAATTTTCAGTACCACAACCTTCAATTTCATTGATTTCGAAACAGAGTTCTCTTGCTCTTGCATACAATTGAAGTTGCTTTTTATTACACTCATAAAGAAAACTTGAAAGTACTAATAAAGCAATAAATCTGGGGCATAGTCAAGTCAGGTGTCCCTGCGCCCCCTTCCAGAGCTAGTTGAAGCCTCTGATGCCAACTTAGGCCCAACCTGCGCTTCTTCATTGAGCCAATCCCAAAGACTCATCGACAAAGTGCGAAAAAGTAGGCGGGGCGAGCTCTCTAACTCTCCATGCCGCGGCCTGCCAAGTCAGCTGTGCACCTCGAACTGGAAATGTAGCCGGATACTCTATCCCCTCTGGTGGGCAAGACTGATCGTGGCCGAACTGGCGCAGAATACGGAAAGGGAAGTAGAACACACAGTGAGTCAAGCCGATCAGTCAAATCCCGACTTGCCGGGACATGCTATAGCTCATTGCCGGGAGATTGAGCCAAGGACAACGCCACGCAATGCGATCCGCCGACAAGTTGCACATCCATTCAAACCACCACCCCTCATCAGGAGCATTGACTAGGCGTTGCCGAAAGAAGTAGCCGCGAGCTGAATAAGCAGGACAAGAGTCCACAACTTGCAATTTATCCATCAACCATATCTGGGGAGGGATGAAAAATGAGATAATAAAGAATAGAGAGATGTGCGATGAGAGAAAAGTAAGATAAGGGTTTTGTGAGAAAAAACGAGCCCGAGGGCTGAGTGATGTGAGTGAATATACATGTGAGCTTGGGTGGGAAACATTACCTGCAACAGTAGTGGACTCCCCGCAAACCTGGTTGTCTCCCGGCGGTAGAAAGCATCCAAGCCCATCAGTGTCTCGGCCAATGTCATGGCGATACAGCTCTTCCCATCCCTCAAGCCTTGAGCGACTTCAATCAAACGGATACTAGCTCCTCCGGAGCCCGAGACAAACAGAAAATGAGACAATAGGCACAAGCAGAGGGCGTGCTGCCGGAAGCCTTGCCAATAGTGGTTGCTGCGGTCACCAGCGTCGGAGAATCGGTAAATCAGGCTCGGGATATCCAACATGCCATCACCAATCAGAGATCTCGCATCATGCGCATTAAGACCGCACATTCGCCCTAAGGTCTGGGCATAGCCAAAATTGAGCTGGGGTAAGATTTCCTCGCTTCGCTCGGATTCCATCAAGGCTTGAAAATCTTCAAAAGTCGGACATACCTCTTGTCCGCCAAAGCTAAAGACGTGCGTCACCGGGTTCCAAAACCTTGCCGCAGTAGAGAGGAAAGGAAGATGCAGTGGAGTCCGGCTTAGCGTGAATAGTGCATTCAAGCCAAAACCCCGGAAGTTCAACTTCTCCGAGCCATCTAAAGAAGAAATCCAAGATGTGAGATTTTCTGTGAGAAATGCCTCCATTTTCGCGAGGAAAGGTGATGAAATGAATAAGTTCTAAGACTGGGGCTTTTATAGGAGGCTCAAACACTATTCAAGGGACACTTGTCAAAATCCTGGAGGTTATGGGGGAAGTGGCCGGCCGGCCACCTATCCTAGTAGGCCGGCCACCCTCTAATCTCTAGCTACAAAATGTTTTAGGCCTCGCGTTGGTCCTATTTTGCCCGCCGGAGGGAAGCTTGAGGCACTTTTATGCATCAAGAATGTTGAAGGCCTCCATTTCTATCAGTTTCGGATACATTCCATTATCCGGATTGTCGGTCTGAAATACATTTTGTTGTGTTTTTGCTTATCGAGTTGTTGTTTTGTTTATCGAGTTGTAAGTTTGTCGAGCTGTCGCATTTTATGTTTTGAGTTGTTACCCTTTGGTTACACAATTTTGTCAAGTCTTGTCTATTGAGTCGTTAACATTGTTGTACTTTGCTTATCGAGTTGTAAACTTGTTAAGATTTTGTTATTTCTTAGAGAGTCGATTTGTTTTAATTTGTTGCGTCGGTTCACTACCTGACCCGATAAATACATGAGGCACATTTTCCATTCAATTCTATTTTTGTGCAAAATGATACGATGCGATGCTAAGAATTTCAAATACAAACATCTTTTCAAAAAGCTGTTTCATTCCATCATGTTTTTACAACAAAATAAAGGTACAAGTTTTACAGAAAATAAAACTACCTAACAATGTGCAAAGTGCTACAAACTACTAGCCAAAAAGTAAAATAAAGCAGGAAATAGCATCAATATCCCCGGGAACGGGAATGAGGAGGCCCTTTCATCCTCTTCTGCGGGATAACCTCTGCACCATCATCACCCTCCGGATCAGAGCTGTCATCCTCCGGATCCCCCTCAGCCTCATCTCCGCTCCCGGAACCAAGACCGGAGCCTCCCTCCCCAGGAGATGTCTCTGACACACGGTCTGCGACCTCCTCCTCCTCATCCTCGACAATGGGTGCCTGCTCATGAGACGACCCGCTCCCCGAGCTCCTCAGAAGGCCCGGATGGCCCAGCTCCTCGGGTCCAAGACTGAGTAGGTCTAACACCTCGACCTCTCCGAGAAGGCCCGGGTGGCCCACCTCGTGTCGAAGCATATACGGGAGGCATCTGAAAATGAAAAGTACAATACATCAGTTCAGACATAAAAAGCAGGTGCAAGTACAGTATGTGAATGGGGTGTGTGCCAGATATGTCCTACACAGCCTATCAGTGCAGCAGAATGCTCAAAACCAGCATGTTAACAGAAATATGATAAATGCAAGAGAGATGAAGGGTACCTGGAAGCCCATGATGGACATATGTGCCTCTCTACGCAGGACCATCCCCTCAAGTGAGGCCACCACCCCGAGCATTTGATCTATGTACTCCCGAGGTGGCTGCAGATACAAGCTCAAGTCATCAATAAATAAGCAACTGCCAAAATGTCTGTGTGATAAATGAAAAATGGTGGAACATACCGGTGGTGAGTCAGGATCACTGACATATCTGTGACCAGGCATCGGAGGCTCCATAGGGATCGGAATCAGAGAAGTGGTCCCATACTGCCAACTTGTCAACTCAGTCGGCATATCTGGCCATCTAGGATGATCGAGAGTCGGAGGGATCGGAGGAATCGAACTGCCTCTACCTCTAGATGCACTAGCCCTGCTAGAGGAGGATGCTGCAAAGACGGCACGGCCAAGATGGTGCGCCAAGGTCTCAGCAGGAGTCCGATTCGCCAAGGGGGCATCAGATATATGCGGCGATAGGTGGCGTAGTTCCCCTCAATGAGATGTAATAAAGCATCGCTGCCCTGCATATCCCTAATGACCTCCTCCGTAGATAGCCTGTCAGCAGTCTTCATAGTGGGTGGAGGCACAGCAGGAGGGTCCTGAGACTCATACCCCCACACCTGACGCTGAAAGCGTTCCCCCAGGAACCAAGCCCTACCGACCGTCCTCGGCAGAACCTATATCGAACTAGTCGACCCTCCAGGGTACTGATTCTTGAGATCGTCGCCAAAGACTGCCCAGGGTTGCCAAGTGATCTGCGGATAACCAGTGCATAAATCAATCAGAAATCAAGAAATATAGAGCAGATCAAAGATGAAATGAAAAGAACTAAGAGTTCTGAAATACCTCTGTCGCCCGAACAGTGTCGAAGTACTGTCGCAGAGAGAAGAGAGTCTCTCGAGGCCTCGATAGGTGCTCACCCTCAAACATCAATGAAAATGGAGTCATAGGAGGTCCTGCCACCTCCATCTCCGGGGCTAATGTGGGGAAATATGCATATACTCATAGCTGAGAAAAACAGTGCGGAATATGAATACAAAGTGCTAAAAGGCAGAATACATAATGCAAAGTGCGCCGTGTGTGCAGTGAACAAGTAATATGGAGCAAAAATGTAAATTAAGATGACAGAATGTACCTCCCAGGCTCTCCAGTAGCCGCCAAGTAAGTCCCCAGCGGCGAGAGATCGCCATGTAGCAATAAAGGGTAGCCGGGCAAGCCCTGCCCCAATCATACTGACCGACCTGTGATAGGTCTACCAGAGTGCTCAGTAGATACAACCCGACCATGTTCCCTCTATCGGCAAACAGAGTGGTGCCAAAGAGGAACATGAGGAAACCACGGGTATACTGCTCGACCTCCTCGGGAGACTCAGGCTCCATCTGTGGCCGCCGGAAATGGGAAGAGAACCAAGTATACCGAACCCTCCCGGTACCTCTGTCTACAGGCGGGCGGGCCCCAATAGATGCATCCAAGCAGCCTCCCACTGACCCATATCCTCGTCGTAGGGAATAGGTCCACCGCCTAGGTCTAGGCCGGTGAGCATAGCGAAGTCCAGTGGGGTCATGGTCATATCCCCGGTCGCAGAAAAATGGAAAGAATTGGTGGTGTCCCACCATCTCTCCGCCAGAGCAGCAAATAATGTCCTACTGATAAGGCAGTGTGATAACCCCCTGCAGAATGGTCCGAATCCTGCGAAGTCAACCAAGTCCCGGACAGCTTCCGGAAGCTCAGCATACCACTCCCTCGCGGCAGTGGAGCCATATCCTCGCACTATGCGAGAACCACCATTTAGAATGAATGCGTATCGAAATGAAGTGAAAATGAGCTGTGTGCAAATGAATTGTTTTGAGCTGTGTTCAAATTTCAGAAAATTAGTGGGCTGTGTGTTCACATTGAATCTGGGCTGCGTGTTCAGTAAAGTTGGTATTTGGGCTGCGTGTTCAAATTTCATAAAATTAGTGCTACTGTGTTCACATTGAACTGGCCGCGTGTTCAAGAATTCGATTTTGGTCGTGGTTCAAATTTCGTAAAATCGCTGGGTCGTGTGTTCACTTCAAATCTGGGTCTCGTGTTCAAGAATCGAGTTTAGGGTCGTGTGTTCTACTCTTAATCAAATGGTCATGGTTCACTTCAAACTGGGTCATGTGTTCAAGAAATCGAGTTTAAGGTCAGTGTTCTACTCTTAATCAAGCAATGCGTGTTCACTTCAAATCTGGGTCATGTGTTCAAGAAATCGAGTTTAGGGTCAGGTGTTCTACTCTTAATCAAGGGTCGTGTGTTCACTTCAAACTGGGTCATGTGTTCAAGAAATCGAGTTTAGGGTCAGGTGTTCTACTCTTAATCAGTGGGCTGTGTGTTCACTTCAAATCTGGGCTGCGTATGCAGAAAATCTGAGTTTGGGATTGTGTGTTCTACTCTTAGTCAGTATGTGCTGTGGGCTCATTTTCAACTTCGGGCTGTGTGTTCGGTGAATCAATGTTTGAGTCGTGTGTTCAATTTCTAACTAATGCGTACTATACGTTCACAATGAGGCGATGAATTGTGTGTTCATGAAATTCAAGTGGCTAAGTCGCATGCTCAGGATGCAAGTACTATGTCGTAAGCTAAACTGTGTGTCTAAGCATGGCAAAGGTACAAAATGCACGAAAGATACAGGAAATAAAGTGAAATACCTCTGCATCGTAGGAGAGGTGTCGCTCGGTTGCTCGCAGAGGAGATCCTCGGTACTGATCGTTGAAATCGGTGAAATGATTTAAAACGGCCATGAAGCCTATGTATCACAAGGACGAAAAGAACAAAAGGCGAACCCTGGGCAATGTCATAATATCAAAATCATCTCCCATCGGAAAACCTCCGCCGTGAGGAAAGTGACCCGCCATGTCGAGAAATCAGAAAGAGAAGCAAAATGAGCAAAATGAGCCAAAATTGGAAAAAGTCAACAAAAGTCAACTCCTGAAATGAAAAAGTCAACAAAAGTCAACTCCCGGGAAAATCTTCCAAATATTGAGACAAAATTACCTCAAGTGGTGAAAATGAGAAGAGAAGCCCCGAAGTCAAAATTTAGTCGGCTCAAAGTGCTTAAAACTGAAGGATTTCACAGAAACAACTTGTGTGGAAGGCCGGAGGGCGCGTATAAAATGCAGATCTGAAAGAGAAAATCGTCTGGGGAGCAAGAGGAGGAGAATTTGACACTTGGGGGAGTGATTTCGGATGGAGTGGAGGTGCCTATATATAGAAATAGCTGAAAAAGACCAAAATGCCCCTCGCGGGTGGGAAGGCCACCTAACCCTAACGGCTGGTCGCCCCTTTACTTTTTGCCCTGGTCGATGGCCTCTCCTAGGGCAATGGGCTGGCCGACCATGGTCCCCACCCCCTCCCCTACCTCTCTGCAAATTTTGAGGAAAATCGGAGTTCCCGGGACCTGAAAAACTTTAAGAAAAGTGCACTTTCTGGCGCCGAATTGCTCCACCGGAACTTCAATTGCAATTTTTGACATATGTCTCATCATTATACATCAAAATTAGAGTGTATCCTTTTTAAACATGTTGTGACCTCTCTGGGAGGTAAATCAGAGGCCGCGATCGAGTTGCCGTCGCCGAAATGCGCGTTTCCCAGCTCGTTGTTGCGCAACAAATGGGCACCCTGATTTGTGCTCGTTTTGCATTATTTGGCTTATAATTTGCATTCTCATGAGCATTTTGCATTGTCATGTATCATTTCTTGGTGTACCATACTTCTATGCTTGAGCATGCATTGTCACGCATTATCTTTTCTCGCATTGTGATGTATCCACTCGCCGACACTGCGTGTGTCAAACTTTCAGAATCTCAGGAATCACATTGAATATATGTTGTTGGCGTATTGTTCTTGTTGAATTTCTCTATTTTGCAGGCACGATATTGTATGTACGGTTCATTTGAGGTCGGTACTGCATAAATCAGAGGTATCGTATCTTCTCCGTAGGAGACGCGACGAGAATTGAATAATTCTCCGATTCCTAATCGCATGAAATGTAGTCGCTTTTGCATTCTTGCTTAAAACTGTTGCAGTTATTTGACAATACTTGCTTCATTACAGCTTGTTGCACTTGCATAATCACCTGGCTCCGTGCCTATCATTTGCATTTTGCCCCTTTTTGCCTGAAGGCATGCCTGCGGGCACACATCTCTGTTTATCTTGTATGATTGTCTAGGTCTTGGCCTTGTCAAAATGGGTCGCCTCTAGGCTTTGACATTCACTCCGCCACTTCGACTTCCGAAGTTCTCAAAGAGGGGCAATCAGAGACACCCCATTTTGACCGACCTTAAGACTCAGACGCCACCGATTGAGCGCTTGGTGATGTTGCATATCGTGCTGCTCGAAGTCTCAGAGTCGCGGCCAGCGCCCGCCTCCCGACTGAACTTTCTTTTTTGCCTCTTGCTTATAACCAGACTTTGCCTGCTTTTCCGAGGGAAGGGAGTGGTCCCAGAGGGCTATCTCTCGTGGCCGTGGGCTACATTTCGTGGTCAGAGGCCATTTTGCCCATTTCGAGTCTTGCCTTCGATGAGCCGTCAGTCAGCAGTGTGCTTTCTCGACCGCCTAACCATCTCCGATTCGGGCCAGATGCACTGCTTTTATCATACCGAGGGACACTGGGCCTCTGGTACCCACTTCGCGTCAGACGCCACTTTTGCTTACAATTTTTTCGGACCGAACCGCTGCGTTTAGGCCCCGAGCATTCATTTCAGACGGTTTTGTTCATTTTCGGCGGGACCTCTGCTTTTATCGCTCGAGGAACACTGGGCCTTCGATGCCCACTTTCATGTCAGATGCCACTTTCGGTGCCTAGAGCCCATTTTCGGGACCCCGAACTGCGCGGTTTGGGCCCCGAGCATTCATTTTGCATCGGTTTTTGTTCATTTTTGGCAGGAGCCTCTGTTTTAGCATCAAGAAGATCATTGGAGGGTGGAAGGCCAGCAATTGTTCCAGAAAATCAGTTTCGCTCCTCCGGCGCCCGTTTTGCTCACTTCCGGGCCAATGTTGAACACCCTAAGGGTATTTTCTTCGAGCCGGGACTACATATTTGTGATGAGGGGACATGGGAGGACCCTAAAAGTGCATGGTCGGCCAGTAATTGTTAATTTCATTTTTGAGCCTCTCCTTCAAGTTCTATGTTGTGACTCTTGTTTCAGTGTTGCCAGATTCCAAACCTGGGGCCTTATTCTACACACTTGGGAGGACCCTAAACCTTGGTGGTCGGCTAGAAATTTTTTACTTCATTTTTGGGCCATGGCCACGGCTTAGGGGAGTGGTCGTCGATCAGCTTGGGTGGCCGTCGGCCACCTTCCAGAAACCACCGCCGGCCACTTCGCTTTCCACCTCTTTACAGCTGTCTGGATATTTTTCAAAATATCCCAGCCCTTCGGGGGATATTTTGGGAGGGAAAGCTTGCCTCCATTTCCCTCCCCTTTTACACCCTTTCTTGCCTATTTAAGGGCCGGACAGCCTCCTTTGCTAGGGTTAGAAAATTTCATCTCATGTTTCTTCCAAAACCTCCATTTTCTATCTCCAAAGCTCAAAAAACCTTCAAGGTTCTAGCTCAATCCTTCATCAACCCTAAGCACCACCATCACCAACTCCATTCCAGCAGCGAAGGAGTGTTTTCCAGAGGTTAAGAAGCAGCAAATTGAAGCCAAGAAGCAACAAAAGTTAGATCTTCAAGGGTAAGCCTCTAATTCCCCTTTTTGAGCATAATTTTCCATCAATTCTTTATCCTATTTCCTTTTTGTTTTGGGCTCCGACCCCTACTGGTTTTAGGCTTATTTTAAGCCCCTCTACAACTTTGTAGAAGGGCTCAACTCTGTTTGGTGTCTCCATGATGTACTTCTTTCAATATCACCCTTTATGCCAATTATTTGAATGCTTTGTTTGGCTTTTGAGTGGTCTGATTTCGAGGCTGATATAAACTGTGAGTGGACCTATTTTGAGACCCTCTTCAACATTGAAGAAGGGCTCAACCATGTTTGGCCCCTCTATCATGCACTTGCTTTGTAATTCCCCATATTTTCCGTAAAATTGCATGACTTATTTGGCCTATTTGTGATCTGATTTGGAGTATCTCATGAACTGATATTGTGCTTATTTTGAGCCCCTATTCAATATTGAAGAAGGGCTCAACCTGGTTTTCATGCTCTACATGCCACTGTCTTTGAATTCATGTTCTATCATTATTTTGCATGCTTTGTTAAGCTTTCTTAGCTTCTGTTTTCAGCCTTCATCAGGCTTAGAAAGAGCCTTATTTTGGTCCATTATTTGTGTTTTGTTAAGGGCCTTAAGCCATTTGATGAATTATTTTGGTACTTCATGTTATATCCTTCATATTTTCCGTAAAATTGCATGATTTTTTAGGCCATTCTAACTTCTGTTTTAGGCCTTCATCAGGCTTAGAAAGTATCTTATTTTGGCTCATTATTCATGTTTTGTTAAGGGTCCAAAGTTGTTTGGTGCTTCCATGCATGATCTATCATTATAGCCTTCTTTTGGTCCATATATCGCATGCTATTTTGAGCCTATCTACATACTGATTTTGGAGTTGTCATTCACTGTAAATATGCATATTTTGGTCTCCTCTTAAAAGTTGTAGAAGGAAATTTTGTGGTTTGAATTTTCTATATACTACTTGCTTAATAAATCCCCTCTTTTCCCCCATTTTTGCATGCCATTGTTGCCATATCTATGCTCACAATTTGGCCATGTTTTGTACTGAAAAGATGCTATTTTTTGGGCTGCCTTGCTACTTTTTTTGCTTTCATGTACCAATTTTGCATGTTTAGCATAGCCGTAGGCCATTTCGGGTACTTAAAATCACATTTCGGGATGATTTCATGCATTGATTGTCATTTCGTATCATTTCGGGGCTGTTTTCCCCTTCATTTAGCTGCTGAAATTTGGTTTACATGCTTGCATATCATTTTCCATGTCATTTCATGCCTTAGTGCATTGTTTCGCTTATGCGTCTGCGGCACGCACTTCGAGGCACTCCGTTTTCATTCATTGGCTTCCTATGTGAGTAGGCTGAGGCTCTCTCATGTTGGTATAAGCCCATCATTGCATTTCTGTACCATTTTCATGCTTGTATATCATCGCCTCGGTTTGCGTGCCCTTGTGCACGCATTTCGAGGCGCATCTTTTTTATCCGACGGCGGCCTATGTGAGTGCGGCTGAGGCTCTCTCATGTTGGTGTAAGCCCATCATTGCATTCCATATGCCATTTCATACATTACTCGGTTTGCGTGCCCGTGTGCACGCATTTCGAGACACTTCGGTTTTATCCGATTTACATTTCACATCATCGCCTCGGTTTACGTGCCTGTGGGCACGCATTTCAAGACACTTCGGTTTTATCCGATTTTCATTTCACATCATCGCCTCGATTTACGTGCCTGTGGGCACGCATTTCGAGACACTTCGGTTTTATTCGATTTGCATTTTACATCATCGCCTCGGTTTACGTGCTTGTGGGCACGCATTTCGAGACACTTCGGTTTTATCCGATTTGCATCTCACATCATGGTTCGCTTTGCGTTCGCTGCACGCTTTTCGAGGCATCTCATTTTATCTCATTTTCCAAAGATAGTGCATACCAAAGTTGTATCTTAGATTGCATTCATGAATTTTCTCGCTTTATGCGTTCAGGCACGATTTCGAGACATCTCACTTTCATAGCATTGTTAGCTGCATTTCATGCATACCATGCATATTGCATCGTGTTCGGGATAGGTGTTAGTCCGGGCACGGGAAACGAGGTACATTCCGTACTCCGAGTGGCGGAGTGTGTCTCAATTCCCAAGTCACCAACACTCCGGATTACCCATGATGGAGTTAGGTTTTGTTGTAGCATTCATCTGCATTCATCCTATATTGAGTTGTGCAATTCGGTTCCTCGGCCATCATGCATCGATATGCATGATTGATGGCACGAGGATCGAGGCATGCATATATTTGTGAAAATACATTGCTATGCCATTTTCCTGCTCTCTGTTACAGCAAAACCGAGGACCAACAACTTTTTGGAGTCCGGCGCGCATTTCGAGAAATACTACAAACAGAGGCTAATTGGGGCATCCCAGTGGATTTCACCGAGGCATCCAAAGATACACTATTCGTCGTATAAGGCTGCTCGCATGCCGTTCTTTCGCTTAGTTAATTGTTAATTAATTAAGAATCAGATATTTCTGACCGTAATATTCTTTTATTCGGTTTGTATTATTATTTATTCTGACCTTCATGAGGGCAATGTTGTAATAAGGGTGTGTGAGTGTGATGTATGTCTTCCAACCCCCATTTCTTTCTCCCTTTTATTTACCTGCTTACGATGGTTAGATATAGGGCATATTTCAATTAGCATACAGTATGACAGTATGTTTACATCATCCATCTGTTTTTGCACGCATCGGGCTCGGCGCATCATACAAACTGCATCTGTATTTCAATTCCAAATTGAATACATGCTAACTGTAGCATCTCATACGCCATGCTTAGAATAGCCGAGCCTGCTATAGTTTGCATCTTTGCATGTGTTGCATTAGGCATTTCTGTATATTTAGGATCATGCATGATTTCTAATGAGTTTCTGTTTTGGCTTGGAGTACTCGGTAAGTTTTATGCTTTAGCATCCTTGCATGCGTGTGAGTGTCGCCATGAATAGCATGCTTACCATGAGGATATGTGCTTATGTGATATAACTGCCTTGAATGCCTGTGGGTGGAGGTTGAGTTATCTGAATTGGGACAAATCATCGATCGCTTGTTTTAAGCCCACTAGATAGTGGCAAAATCATTGTTTTCTTAAGCCCACCTGAGGGTGGCAAATCCACGTCTTAGCCTACTTGCGAGTAGCACCATCAAACCATTTTCAAACAAACAAACATGAAATGTTTAGTTCTAATTCAGGCGATTCAGTCTATACTTGTATGCTGTGCGCATCACATAGTAACCTAGGCTAATAACCGGAATAAGAACTCACAATGTTTTTAAAAACAGATATCATGGTTAGTAGAGGCCGGTCTTTGACTGGGCGAGCGGGGGTGCTTACGATGTGACCTTCCCCAATCGTACCCAAGTTCCCAAGCCAACTTTGGTGATGACGGACACGTGGCCTTTGGCACCGAGTTAGGGTTTCCTAAATTTCCCATTTTAAAAATATTTAGGTGGCGACTCATATCCGCAAAGCAGTCCATGTTTGGCACTTCTTTCAAAAAAATCTGTTTTCCTTCAAAACGATTTGCCGGATTTGGGCTCTTTGGTTCAAGATTTGGAACCGCAACAAAATCGAGTCCGAACTGTAGCGAGGTCCCTCGCGGGCTTGTTACAGGCCTCAGGCCTAACAAAATAGCAGAATGGCCGTAGACCCAACATAATAATAGAACGGCCTCAGGCCCAACATAATAGCAGAACGGCCTCAGGCCTATATCATATGTCATTGCTATCAAATGCTAAATCTTAATCAAAACACAAAGATATATAATTTGCAACATTCAATATATCGTTACATTACTACTACTCACAGTGATTCGGTCATGCAATGGTCCTTTTCGACGAGTGACCTACTGTAGACACCCCATTTTTGACCGTCCTCAAGACTTGGACATCACCGCTTGAACACTCGGTGGTTATCCATGTTTGTGTTCGTCTTGAGTTCCCGGAGGTCTCGGCCACGCGCTTTGCCTCAGGATCTCTCGATTCGACTGTTTTGTGTTTGGTTTTGCACCAAACACTTGTGTTTTTGCTTTGGAGGGCAGGGAATGGCTTGTTGGCCATCCCCATACCCCACCGGCCATGGCTTGAGGCCATCGGCCATGTTTTGTTGCCACCGGCCATTGGTTATGGCCGACCGCACTCTTTGTGGCCGGCCGACCATTATTTTGGTCAATTTGTCATTTTTGGCTGGCCGACCACTGCGCATCTACTTTTGCAAATATTTTTATGCCAACTGTGCTAGCTGGCATACATTTTGCCCCCCCTCCATACACGTGTATGGAGGGATTTCACTCTTGCTTAGCATGTGTTTGTATGCTTTGCAAGAGTGATCCTCTATAAAGGGAGGGCCTCTCCTCCCTCCTCAAGAGTTACAAAAATTCCAGAGAGAGGTCTGAGATTAGGGTTTGAGTGTGTATCTATCTATCTCTATCTCTCTCTCCTTTTGTGCTTAAGTGTGTGTTTGTTCATAGTTTTGCACACAAACACCTACCATTACACTTTCCTTTAGCTACTGAGGTACTAAAGAGTTATTTTTAGAGTTTCGGACTTGGTTTTGAGCTAAGGAAGCTGCTAGAGCACAATTTTTGAAGGAGGTCTTCAAGGGTAAGAACTTTACCTTTAAATACCCCATTTTTGCATAGTCTTTTTGCCTACCTTGCATCTATTTTTGAGCTTAGTGTATAACATATAAAAGTCTTGTTTTTACTTTCTTAAAATAGTTGTTTAAGGTTGCTTTGAGCTTTGGGGTAGTTTAACCCCTCTTAGGCCTTGTTTGGCCCCCATTTTGTGCTATTTTGGTGAGCTCTGGGACCACCTTGTTTGGGCCTCCTCACCACTGAAATCTTGAGGGGTTTCAGTGGTGAGGATAGTGGTTTAAGGTCCTAAGAAGGAGAGGGCCATCCCCTCTCCTTGTTGTCTTTAAAATGTGTCATTTTTGCCTCATGTGTGAGCATCATTTTTAAGTTCATGTTGGCCATGTCTTAAGTATTATTTGTGCTTATTTTTCCATGATATAGCACTATTTTTAGTTGATTTAGACACACCATGCATGCCTTGCATACTTGTCTTATAATGCCATGAATCACCTTAACATGTGCCTAGCATTTAGACTACCATGCTCACTTGTTTTGGCCTAGCTTTGTGAAGCTTTTATGCATGTTTTAGTATGCTTTAGCTCTATTTTTAGTTTCTTTGGCCATGCTTGACATATTTTGTATAGCCACCTTGCATTTTGGCTTGTTAGCCTCGGGTGTGTGAGTGTTTAGCATGCATTGCTTAGCTTGTTTCAGTGGTTTGGCACCACTTATAGCATCATTTCATTCCCCATGGTATGCTTGTATGCTTGCATTTGATGCTCCTTTAATGCTTTAAAAGGTTGTAATCTTGCGCTCCATGTTTGGCCTTTTTTGTATGCTTCCATGTGTAGGCCACTTAGGTGTTATCTAGGTGTGTCCTTGGCTTTGTTTAGGTCTGCCTTGGGACTATTCTAAGTCCTCTTAGCCTTGTGAGGCTTGGTTGGCATAGCCATGGTTTAAGCCCCTTTGCTTACCTCGAGTTTTGGGCATTGTTGCATGTTTGGCTTGTCTTGTTTACTTGGTTTGGCACCTTTATAACATGATTTTCAGAGCTTAGTATGCATGCTATATATCCGTGATTATCCCCTTTTAAGTGTGCTTAAAAGTTGCTCTTTGGTGCTTAAGTTTTGAACCATGTGTGCATGCATGTTTGTATGTGTTTTGGCTTTCATTTCCTTGGCATTTGGCCACTGTTTTGGACTCATTTGAGAGCTGCCCAAATTGGTATAAGTCCATTGTTTGCATGTTGTCACATGCTCGCCTTGTGTGTTGTTGCATGCTTAGCCCATCGCATGTGTTGCATGCTTGAAACACTTTGCATTTGGCATGCACTTCCTTTGCTAAGTTGCTTTGCATGTCTCCATGTTAGTTCCCTCACATGTTGTTGCATGTTTGCCATTAGCATTGTTATTGAATGCCTTGCATGCTTGTTTGCTTAGGTTGAGTGCCTAGTGCACATTGCTTTCTTGCATGCTCACGTTGCATACTTAGCTAACATGTTTAGGTTGCATTTGGCATGCATGTCTTGCCTCTTGATCAAGTGATAGAGGTTGGGCCTTATGTGTTTATTTAGTTTGCATTTCATTTGAAATCAAAATGCACAACTTGGCATCTTGGGCCATCACGCATTGAAAATGCGCGATTGATGGTCCGAGGGCCGAGTACCAAGCTCCTTTGAGTCATAAACATGATAAGGGGTGCGGTGGTGCAAACATTGCTTTGAAATGCATTGCCATGCCATGTTTGCCCTCTGCTGCTGTCAAAACAGGTTTCTGCAGGCATAGATGGCCAACCGACCACACTTAGTGCCGGCCGGCCATGAATTGGTGGCCGAGAGCTTAATAGATGGTCGATGATCACTTTCCAATGGCCGGTGGTGTTCCCCTTTGCCCGGTGATGTTCCACAGTGTTCATAGAGTGTTCCTTGGGACTTGTGCAATTTTCAGAGGAGCAGAGCAGGGTAAACAGAGGTAGCTTCTGCATGGCATTGGATTTCCGGGCAAAGCCAATCCGAGCACGCGTGCATCCCTCTTCCCGAGGCCTTTTAATGCTTTCCTTAGCTTAATTGATTTGTTAATTAATTAGGTGGTCTGTAACTATTTAATTAGCTTGTTAGTTTATTAAATTGTATTATTCTTTTGGTCCCTCCGAGTGAGGGCAAATTTGTAATAAGTGTGGGTGCGTGTGTGCATGTCTTCCAACCCCCACTTCTATCTCCCTTTTACTTACCTGCTTTGATGGTTAGTATTAGGGCATGTTTAATTTAGCATACCTTATGCTATTCATGCGTGCATCATTCATCAGTCTTGCATGCACCAGGTTCGGCGCATCATACAAACTGTATAATATTTCCATTCCAACTTGAATACGTGTATCGAGTTGTCGCATTTCACATGTCATTCTTAGATTAGCCGAGCCTATTCTAGTTGCATTCTGTATGTGTTGCATTAGCCATCTTAACATGAACTAGGATCATGCATTTGATTACTAACTAGTTTCTGTTTTGGCTTGGAGTACTAGGCAAGCTTTTTATGCTTTAGCATCTCGTATGAGTGTGAATGTTAACATGACAGCATGCTTACCATGAGACTATTTACTTATGTGATATATCTGCCTGAATGCCCGTAGGTGAAGGTTGGATTGTTTGAGTTGGAACAACTCATTGAAATCCGTGTTTTAGCCTACTCGCGAGTAGCAAATTCCAAACCATTTTCCAAACGAACGGATATGCAATGCTTTGTTCCAAATTAGGCGATCGAGTCTATACTTTTGTGTTGTGCACATCACATAGTAAGATTAGCTAATTAATCGGAATAAGAATGCATATGTTTTCAAAACAAGATATCATGGTTAGTAGAGGCCGATCTTTGATCGGGCGAGCGGGGGTGCTCATAGCTGACCTTCCCCAATCGTACCCAAGTTCCCGAGCCGAGGCAACTTTGGTGATGACGGACACATGGCCTTAGGCAAACAAGTCAAGGTTTCCTATATTCCCCCATAAAAAATATTTAGGTGGCGACTCTGTGTCTGACAAAGCAGTCCATGTTTGACACTTCTTTACAAAAATCTGTTTTCCAAAACGATTTGCCGGATTTGGACTCTTTGGTTCAGATTAAGAACCGTGACAAATCGAGTCCGAACTGTGGCGTGAGGCCCCACGCGGGTGCGTCCACACCTACACATCACACACATAAATCGATAAGCAATGCATTCTTTTCTTAGCTTCTTGACTTTCATCATTCTTCCGTTTCGTTCACTTTTTATTCAGTTCTAAGCATTTCAAAGAGATTAAATCTACACATTAATAGATTCAGAGGGTCGAAAAGAATAACAGAAAATAATAGAATTTTTTCCCAATTCCCACATGTGTGGAAGACCTTTACCGCACGTACGGAAAGGTGCACCACGCGTACGGAAGCACGTGCTTTTATTTCAGAATGCTCAACTCTACCTACCCTGTTTTCCGCACGTGCAACTGTGAGCCCCGCACTTGCGGTCATACCTCTCGTATGTGCAGCCATGAGCCCCGCACGTGCTATTACGGGCCCTATTTGTTTGCTAAGGCATAATTCAAGCAACTCCACCTCAAAATCATGACATATGAACACAGCAAATATGAAACTCAAGTTTAAAGAGATCCCAACTTCCTTTTATTTGATATATTAAACCCTAATCTCTATATTTCCTTCATTTCTTCATATTTTCATATATATACATAGATACATGAGCTCAAGTCATGCAAGGAGGTAAAATTATATAGCAATTTCTCATACTCCAACTCAAATCAAACTCAAAATAAATCAACTCTTAAATCAAGCAAATGCAGAGATTACATGTTTAGTTCCATGAGATGTGTTCAAACACGACCATAACTCAAAGCCCTAACTTATATGGATGTAAAAGCTTCATCTTAAGGCTTGATTCTACTCAATTGAAGATGTATTACAAGTATTTGAGTGAATTAACACTTACCTTGAGCCAATTCTTGAGTTACACTTTTAATTCCTTCAATCTCCAAGCTCCTAGGTTGATTCTCTTTTTCTCATCTCTCTTTTTTTTTTTTTTTTCTTTCCTTCTCTAGAACTCTTCCCAGGAGATATTTTTGTGTTTTTGTTGAGTCTAAATCTTCTAAGACCCTTATAAGGGTCTTATATACCCCCTATCTACCAAGGCTTAGCTTGTTTGAGTCAAAAGTGAGCTTAAATAAGAATTTAGTCAAATAAAGCCAATTAATTCATTACGAATCAAATTTTTACAAAACTTCATATTATATCCTAAAATCATGATAATCATAACTATAAAGTCAATTTTCGGTTATCGTGCCTCTAAGGCCTTCAATTTTCAATCTAATTGTTGTCATTTCAACAAGTTTTCTCATAATCGGCAGATACAAAGTGATAAACATGTAGTTCACACATTAAAACATGAAATTTCATAGCAAATACATAAACGCACATATAACCACACAGATAATGAGGAATTAAAGCATATAAGAGGGTCGGGTTGTTACAGTATGACCAGTTTGGGCCTTATATTTTTATCTAGCATTTTCTTTTCTTTTCTATCTCTTTCTCTCTATGCATAAACTTCTGATATTATTGTTGAGTTTGTCGATTGGGCTTGAGGTTACTTAGAGGTCCTTGCCACACACACCCCCTAATAGCTTGTTGGATTGTCTCTCTTTCTTTTTACTTTCTCTTGTATTTTCTCAGTTGCCAAACACTTTTGGTTGAGGCTTGTATAAGGAATTTGGGCAAGTCCAAGTGATTTCATTCATGCTTTCTATCTTTCAAGAAGCCTAAGCATGGCTTTCTTTTTAAAAATAAATTGGATCTCCTCTCTCATATTATCTTTACATGAATTTGGATATCGTATACTCATTTTTATGAGAATGAGAGGTACGACTTTTCTATGTTCATACGAGTTCTTGTCCTTTCTTTGTTTATTCAGAGCTTATTATCTTGTTAGATGCCTAGGCATCGCTTCCTCTTTTTTAGTTACAACCTTGTTTGTTTTGACTCATTATTATGGGTTTGTTTGGGAAGTGCTAGATTAGTATACTTTTTGACTTTTTACAAAAAAACGTGAAATATGGGTTGGGTTTGAGTGATGTAGTAGAGAAATGATGTGACTTAAATAAGATGATCGTAATCTAAATAGGATAATGTGCTAAAATAGCATGTGCTATTTTAGCACATGCCAAACAACCATTATGTTGGTTATGATATTATTTTGATTATGACCCAAGAATATATAGATATACTTTATGAAGCGTTGGTTAAAACTTTTTTTTTTAATTATAGAATTGAATTATAATAATATACATACTATTTCATTTCCCATAAAGATAAGTAGGGCAGTGCAATAAATTGCCTAATCCATACTGATCCGCCTTAGAATGAACCGCAGTTTGAAATTTATAATCTGATTTCAAAACCATTCTACTCCGCTATAGTTAATACGTGTATGTTTTTTTACCTTTAATGAAATATCAAAGTAAAAATCAATGTGAGAGAGATTTAAGATGTGAAATTTGTTTTAAAATAGTGTTTTACATATCAAAAATATTTTGTATAATTAATTAGTGTTATATATTATGCAAATACTTAAATAACTGTTTAGAATTTTTTTTTAATCAATTAATAAATTGAAATCACCTGAACCATCCAAACTACGATTTAATTATTTGTCAATCTATCGTTCACGATTTAATTTATAATTGGGCACTTGGGCCAAAAGCCAAATTTTGAATTTTCATTGCTCACAAATCCATGCGCAAAATTACTTTGTCCATAAGGACACACTTTTCCATAATGACCAAACTACCTTGTATATATATATTGTTTCCAAATCAAACCCTAGTCAAACCCTCTCAAACCAGCGTCACACTCTCTTTCTCTCTCTCTCCTCTCCCTCACCGCCTCTCTACCACTGCCTCCGCCACTTTAGCCACCACGACTCCACCATTACCACCATCTCTCTCTCTCTCTCTCTCTCTCTCTCTCTCTCTCTCTCTCATATCTGCGTACTATGCTACGATAGTGGCGGTAGAATCTTTCTCTTATCTCTCTCCGTGTCGTCTCTGACTCTGACACCTCTGTTGGAGCCACCATCACAGACCAACGGCAACCCAAATCGGGTACATATATACATATATCTCTTTCTCTCCTTCTCTCTCTCTCTCTACATATATATATGTGTGTATCATTGACGACGGTGATGATGACTAGTTCATCATTGGTGAGGTTTTACTGACACGAAATCTCTGCCAAATCTGAGTGAGACTAGCGTGGATCTGAGTCTCTTTCATAGCTGAAGCACCGACGTCCAGTCCTGTGGCCGCCATGGGCGCAGTGTCGCCTTTGCTTGTCGCCGATTGCAACGTCTTCTTCATGGCTTGCATCTTCGGATCTACGCTGAAGATTTGAAGATATCTTTGTATAAATACATTTAATATTTACAGATCCAACACAATCAGTCCAGTTCAAACTTTCATCATCAGCGATGGTGATTTGTTGCACTGTTGCGACTATTTCTCTTACTTTTCTCTCTCGTAGCGGTCATTGGTGTCATGCCCTAAAATAATTGCTATAAACCATCCACAATATTAATTACATAACAACACATGATGAAATAATTATCTTTCATTTATCCCAATTACTTGTACAAGATGGTGACATATGCAAATATAAATTCACAAGTCTAACCCTAAATCTATAGCATATGTGTGATGACCCCGCCACGTATAATATTTTATATTTGGTCAATTAAGGAGATTTGGGATTTTAGTTGGTCATTATCCTAATTTAATTTAGGAATTATGAGAATTGTAGAACCTAATTCGTATATGATTCTATTAAAGATTTATTTTGGAATTAGAAATTAAAGGTCCAAATGGCTTAAGGAAGTGAAATTAAGAAGTTGAATCAATTTAATTGTAACTACTGACCCATTTGGGAGTTTAATTAATATTTAGTTTCGTTTAGTAAAATCAAGATTTGATTAATTGAGTTCAAATCGGAGTCAATTAAGTTAATTACGTTATAAGGTTTGAGAAATTAAGATTATTGTGAATTAAGTTTATTCATGAAGTGTTCAATTGAATATGAAATTTATTGACAAGGATTTTGGGTTTGATTAGAAATTGGAAGCCTAAATGATTTGGGAAATCAAAATTGATGATGGAAATAAGTTTAATTTGACATTGAGAGCCTTTTGGGGACTTTGATTAAGGATCTAATTCAGATTAATAAATTAAATTATGATTGATTCGGCCTTAATTGAAGTTAAATTGACTAATCGAGTTATGAGGAATTTGTGATTAGTTATGATTAATTCTAAATGAATGGATTTATACATAATTAACTAATTAGAAGTCAGGTAGTGATTCATTTAATTAGGGATCTTATTATGGGATCAATTTAATAGTAGAGCCTTACAAGAGCTTAATTAAAAATTAAAATTCTTATTTAGATTCGTAAAATTAGATACAATCAAATTAAGTCTTAATTAAGAATTAATTACATTAAATTGAAATTAGCCAAATTAGTTTTGATCAGAGATTAATCCTAACTAATGAAATTCAAACATGATTAATTAGTTGATGGAAGAGCAGATTAGTGTTGATGGAAGAGCAGATTAGTGTTTGGTAAGTTTTATCACTTCATGAATAAACCTTATAAAGACAAGTGCCCCACTACCTTGTAATAAAATAAAATAAATTGATAATAAAAGGGATAGCTTATAGTGTATTTTGCTGGAGGAGTTGTGGGAATTGCTTCAAACACTTTGAGACCCAACGAAAAGGAGAGAAAAACTCAGAGAGAGAGAGAGATAGAGAGTTCAATCTACTTGGCTACTGGAGAAGAAAAAGAATGCTGGAAATTCAACAAGGAGCCGAAATTTTGAAGGAAGAACAAGGGAAAAGAAAGAAAAATTAACCAAATATGCTGGAAATAAAGTTTAAGGTATGAAATCATGCTTGATTTCTTGTAATATTTATATTACCCTTGAAATTAAAGATGAGTTTAGAATCAACATCATGTAATTGGAAGAAATTAACAAATTGATGAAGAAATTGATCTAGGTTTATGGTTATGGAAGTTAAATTGAGAATCAATTATGTTGAGTTTGATTTTTGTAGTCTTGCATGAATTTGAGTTCCATTTCTACATGCATGAACAAATTTTGTAAGTTTTAATACTCTAATTGTACATGCATCATGGATTTTGAAGAATTTGAACTAATTCAATCTCATATTTTGAAGAGAAAAAGGAAAATCTTTGAAAATTAGGAATTTGTTTGATTTTGATCTTTAATCCATGCATGTAATTTAATTTAAAAGTTTTATTCAATTTAGACACATTTTGGAACATCAATGATCATAAATTAAGTTTTTGGTTACAAATTAAGTTAAGTTGAAATTCTAAGAAATTAATTTTTGTAATTCATTAGATAAGTTGATTTTTGTTTTAATAATGAAATTGGGTTCTATTTTTTACATATATCATGAAATTTCAAGAGTTTGGAAAGTTATATATTTTAAAATTTGTGGGTTTGATATAAAGAAAATGAATTAAATCTAAATTTGGACAATTGGAGCATGATTTTGAATAAATGATTTCTAATTGGGAGTGTTTACTAAATTATACAATGGTTCTCCGTGTTTTTATACAAAAAATACAAGTTTTGAGGCTTTGAATATCAAATTTGAACTTCAAACACAATTCTGGAAATTTCAGAATTCGCACTATCCGCTCGAGCGAGGAAAGTCTCGCTAGAGCGTGAAAATTAAGCTCCCAGAAGTTTATAAAAGTTTGCGGACCACTCGAGCAACCACCTTTGTTTTTGAGCCCCCGCTTGAGCGAAGGAAGTTGCGCTCGAGCGGAGACCCTATTTTCAGCAATTTTGACTAACTCTTTTAAATGCATAATTGCATCCTCATGACATTCTTAGTATTCTTAAGCACCAATTGGACTCATATAGTCAGAGAATGAGCTAGAAACACATAAAGAGAGTTGAATTAAAATGAAATGAATATTGAATGGTGCTTCTATTGTGTTTTTGTTATGTGATTTGTTTAGGTGGACGTCCGAGGCCTTATATCGACTTAACCCACTGTGAGTAATAACTTTATAAAGATATGTTCAAGCTACGTTTACTTCTGAAAATGTTATTGCTATCGAAATTGATATATATAATTGATTGAATGGTTTATTGAAACGTTATGATGATTGATGGAATGGTCTATTGAAACGTTATTTTCTCATAATGAATGAAGTTCTGTTTTGAGATTGTACTCGTGGCATCCTTTAGTAAGGCCCTTGCCTGGGGAAAACAATACCAAGGCCATTGACCCTTGCCTAGGGGAGATTAATACCAAGGCTATTGACCCTTGCTTAGGGGAGATTAATACCAAGGCTATTGACCCTTGCCTGGGGGAGATTAATACCAAGGCTATTGAATTGATTGAAACACAGAGATCTCTAGTGTTAGACCCTTCATAGTCCATTGTTATTAAACTATTGTTACTCTATTGGATGTACCACGTAAATTGTCATTGAATGAGTACTGCTATTGGGATAACAAGGATTATTGAGAATTGAATTGAAATCGAAATTGTATTGAAAATGCTATCGAACAATGTTTTTATTATTGCAAGGGATTGATATGATAGCTAATTGAATTGTTTTGCCTATTGAAATAGATTGTTTCAGAAAATGAAACATATGTTTTGATAAGGAATTTGACATGGAAAATGTTTTGTTACAAATTTGATATAATATGGCAAATGCCTTATTTTGAAAATGGTTTAAGAATCGTTCCGAAATTGTAAGACATGTTTTTGTACTATGTTGTCGAACTTCATTCATTTAATCTCTTTATTCTGTTACTAATCACTGGGCATTAGCTCACTATTTATATGTATATGTAGGTGGCAAACTGAGCAACAAGGCTAGAGAAAGCCTTGGAGTCTACCCGTGTTAGCATGTTGAAGAGCTTCCGTAATGGAGCAAGTTAGGCTCGAGTAGTGCTAAGAAAATCAGCCCTTTAGTTTTGTCAGAGTTTTGTGTTTAGCTGAGTCTTATATATATATATGTGTGTGTGTGTGTGAGAGATATATGGTATCTGTATATGTTTATAAATTATTATGGTATCATGTAGGTACAAACTCGATGGACATTTTTATTTTTGCTTTGCTTCCGCTTTAGGCCCCGATATGATTTTAAATATTTTGAAATTTTGTCTTTGAGGTCAGAGGTAATCTTGGATTACTGGCTGGTTACGATGCTAAACCTATAGGGGCAGGTTTGGGTCATGACAATATGTTACAACAAGAGGTAAGATATAGAGGTAAAACAAATAAATGAATGCCCTAAACGCTTACAACTTTCCAAGACAGTGCTTGGTCACAACAAAAGTGGACTCAAGTCCAATATAGTTAAAGGCCTTGGCTTGTACAAAAATAGATACAATAAATACACAAAAGAAGCTCTCGTTCCAAGTCCTCCCAAGATATTGCCTTAGCGAAAGCATATCATTAGCACCTGAAATGTTTTTCCCATGTAGGGTGAGCCAAAGCCCAGTAAATATAATTCAACACAATATATGAATCTCAACAAAGTTATAGGATGAATGCATATGCCATGCTCATGCCAAAACGTTTTACATCTCTTTCAAAACCATGTAATGTCAGGTTATAAAACAATTCATAACATCCTTTCTCTTTTCATTATAAAAAATATTGTGAATACAACACTGTGAATCTCTAGGTACGTGTTTACTAGTAGGCTATACAAGCACTACTCTTTGTCATTTTTACCAATATTAACTAGAAGGCTCGACACCTATCCGTGCAGTTTTCTAGTCTTTCACCAAGGACACATAAGCCAACTTAACATTTGTAACCACACCCCCTACCCAGATTCACCAAGTATTCACCTTTTTTTCAAAATAGTATACATTTTCAATGTAATAATATGCAACAATGCCCAATGCAAATGGATGAGAAAACGGTTTCAATTCTCTTAGTTCTCATGCAATGTCTATAACAATTATAACCATCCTACACTAATAACCCAAACAGACATCTCTAAACAAATAAATAAATTCCACAAGATAAACTTTCCAATTTCAAAATGTGAGTGATAATACATATCCAACTTCACTATCCCCATTAATATCCACATTCTTTCCCAAAATTTTACAAAAAATCAACATCATCTTTCAACGTTTTCCAGCACAAGTCAAAACTCATAGTTTTGGAACAAAATCTCATTTTCTTTCAAAATCACTTCTGAGTGAAGAAGTCCACTATTTTCCATACATAACAATCATCATTACATCCACACAACTTTTCCCATGATTTCATTTAACAAAACCCCTCTTTTGATTTCAAAACCAAAACCCTAGATTTTTGTTCAAAATTCCCAAATCACAATATTGTTTTAGAAATAACATATAACTAAGTTGAAACTCATAAAAAGGTGTGAAGAATCCCAACCTCAAGCTTAGAAGATAAAGAAGGAAGAAAAACTCAAAAGTAGACGGAGACGAAACAATGATTTGCTCCAATCAAAACGAAGCCCTCGGCAAACTCAACACTTAATCTTAAAGGAGCAAGGTAAAAAGATATTTCTACGTGAGTAGATCTAAAGATCTTTCTGAAAAAAGTGAGTTTTAGAGAGAGAGAGAGATTCACGATTTTAGAGGAGAAGAGAGAAGATAAAATGAAGAAAATGGTAAGTGAGGACCTATTTATAGTGCTAGGTTAAAGTAAAGTAAAGTCCCAAAGTCAACCCAAACGAATAAGTCAAAACCCCCAAAAAGTAGGGCCCAAAACCGAACTGAAATCTGAAAAAAAGAACACAGGAGTCGACTCTCGGACCAGAGGTGTCGACCCTCAAGAAGAAATGGAAAAACACCAATGTTGGCAGCAGACAGGGTGTCGACCCTCAGACCAAAGGTGTCAACACCAAATTTTAGTACCCAATACCAGTTTCAACAACAGACAAGTGTCGACACCTCCAGACTGGTGTCGACTCCAAAGACCAACAACAGAAGGCGAGTGTCAACACCACCAAAGGTTGGTGTCGATCCTAAATTTCAGTAGGTAACTAGGAACACAACAGCACAAACGTGTCAACCCTTCCAAGGCTGGTGTTGACCCTTGGAGTATTACAAGACCAAGAAGAGAAGGCAGTGTCGACACCAACAAGGACGGTGTCAACACCTGAACCAAAACCAAATGTGAAGAGGAAAAACTACCGTCACGGATATGGCTTCCTAGATTCAAAAGCAATAAATGAGTCAGGTCCAAATCATGATCGCTATAATTGGTGAGATGGTGATGCATTGGAAATCTATTTATGTTTTCATCATCAACTTCTGTATGATACCATCAATGATGTTTTACTTCACATAAAACCTCCCGAAGGTCAGATCCGTGGAGCTCAAAGGGATGTGTTCATATCTCCAAAAAATACATTATCAAAGATTGTTTATTCATATTTTATTTTTATGGATCCACCAGATCCACCGTCCAAGATCTGTTTTTGTTTTTGTTCTTGTTTTTGTTTTTGTTGATGATGATGATGATGATGATATTTGTGTATATGTTGGATCTTTTGTTGCATCTGTTGGATATTCCTAGGGTTGGTTCTTATGTTGAATCTGTTGCAAATTTTTGTATATGTTATGAAAAATGATAAACAGATATTTGCAACAAATTATTATTTTTTTTATTTATTTTTTTGTTCTTGTGTTAGAACAGATGTGAGAGAGAGAGAGAGAGAGAGAGAGAGAGAGAGAAGAGACGTTTCAATAGATAATGAAAGAAATTGCAATAGATAGGAAGATAGAAGAAATATCTAGATGGATATGAACAAATATTGAACAAATAATATAATTTGGTTAGATATTTGAACAGATAAGGAGAAAAAATTAAACAGATACTCAAAAAATCTAAACTGATAATAAATTTGGACATATTGAATTTTATTTGGAGAAATATTTAAATAAATAAGAAAATTTTGAATTGAAAAGATTAAAAAAATTAAATAAATAGGATAAAAAATTGAACAAATAAAAAAATGAAACAGATAAGAAAAAAATTTGAACAGATAAGAAAAAATTTGAATAGATAGGAAATTTGGTTTTAAACAAATAATCAACGAAAGTCTATAGAAAAAAAAAAGTCAACAGGGGTAAAATTAGAAACAAATATTTCCTTCAAAGCTAATTAAAAGATTTCTCACCAAATTATTTTACAAATAGATATTTCATCAATAAAAAATATCCACTAAACATGATACCTTAAACACTCTCTAAATTATATTTATCATAAAAATTTCCTTTACAATTTTATCTCCGAACCGCATCGCGCAAATCCTAGAGATATAGTACGGAATCCAATTTGCATCGGCAATCGGCTACACCCACGTGACTCCAACATCCAACAAGATTGGCGTGGCACTGCGCTAGCTCCTTCTGCGTTCTTTTCTTCTTATGTCATTTCATTCCAAAGGCACAATTCTTACTTCACATTCATTTGTATTATTCATTAATAGTCTATCGTCTTTATCTTCATTTTCGAGCATGTAAATTCTGTGGATACAACAATTTCTTCCTTTTCCGCTGAAAATCAATATACATCGATCTCTAGGTATAAGCTCTCCAACACCTATATAGCTTCCTCATTTTCCATTTTTTAAAATAATGAGTAATTCCATAAAAACAGAAAACATACATAATGTTCATTGGTTTCATTTCATAACAAAACAATAGCATTAAGCATGAATTTATTTACAAAACTATCATCTTCTTTTTCTTTTTTTTTCTTTTTCATTTTTGTAGACCCCATTAAAAATATTTTATTCATTTGTTTTTTCATTTTTTTTAGACTCCATTAAAAATATTTTACTCATTTTTCATTATGTAGTTAAACAAAAAGTAAGTAAATTTCGTTGTTTGCATCATTTTCCTGAAAATTACTTACCTTTAAAATTTTCATAAGTTAATTTTTACAAAATTGACACTCAGTCACTACTTTTTCAACATATTTAGGATTTTCAAATAAGATTCTGTTTATTTTGCCGCAAAATATTTTTGTTCATTTTTTGCTGCTTGGTTAAACAAAAAGTAAGTACAATATTTTTTAAGAAAAATATTTTTCCATCATTTTCTCAAAAATAACTTATGTTTAAATATTCTGTAGGTCAATATTTATAAAGTTAATTCTCACTCACTATATTTTTAGCACATTCAATCTTTTTAAAATAAGTATTTTCACTCACTAAAAAGTCATAAATGACATTTTATTTAATCAAAATTTCTCCTGTATGCAGTAAAATATTTTTCAATAAAGGTTGAGACCCCCTTTGGGGGTCACCCCCTTCACCCCCTTTGCATTTGATTGGCTAACCTTTTTTTTTTTTTTTTTTTTTTTTTTTTTTGATGATCTCCCAATCCCCAACCCTCACGTGTGTGTGGGGTGGTGGGGGTGGGACTTTTAAGGGGGTATGAATCATTACTTAATATTTTTATTTCACGTGTCAATCAAATGTTGAAAAACAAAAATAAGAACATTTTTTTTTTGTATAAAATCAATTTGTAAGAAAAAAAAAATTTTATAAAATATTTTACGGCGAAACAATAAAATGTCATAAATGACACTTTATTGAATTAAAATTTCCTTTTTAGGCAATAAAATATTTTTATTTCAAGTGTCAACTGAATGTTGAAAAATAAAAACAAAATTTTTTTTTTTTTTTTGTAAAATCAATTTATAAAAAAAATATTTTTTTTGTGTAAATGTCGAAGCAAACAGAGCCTTAATATATTGTATGTTGGTATTTCATGACATCAATTTCGAACCACATAAATTTTGTATTCTTGTTTTCGCTTAATTCTTTCCGAGACTCAAACTGAACATCCACATCCCCATCCCCAACACTACACAACTTATCATCCTCAATATAAACTTAATATGCTTGAAACGTTTTTAAACCACCTATTTTTCATAATCTCAAGAATTGTAATCCGAGTATTAGGATTCAGACGAGAAGGCGAGTGTTTATCGGACTAACTCCGACAAGAACCAATCAAGACATCGAAAATCCCTTTTATATATGTTTTATACATTGCCATGATATTCGATCATGAAAAGAAAAATACCCACCATCAAAACAAAAAAAATCACCCTACAAGACCATGAATCAACCTTCTATTGGAAAAATGGTTTGTGAAGCCATAAGCTTTGGCTGGTTTGTGAAACCACAATTTTAGCCAACTTTAAGCCTAATTTGAGATGAGATCTAGACACTGATTGAGGTATGTTCAGTTGGAAACGCATTCTTTGTCGGGTGGTGATTCACTTCGTATATATGGTTGTTCAAACCATTTTCCGAATGAATGCGAAATTGACTCAAAAGAAGGCTTTGGCAAAACGGTAGTTGAACAAATTCAAATTTGAATTCGTCTCTGGTTTCATCCAGAAACTCCGAAATGTTCTATTGGAAATTCAATTTCAAATGTGATGTTTCTTCTCCTTCTAAGAGCCTGTATCAAATTCTTGATGGAGGTTCATACGGTGAAGGTCGATTTTATAGCCAAATTTGAAACAGTATGTTCACCACGTTTTAGGCGCATTCTCAAAGTTGAATCGCCGAAATTAGAGCAGATTCGTGATTGTTTGAACCGCTATCTCAAAGTTATAAATACCCCACTCATCCTAAGTTGTAGAATATAGAAATTTGAATTGAATTACATTCCAAATCAGAGTTAAAGTTGCATTAAATTTTTGAAATTCTTTGCTCTGTTTTCCTTCATCTTTCATTCAAGTTTGCGTTTGAGTCAGAGAGAGTGAAACACAAGTTTGGTTCACCATATCTGGGATCGTTGTGCTGTGGTTTTGGATTCTAGTCGTTGTATCTGTTGTTTAAATTGTGAAATTAAATAAATAGATTTATGAAGAAATCAAATTATATACCAAGAACATATGCTAATAATTACAATTAAATTTCAACAGAAATACACAAAACAATACAAGGGTAAAGAGACGAAATCAAGCTCGTGACGGAAGTAGTTTTTAAAACAAATTTCGCTACCACGGTCGAGTGCTTGAGGAATCCCGCCTGCCTCCCAGATACGACGGTCAAAACCAGCTATGGCGTAAGCACTTTCTGCCTAGCTTAGCTTAACAAAACAAAGGGCAAGACTCTCTCAATGTAGGAACTTTCTAGCAAACTGACTTGTAAAATGGAAGCAAAAAATTTCTATATTGAAACTTGATAGGAGGGTCTCAATTTATACATGTAAAGGGGAGAGAAAAAGAGCCACCAGCCTTTAAGGCTGGTCATTAAAACACCAAGCATCCATAGCCCCTTTCCAAAATTATGAAAGTTTGGATGCCCAAAGGATTTACACCCTTTAGCCAAGAAAAAGGATTTAAATACTCTTTAAAATCCTATTCATGAATCTAACATCATGAAACAATTTCTTGGCAATTTCTTATTCAAAACCCAATGGTTTTTGGCTCACTTGGACCCAACACAATAAAAGGTTGGGACCCACTTTAATATTTAATTAAAGTCACCACACTTTAATATTAAATTAAAGTCACCAAAAATTATTTTTTCCAATAATCCCCCACATGAATAAAAATTGACCGAAAGACTCAACAAATGGACATCGTTCAATAATAATGACTCGAAGAGAGAGTACAACGAACTAATCCCGACATCAAAGAAGGTAGCTTTTGGCTTTGAACCTCTCCCAGTGAAAACCTATCAAATTTACTGGCTGATCAGTGAATAAGACATCTTGAACTGCTCTGCCGTTTATGTAAACTGAAACAATAGATCTCACACGGGAATTACTCCTACCACCATTCTGCTCTCACTGGTGTGCCCTACGTGGCCCTGGACACTAGCCTGGTTCAGCGAGTGGTTTCAAAGAATCTTGGCCTATCCAATTCTTCTAGAAGTGGCCCCACTTCAAACTCACATAGGTAACTCTACTTTAGTATCCTGCAATACTCAGCTCAACAGCTTAACACACAAGAGTCATTAAAAGCTCAACTTATCCTCTACACTTGCAGGTATCATTGATAGAAGGAATGGCTGGAGGTTTAACCTCCTCAGTGACATACCACCATTACACGCAATTAGGTTGTCCCATTGAACCTAGATCTTGGGATCTCCAGTCAACTAGGTTGGGTTTCCATTCCGGTAACTTCCAAAGGCTTCAACCCCATTCCTTTTGACGACATTTCGACTAACACTCGACTCAATCCTTTGGTTAGCGGATCTACAATGTTGTCCTTAGACTTTACAAAGTCTAAAGAGACAACTCCATTCGAGAGTAGTTGTTGTATGGAATTATGTCTACGACGGATATATCTAGACTTTCCATTATACATATTACTGCGGCCCTACCAATTGCGATTGACAATCACAATGAATATAAATAACTAGCATAGGTTTAGACCAACGTGGAATATCTTCAATGAAATGACGAAGCCATTCTGTTTCTTCCGTTGCTTTATCCAAAGTAATAAACTCTGATTCCATCGTTGATCTAGATATATACGTTTACTTGGAAGCTTTCCAAGACACGGCTGCCCTACCAAGAGTGAACACCTATCCACTAGTGGACTTTGAGTCCTTTATATCTTATATCCAATTCGCGTCACTATATCCTTCAAGCACCGCTGGATATCGAGTACAATGTAGCCCACAATCCCGAGTGTAGCGTAAATACCTTAACACCCGCACAATGCCCTTCCAATGAGAAGCATCGGGATTACTTGTGTATCTACTAAGCCTGCTAACCGAGTAAGCTATATCCGGCCTAGTACAACTCATCAGATACATTAAACTTCCAATTACCCGAGAATATTCTAACTGTGAGACACTTTCATTATTATTCTAGGTAAAATGTAGACTTAAGTCTACAGGTGTCAATGACACACTCGTATCTGATCCACTAAACTTGTCAAATATCTTATCAACATAATGAGACTGAGATAGTACAATTCTGCCAGAGATTCTGGTAATCTTAATTCCCAAAATAACATCTGCAATGCCCATATCCTTCATGTCAAACTTAGAGTTTAACAACTTCTTGGTAGTTTTGATCATTTCATCGTTACTACCTATAATGAGCATATCATCAACATATAGACACAAAATGACATAACCTCTGTCAGTGTCTTTGACATAAATACACTTGTCACATTCGTTAATTCTAAACCCATTTGACAACATTACATTGTCAAACTTCTCATGCCATTATTTAGGCGCTTGCTTCAAACCATACAAAGATTTGACAAGTTTACAGACTTTCTTGCTTTGTCCTGGAGCTAAAAACCCCTCAAGTTGCTCCATGTAGATTTCTTCATTCAAATCCCCATTTAAGAAAGCTGTCTTTACATCCATCTGGTGTATTTCTAGATTGCGCAAACCTGCTAACGCAATCACTATGCAAATGGATGTTATCCTAGTTACAGGTGAGTACGTATCAAAGTAATCCAGGCCTTCTCGTTGCCTGTACCCTTTGATAATGAGCCTCGCCTTATACTTGTCAATTAACCCATTAGCCTTCATCTTTCTTTTAAAAATCCATTTGCTGCCTAAAGGCTTGCAACCTGGAGGTAAATCTACCAACTCCCAGGTGTGGTTCTATAATATGGAGTCAATCTCACTTTTGATCGCTTCTTTCCATAAAGGACTCTCAGGAGAAGTCACAGCTTCGTGGAAAGTTTGAGGTTCGTTCTCAACCATATAAGTCGAGAAGTCTGGACCAAAAGATTTGGATATCCTAACCCTTTTACTCCTTCTGGGCTCATCTAAAACCTCAATTTGATCATCACCTGAATCATCAACATGATCATCCTCACTAGCAAGCTCATCAAATTGCTCCAAAGACCTTGGAACCCCTTCATGGGTTCGGCAAGGAAAAATGTCTTCAAAGAAACATGCATTCCTTGACTCCATAATGGTATTCCTGTGTATGTCTAGAATTTCAGACTTATATACAAGAAACCGATATGTACTACTATTATGTGCATAACCAATGAATATACAATCTACGGATTTCGGGCATATCCTAACCCGTTTGGGTGTAAGAATCACCACTTTTGCAAAACACCCCCACATTCGTAAGAATTTATACGAAGGTTTAACGCCTTTCCATAACTCATACGGCGTCTTGTCCACCTTCTTCCGAGCTACTTTATTCAGAATGTAATTTGCAGAGAGAATTGCTACCCCCCACAAGTTCTGTGGCAATCCAGAACTTATCAACATTGAATTCATCATTTCCTTTAGCGTTCTATTCTTTCGCTCAGCAATTCCATTAGACTGAGGAGAATAAGGCGCCGTGGTTTGGTGGATAATCCCAGATTGAGCACAAATCTCAATAAACGGAGATTCATACTCACCACCATGATCATTTCTTAAAGCCTTAATCTTGCGGCCTACTTGATTCTCAACTTCATTCTTATAAAGAACAAACTTGTCAATCACCTTATCTTTACTTTTGAGCAAAAAGACATAACAATACTTAGTGCAATCATCAACAAAAGTGAAGAAGTACTTATTGCCACCACGTGATTGTATAAATTTTAAGTCACACACATCACTATGCACTAAATCTAACGACTCAACTTCTTTCAATAGAATGAAACGAAGATCTTGTCAACTTTGCTTCAACACAAGTTTCACACTTGTGTTTTGATTAATCTTAAAAGATGGTATGTGATCTAACTTGATTAATCTACGTAAAGATTCAAAGTTCACATGTCCTAGTCTACCATGCCACAAATTGGAAGACTCAAGCATGTAAACAGAAGAAGATGCACCTTTATTCATCTTTAGGATAACAGTCATAACATTGAGTTTTAAACATACCCCCCAACATATAACCCTTATCCACATACATTCCACTTTTGGTAAGAACGACCTTGTCGGACTCAAAAACCATGCGAAAACCATGTTTACTGAGAAGAGACCCTGAGACAAGATTCTTACGAAAGTCCGGAACATACAGGACTTCGTTCAAGGTTAGCTTCTTTCCTGACGTCAACTTCAGGACCACCTTTCATTTCCCCTCAACAATCGAGGTAGCAGAGTTTCCCATAAACAACTTCTCACCGGTTGTAACCAGTTAGAAAGTTGTAAACAAATCTACCGGATCGAGATGTATGCGTAGCCCCAAAGATCAATCCACCATTCTCTTGGGTTTGAACCCACCAGATTCACCTTAGAGACAACGGCAGACAAGTGCATATCATCCTCCTCATGGGAGTGCTCTTGTAAGTCTGCCATATGAGCAGGAGGTTTGGTATTGTATGGCTTCTTCTACTTGCGGCAGTCACTAGCCCGATGCCCCTCGTTACCACAGTTATAACACTTCCCAAAGAACCGATAACCTAGTTCCTGCGGCTTGTAAGCCGACTTCTTTGCAACACCACCCCTTGGCCCCAACTTAGAGCTCTTGTTCACAGGGGGCTTCTTCCTTATCCTAGAAGATTTGCCATGCTCAACGACATTGGTTTTTACTGAGGAGGTACTCCCTCCTTTCTTTCTATTATCCTCCTCAATCCGAAGTCGGACAACCAGCTTTTCAACTGACATTTCCTTGCGCTTGTGCTTCAAGTAATTCTTGAAATTCTTCCAACCATTGGGAAGTTTCTCAATGATCACAAAGAACTTGAAATGACTCGCTCAAAGGCATCCTCAAAGATGAATATCATGCAAGATCACTTGAAACTCCTGGACTGGGCTTATCACAGTTTTAGAATCTACCATGTTAAAATCAAGGAACCGGCCATCCACAAATTTCTTTGCCCCGACATCCTCAAATTCCAGATTTTTGTTCAGAGATTCCATAATTCTTTTGTTGAACTCTTGGAACAAAACACACTATAGAGTGAGTCCGCTAAGTCATTGAACACATAGTTCCGCAAAGATAGTTTGTCCTGCTTCCATGTGTCAAGTGCCATGACTTTCGCCTCAGCTCATTCTCTCGCCATTACCGGAGGATCCTCGCTCACAACCTTGGCAAGGTTAAGCGTGGTCAAGTAAAACAACATCTTTTGCTGCCATCTCTTAAAGTTTTCCCCAGCAAATTTTTCTGGGCGCTCATGGTGACTAAGCGGTCCTTCCAGAACAGCCGGAGGAACACCAGGGTTGATCACAGAGGTCACGGTAGTAGGGGTTGGTAATCCAGTTGCCCCGGGGTTCAAATCCCCACCAACATTAGCAGTAACAGCAGCATCAGTGATAGTTGCCATTTTCTGAAAATTACACCAAAATATTACTTCTGTGTTTCTAGAAATTAAACTTAACCCTTAGAAAATCCCTTAGAAGAAAAATTAATTCAAAAATTAGTCTCACCACAAAACCTAGAATCGAACATGGTCAAGAAAGTTCCCAGGAAGACTGGAGGGGTCACATCGATCCCACTTAAAACCCAGTTAACCTTTTGACAAAACTTTTAAGAGCATGTTGACTCCTAATCCGTGATAAACAATTTTAAGAATTAAATTTTCTTAGGGATGAACTAGGTTAAAGCAAACTAGGGTCCAAAACTTTTACAAGCAATGTAAAATAATTGCTACAACAATATAAGCAAATAAAACTTACTACTACAAATTGGTAAACAAACCAACTACATCTCAAGCAAACATGCTTCAAACATTTAAATAAAATAGCCAATCCAAAAGTATTCTATTTAGTCCAAAAGCCTTTCCACGCTTAGGTATTCCTATTCAACACAAAAGTTAGTAGTCCAAACATTTTTGTTTTTACATCCCAAATACTATTCATTTGGTTTTATATTTGTTTTTCGCATTGGTATCCCTACAAAGAAAGTTAGTAGCAAACCACAACAAAATACAAACAAATAATCTAAAAAATTTAATAAATTAAATGAAACCATCTAGCCAACTTTTAATTATATAAGTAACCAATGTATTAAAATTTCAATTAAATTAAAACTTTAAAATAAAGTTCTATACTCGTGGGTTATGAATGAAATTAATTCATAATAAACATTTAAATTATTAACTCCAAACAAATAAGTTAAATTCAAAGTTAATGCACCCAATTAAATAATTCAGATTAATGCTCCCAATTAGATAATTTAGATTAATGCACCTAATTAAATAATTCACATTAATGCACCCAATTAGATAATTTAGATTAACGTACCCAATTAAATAATTCACATTAATGCACCTAATTAAATAATTCATAAAAAACTCTATAACTCCAAAATACATTAAATTAGGTAATCTAGTCTAGAAAATAATAAGCATGTAACAAATTAAAACTAGAATAGAATTAGCATGTCAAAATTGCAACATCCATAAATTATATTTTATAACCTTAAAATTCATGCAAATTATGATAGAGAATTCTAACTAAACTAAGCAATTAGAGAGTACCATAGCATAATTTACAATCATTGAAATAGTGAGCAATTCCGCAACAATTCCTAGTAACATTATACAAAGCTAACCTAAAAGTCTATATAAATATATTTGATCAATTTCATAGAAAATATATATATAATCTGTTTTAAGCTTGTTGTTTAAATTGTGAAATTAAATAAATAGATTTATGAAGAAATCAAATTATATACCAAGAATATATGCTAATAATTACAATTAAATTTCAACAGAAATACACAAAACAATACAAGGGTAAAGAGATTTAAATCAAGTTCGCACTAAGTAGTTTCCTTAAACAAATTTCGCCTACCACGGGTCGAGTGCTTGAGGAACCCGGCTCTGCCTCCCAGATACGACGGTCAAAACCAGCTATGGCGTAAGCACTTCTGCCTAGCTTAGCTTAACAAAAACAATGGCAAGACTCTCAATGTAGGAACTTTCTGGCAAACTGACTTGTAAAATGGAAGCAAAAATTTCTATATTGAAACTTGATAGGAGGGTCTCAATTTATACATGTAAAGGGGAGAGAAGAAGAGTCACTAGCCTTTAAGGCTGGTCATTAAAACACCAAGCATCCATAGCCCCTTTCCAAAATTATGAAAGTTTGGATGCCCAAAGGATTCACACCCATTAGCCAAGAAAAAGGATTTAAATACTCTTTAAAATCCTATTCATGAATCTAACATCATGAAGCAATTTCTTGGCAATTTTTTATTCAAAACCCAATGGTTTTTGGCTCACTTGGACCCAACACAATAAAAGGTTGGGACCCACTTTAATATTAAATTAAAGTCACCAAAAATCATTTTTTCCAACAATATCTTGGGAGGTTGGCGCTGATAACCCAAGCCCCTCGGTAGAAGCAAATTAAACCTCTAGGAAATTGTGTCCAACACAAGCTGACTAATTTCGGTATTGTATTATTTTGTGTTACAATTTCCAGTTTATGTTTCTAGTATAATCTCCTTGCATATTTGTTTGAAGTTGTAATGGTTTATTGCTCTGTTTCTTTCTGAAATAATTTCAATATTTTCTTTTTCTTTTCTGCTCTGTTTTGATTGCATATCAAACCCACAATCATTGATTACAAGTGAATTAAATTACATCATTTGTGATAACTTCCCAAAAATCTTAATGTTTAATTTTATTCAGATTTGTGTTGCAAAATTGTTTTTCTAGGAAACAAAAAATACAGTTTTATTTGAGCAAAAAAATTGTAAATATTTAAAATCTTTGGGTTTAATTTATTTGATTTGAGAAAGTGAAAGATATTGATCTTATGAGAACAATGAAACAAAAATGAATAGAAATGGTTAAGATTTGAGGTAGATAAGTTAGAGAGAGAAACATAACTTTGCTCTGATTTACGTTCTGTTATTTGAAGAAGATGAGATGAGTTTTATCGTGTGTTGGGGGTTTAGTAATATAACCTAGTGTTTTATCCTATGTGGGTGTGTTATTGATACAATCTAATGAATTATTCAGTGTGATTGAGTCTAAAAGTATTTATTACATCCTAATTGATTTGAGACAATCGGATCGTTAATTCTTAAATCAAAAATTGTGATTCTGTATAAAATTGATCTGTTTTATTATGCAAGAAGACAAATTGTTGTGTTGAGAATTTTGTGGAAATATATATCTATATATATTTCATTACTAACATTCATTTTGTAGATTTTGATTCTTGCACACACAAAACAAAAACAAAAACAAAACAAACAAAAAAACAAAAACAAAAAAAAAATCTATATAACTAATTGTCTAGATTTCAGTTTGAAAAATCTGATTGTAGCAGATTTCTATGTGCCTGAGTTGTAGTAGTTTATTTAAAAAATAAATAAAATAAAATAAAAATTTGAGGTTTTACAAAATTTATTTTCTTTTGGTGGAATTATATTTTTAATATACTAGAATAAATTTTTATTCAAGAAAATAAATTAGTGATTGATATTTTTTTTTTTTGAGCAAAAAAATATACCAGAAAAAGTATTTCTTTTTCAAATATAGTTTTTCATTATTTGTAAATGTGTTATTATATTGTGTTATAATTTTTAAAATTATGACAATTGAAAAGGAAAGTGCAGAGACTCATTCTACTCTTGTCCCAGAATTGTGATGCCAACAAGAATTCACAAGATTAGTCAATCATGGGAAAAACCGTAAAAGTTTACGAGAATTGATTTTAAAAGTTGGAAACAAAAAATGTTATTTTATCTTTCCACTTTAAGCCTGGTTCGATATACCCATGAAACTATACCAGTATTAAGAGAGGGTGAAACTGATCTGCAAATTGTGGCAGCAGTGGAAGCCTGGAAGCATAGGGACTTCCTGTGTTGGAATTATCTCAATAGTTTCACAAATCAGATAATGTGTATTATGAAGGTGACTGCTAGAGAATTGTGGGAATCCTTAGAACTAAAATATAAGATAGAAAATGCTGGCACAAAGAAGTTTGTTGTCAGACGTTTTTTAGATTGTAAAATGGTTGATTCCAAGGCTGCTATCAGTCAAGTGCAAGACTTTCACTAAATTCTCCATGAGATTCATGCTGAAAGAATGATTCTTAGTGAATCTGTGATGACCCCAATATGCATATCATGATTATATTTATTTAATTATATGTTCATTATTAATTGTGATGTGTGTCATGTGATTAATTTGAGTATATCTGTTTGATTTGAAAACTATCTGTTATGATTTCTTTTTATAATTCAAAATTGATGGCTTAAATGATTTCAGAAATCGAAATTGGCTATATGAATAGACTAATTGGAATTTTTAGAACCTTATAGCAAGTTTAATTAAAAATTGATTTAGTTTGATAAATTAAGTTGTGTTTAATTGGTCTAATGTTCTAATTAATGTAATAAACCACTCTAGCTATATATATGAGCCTCAAGCTCATTCTTCAACTCATCCTTGTTCATTGTAAGTGCAAAAAAAATCTAAGGAGAGCCCTAGGGAGAAAGAGAGAGAACTCACATTCTAGAGAGAGTGTATGAGATTTTGAAGGAGAATTTGAAGGTTAAGCTAGAATTGGTCAAGATAGTGCAAGAATTAGTGAATTTAAAGGTTTTAGATAAGAATTTAACCCTTAATTCTTGAGGACTATGTGTTTTAGAGTTGAGTTTATGGATTATATATAATCTTCTGCATGTATTTTGTTCATAGAAGTCAAGAAGATGTTGTAGCTATACATGCATGCATGATATGATGAGTTTTGCCATGTTGGGTTTGAATTCTAGCATCCATGTTGAAATTATGAGTTAATTTGTACATGCATGCTTCATTCATCATGTGTTAACTCTTAAATTGATGTTTTGGAAAAGAGTTTTGTACATACATGGAGGTTTTGAGCTCAATTTGTTAAATTCAAGAGTTTTGAGAAAAGAACTTGGAAAAACTTACATGCATGAGCTTTGGGTTTAATTTTGGTGGATTTAAAGTGATTTTGAGCAAATAGTTTTTTGAGGTCATGTATACATGTTTTCCAAAACAACTTTGTGTTTTTTAATGAGCTATGCATGACCCAAGGCTTTCAATTTGCATTTTTGAGCTTAAATTGCTCGAAAATCCAGAATTTCAGAGACCGCTCAAGCGACTAAGTGTGCGTTCGAGCAAGCTTGACGAGCTCCCAAGATTTTTGTAGTCTTTACATCACAGCGACCAAGTGTATGATCGTTTAACCCTCTGCATATTGTTGGACCGCTCACATATCGATCGTCCCAAGATTTTTGTAGTTCATGCAATCCGCTCGAGTGACTACAAGGTGGTTCGAGCGTCAAAGCCATTTTCAACATATTTTGACAAGCCCTTTTGTGTTCATATCTTCGCTCTCATCTTCTCCAGCATTTCTAAGCACAAATTATGACTCAATATGGAACTAATAAGTGAGAAACCAACATGAATTATTGAATTAAAAGAGAAGATAAATTATTTGGTTCGAATAATGTAATCCAATGTGTTATGTATTATGCACAATGCGAGGTTTTAACGTTATGGAAGAATATCAACCTACTCAAGGTAAGTAATATCTTAGCAAAGATATTTTCTTATTCTATTTTCTGACTCTATCAATGTGGTAAGCTCTTCTGTACTTATGAATTTAAAAGTATGAATGAGCCTTTTATCTGTCTTCTTGGTATGTTATATGTAATGTATCTGTTGAACCTGAGGTCGTTCCGTATGTCTCGTGTATTGGACTTGAGGTCATTCTACTATGTGTTAGGTCAGAGGCCGTTTTATACAGCTGTATTAGACCTAAGGTCGTTCTATTATATGTTGGGTCGGAGGCCGTTTTATACAACTATATTGGACCTGAGGTCATTTTGTTATGTGATGGACCCGAGGTCATTCTGCTATGGACCCAAGGTCGTTATGTCATGTATTGAACCTGAGGTAATTCTACTATGTAATAAGGTTACTTTATGATTTTACTTTTCTATATGTAGAACTCATTCATATAACCTCTTTACTCTGATGTTATTCACTAGACTTTGGCTCACTCCGTTATATATATATATATGTAGGTGAGTAGAGAGTTGTCTCCGCCTAGTGAACCTATGAAAGGATTGCCGAGTTTTGTGGAGTCCACCAAGGATGCCTCACACGAGGCCTTTATCTTTGTCCTTGCTTTGTCGGTTATGCTTGACCTCATTTTTCTATATATATCAGATTTACCCTTTTGAGTTTTGTAATGTAATGACTCGTGACTTGTGAATGACTCCAGGGCAAATATGGTATCTATGTGTTTGTTTTCGGATGTGAGTTATTAACGTATGAATAATCTGTTTACTTCATATATGCATTGCTCATTGGACAAAATTTGTTAGTCAGCTTCTGAGGTAGGGTAATCTAGGATTACTGGTCGGTTACGGTCTAAATCCATAGGGGCGGGTTTGAGTTGTGACAGTCGGTATCAAAGCACGAGTTAATGACTCACACACTTGTCCAAATGAAGAATAAGGTGTCTAGAAAAAACTTAAGATTGCATTCATTTGAAAATATATGCTTATGTGCATTCTCACTGCAAATATGTGAACATATGAAAATATAAATATGAGAATATGTACCTATGTACAACTATGTCTATGTGTATCTGTATATCTCAGATTTGTCATAATATGAGTTCATGTAGAACATGGTGAGAACAAGGGCCGATGAAATAAAAAGAGTCATTCGCTGCTTGATTAGACAGAATAGAGAGAATAATGCAAGATATGGCAGAAAATTTAAGACAACAACAGCAATGGCAACAACAATGGCAACAACTGCCACCCCCGCCTTCAGTGCCAGTACCACCTATGCATGATCATTAGATTGATGACCGAACGATTGCATTGAGGGTTGTTCATGTTTTGGATACGGGTTTTCTTGTCTTGATGGTTGTTCATGTCTTCTTTCATCTTATTCCTTGTTGAGTTGGGCTATTGGAGTGTCTTGGTTGTGTTTGAAACAGGTAGGGAGTTACTCTTTTCAAAACCAGACCGCCAGATTTTGGCTTGTTTGCTCAAATAACTTTCAGCACTCGAGCAAACTTTGAGAACTTTCAATACTTTTGTGTTTATAAACTACTAGGAGTGTGACATTCTTTCGCCGAGAAGCCATTACTTTTACGCCGAGCGATCTTGGCTCAAGCGGTCCTTCTTATGCTCAGAAGCTTGTTTTCGTGCTCCTCTGAGGTTTAGTCTCCTGATACGATATCCCTATGCTCAACTCTTGTGGTTCTCAACTGTTTCATAAGTGCAATGTGAAACAAAGAAATACAAATGGGAGTCCAAATCTAGCAAATCTTAAAAAATCCATTTATCACCAGAGATGAAATGGATCAAGACACAAATTTCAGAGTCGCCACTAAATATTTTTAGAAAATCTAGGAAACTCCGTGGACTCGTGCCAAAGGCCACTTGTCCGTCATAACCAAAGTGTCTTGGCTCGGGAACTTAGGTATAAGAGGGGAAGGTCATGAATTAAGCATCCCACTCACCCAATCAAAGATCGGCCTCTACTAATCATGATGTGATTTTTATGTACATTAGTACTGATTATTAATGTTAACTTACTATGTGAGGTACACAAGTATAGACTATTTCACCCACTTTGGAATACTTTGATTTTATGTTTGTTGAAAAGAATTTTGAATATGTGCTACTTGAAAAAGCAAGCTCATATGTACATTAATCAAAATCATCCTAATTTAAGCAAATAGCCTTCATCCACAAGTATTCAAAGAGGTATATCAAATAAGTACTTAGCCTCATGGTAACATGCTTGATATGGCAACACAAACATTCGTGCGATATGCTAAAGCGAAAAATGCTCACCTAGTACTCCGAGGCAAGCCAAAGGAGATAAAATAATTAGAAAAATGCATGCTCTACTATGCAAGTGACTAATGCAACACATACAAATGCAACTATCGGATTCGCTTCTTTTAACATGACATATGGATCAATTCTAAGTATATGGAAATGCCCATATTCAAGTAAGACATAATCGATGTTTATTATGTATGATTAGCCAAATCCTAATGGACGCAAGTCATGATAATGATATGAAACCAAAAACATGGTACAACAAGCCACCATCGTAAGCAAGTAAATAAAGGAGAAAGAAGTAGGGGTTGGAAGACAGGCACAACATTACAAGTGTGCCCTTATACAAGAGGGTTCGAATGAATGTTCTAATTAACTAAATATTCCAATACCAAAATTAAATAAACTAACTAATTATTACAAATTTGAATGGAGCAAACTAGTTAATTACAAAGACATTAATATTAAAGTAATAATTTAATCTAATAGGAGGCTTAAGAGCCACATGCACACAACGGAGAACATCCTCCCAAAAACCTCTCTATTTGCCGCCAAAACTCGTTCTATTTGCAAAGAAAATTATTTGTTTCGTCCTCAAGTTCTCGCCGTTTCGCATAAAAATGCTAACGTCAAGACACAAAAAAATGGTCGCCACTTGGAAAGTGATCGTCGGATCAAAGGTGGTCAACGGCCATCGCTGAGGGACTACCGCTATAACAGTATCCTAAATAGAGCAAAAACAAAGTGTTTCCAGAGATCTTTATCATCTTCTTCTATCATGAAGATGATCAAGGAAGGAGGATCTGCCCACAAATCATCAATATTCGCACATTTGTTACGTGATGATCTTAGAACCGATAAGATAAAAGCTCAATAAAATGAAATGAAAGACCACCAATACCTCCTCCTTATCATGGAGTTATCCCAAGGGAAGGGGTAGACATTGCTTCTTGAAACACTGAACATCACTAAAAGTGTGCAATGATTCAAGATGCAATAGGTTCAATATAATGTCCAATTGAACCTAAACCAATTCTATTACCTTTTTTTTTACCTCTTTTTATTATCCTTTTTTTACATTACCTTTCCATTTCTTATCTTTTATTCAATTTTGTCCAAAAGTGATGAGTACATCTACTAAGTCCAAAAGCAATAAAGAGTATCAAGCATTGACTTAACCCGAGAAATGAGCCTTTTAAGTCCTTTTTTACGGGGGAAATTACAAAGAAAGAGTCAAACTCATTTACAAGCGATAATAAATTCTAAGTCAAATCCAAAATGAGCGATAACGATTAGTCCAACTCAAAGAGAGCGATAATGACTAACCAAACCCATAATGAGCGATAATGACTCTAAATCCAAACTTGATAACAAGCTATAATGACACTTTCCTTGGTAATTTCCAAGGGTCTAACTAGAAAGTTAGCCCCTTAGAAGTAAATGCACTGGCGATAAGGAGAAGTGTCAAACGAGAGATTGTGCTTAGCATAAGAGAGATGTAATGCCTTGGTAATGAACCTCCGAAGAGATTAAACCATTAAACATGGAAAGTCTTATTTTTGTGCTTGACAACAACCTTTTGTTAAACACAACTCTTTAATCAAAATAAACAAAGAATGGAAGGAGGTTGCAGAGATAATTATGAAAAGGTGATTATAATAGTATGAACATGTATGAAAGCTATATATATTTTTAAAAAAATGCAAGAAAAGGCTATCAACTCAAATGAATTGGTGTCCAAGGCCTAAACACCCAAATCCATGAGGACTTACAACACCACAAGCATAGCATTCAAAGTATAAATTAAATAAACAATTAAAGTAGCCCCAAGACTAAAAAAAAAAGTGTTGAAATCATCTTGAAAAGCTAGAAAAGAAAATAAAATGGAAGAGAACAAAACTAGTAAGCAAGCCTAAGGAAGGGTGGCTAACCCCTCTACTTTTTGGACCTTGAAATCACATATTTTAGCTTCAAATCTCTGAAAAATAGTAGCTAAAAGCTTAAGAAACAAGTGGAAAAACAAAGATATAAGCTATGGATAAGGTTCAAGAAGAGGTGGTTGACCTCTCCACCTTGGTAGCTTTTAAACCACATGTTTCAAATTTCAAAAACCAGTCCAAAATAGTGTATAAACAACAAGAAAAAGAGAAGAGAAGAGTAGTGCAAACAAGGCAAAAGATAGCGAAGGTTATACGTCTTAAAGAGATAATGCTCTTTAATTAGCTCACAAACCACAAGATGAATACTCTTAATAGTCGAAATTTGTGTTCAATAATCTCAGCAAGAGGCCTCTAGTCTTTGGCCAAGGAGGTGTATGTATGGTGTTTGTATATTGCAAGAGAGAAGTAATGTGTTGAACAAGTTTTGGCTCTTGGAAAAATTTTCTAACCCTAAACTACGAGGTGGTCATGTATTTATAGAAAAACACTACCTCACATTGGAAATATCTATTATAAGTCAACTGGTGCAAGGCATGCACATGGAGACAGCTGGTAGCGTAAAAATATTCAGCCATCGAACATGACCGCCGGCTATGTAGGGATTCGCTAGCCAACCAAAAATGGCCCGCCGCTACTTGTTGGCTAGTAGGTCTCGGGTGATTAGGCTAGGAAAAATTAGGTTTTGGTTCAAAGGGGTGCAACGCTAGGTCCTAAAACTTGAAACCAAGCCTTTTGTCAAGAATTTGAATGATTGTACAAACAATTCATCATCGAAAGTATTCAACGAAGGCACCCAAGTCTTAAGGGCTTATCAAAATGGGATGTCTACGCTTGCCTTTCTTTGATGTAGCTCGGGTTATGAAATGACTTGAGGAATGTCAAAGCCCAAAAACAACCCATTTGACAAGGTCGTAAGACTTGGGCAAGCTATCAAAATGTAAATGCAATTGGTTGAACTCGAAAGTTGTTTACATATCCTTGCAATGAAGCAAAAGAGAGTTTAATGGCAAGATGCAAATGATATGCAACTAATGCATTTGGAAACTAGACTTACATGCTTCATGAAGCCGCTTATTTTAAAAATCCATGATCATGCAAGACAATACAATGAACAATAAAAGATGATAGCCTATGAATGAAACAAGCCTCCAGCTTTAAATCAAAATAAATCTAAGCAAACAACACTTCAAACACATTTCACATGAAATGAGGGAAAACGGTGCAACTAATAGATATATTTCTCAGATTTTATACAGAGAGAGGAAGGTTGTAAATGGTAAAAGATATAAGCCAACCACGATCATGTAGAGAGGACAAAAGGTAATAAGCCAAACCACGCTTATGCAGAATGGAAAAAGCTCCATGCCAAACTAAGCTTCACATAGAAAGGGTGGAGGGTGCAAGCCAAATCACACTTATGTGATAAGAGGAATGGGTACAAGCCAAACTATGCTTCGCTTAGAAAGGGGAAATCTCCATGCCAAACTACGCTTAGCACAGAAATGGTGGAGGGTGCAAGCCAAATCACACTCACTTGATAATGGGAGGGAGTACAAGCCAAACTACAATTCAAACAGAAAGAGGAAATGCTCCACGCCAAACTAAGCTTCACACAGAAAGGGTGGAGGGTGCGAGCCAAATCACACTCATGTGATAAAGGGAGGGGGTACATGCCAAATTACACTTCGCATAGAAAGGGGAAAGCTCCATGCCAAACTATGCTTCTTGCAGAAAGGGTGGAGGGTACAAGCCAAATCACAGTCACATGATAAGGAGAGGGATACAAGCCAAACTACGCTTTGCACAGAAAGAAGAAAGCTCCATGCCAAACTATGCTTCACGTAGAAAGGGTGAAGGGTACAAGCCAAATCACACTCACATGATAAGGAGAGGGGTACAAGCCAAACTACGCTTTACACAGAAAGGAGAAAGCTCCATGCCAAACTACACTTTACGCATAAAGGGTGGAGGGTGCAAACCAAATCACACTCACGTGATAAGGGGAGGGGTACAAGCCAAACTACGTTTCACGTAGAAAGGATGGAGGGTGCAAGCCAAATCACACTCACATGATAAAAGGAGGGTACAAGCCAAACTACGCTCACATAGAAAGGGAAAGTTCAAGCCAAGTCACACTGTGACAAGGGTGAACACAATAAAATGAAACCACTGCACATGAATACAACATAATGTAATTGTCAGAATTGATATGAAAAATAACACAATTCATGCTCCATGCAACATAATAGGCAATAGAATTGAAAAGATAAACAAAAAGCAAGATTTTGAAAACATCTCATAAAGATCTCCAACTCACTGCTAGGAGGGCCTTGAGGTCCTCAAATGCTCAAAAAAGGATACAACTTGCTCAAGCTTGAGATCGAGGCATTTTCCTAACTTGCTCAAGTCCTAACCCTTATGAATGTATTACTGCATGTGTTACACTTTTGTAAAGAGATGAAACCTTATGAATAGGAGAAGATTATATTCGACATCTCGTTAATATTTATCATTTGTCGTGGGATGATCTTTTATTGTAATTATTGTATGCTACATAAACAAATCCATTTGACATGAATGACTTAGGAGTTGCGTATGTAATTTTGGAGTGAAGATTATAAAACTCCTAACAAATATGCTTTTATCTCACCACTATTTTGAGAAGATTCTCGAGAAGTTTGGTAAGCATGACAATCGCTCTACTAAAACACTTGTTGAGATGAGTCTTCATTTATTGAACAATACAAGTGAAAGCATATCATAATTTGTATTATTTGAAGCTTGATGTACCTTATGAATTGCACTGCCTAATATTGCTTATGTCGTAAGCAAGTTCAAGAGGTATACAAGTAATCCAGTGAAAGAGCACCGAAAGCTATAGTAAGGAGTTTAGATATTCAAGACATACCAAAAGATATGGCTTATAGTGTACTTATATCCAAAGAAGACTTCAGAAGGGCACAAGAATGCAAATTGATATTGATATGAAAGACTAAGAATCCATGAGTGGATATGTCTTTATTAGAGGCAATGCGCTCTAGAAATTATCCAAACATATGCATAGAAAGGTTCACAAGGGAACATGAGTTTATCGTGATTGATAAACCAGAGAAAAAAGTAGAGTGACTTCAAATTTCCTAAAGAGATTCCAATGTGGCCTAATATTGTGCTAACTATATGCTTTGACTGTGATAGTGAAGTAGAAATAGGACGGCACAAAATGTGATGTATAGCTAATGTGTAGACATATTCATCGAAGACACATCGTTAGACAATTGCTTTCACATGGAATTATTTCCATTGAGTGTATAAAGTCGAGAGATCCATTGACTAAAAGGCTAGCCGTAGCAATTGTATTATTTATCGAGGGAAATAAGATTTAAGCCTATTATTTAAAATTACTATAATGGCAACTCCAACTTAGTCGACTAGGAGATCCCAAGATCTAAGTTCAAAGGGACAACTAACTTATGGATAACTCATATGTATCACTAAAGGAAATTATCTCTACTCGTAGATTATCTCCTACCCATTTCTACAATAAGAAGAGTGATACATGCATTGCTTATAAGATGAGCTTTTCTTAATGACTCTTATAAACTTGAATGTTCAAGTTGGGGTATAGCAGATACTCCTTATAAGTTTGTGTCACCTCTATGAGTGTGAACTAGGTTTGCTCCTATGAGAATTGACAAGGTTAAATTCTCTAGAGCACCTATGAATACCAAGCATTGTTTACCATAATGAACACAACCGTGAAAACCAAATTGTGTTTGTAGTATGCATTGTGTGTAGTCTATTGTCTTGGCAAATGAACAATTCAAGGCATTGTGTCGATTGATTAGCCTTTTATGTCTAATAGGCTTTCACTAGAAGGTTTAAAACCAAAAGCTACCTATCACGATGCAAGTATTACCTTTTATGTACTCTTTCTTAGTCTGCATGTTGTTACATGTCCATTGTCATCATTTTCCATTCATGTGGGAGATTGTTGGAAGAATGGTTTGTGAAACCATAAGTTTTGGGTTGGTTTGTGAAACCATGAGTTTTGGCCGGTGGTTTGTGAAACCATGAGTTTTGGGCCAACTTTGAGCCTAATTTCAGATATGAGATCCGACACCAATTGAGATGTGTTCGCTTGGAAACGATTCTTTGGTCGGATGGTGATTCACTTCATATATATGGTTATTCAAACCATTTTTCAAATGAATGCTAAATTGACTCCTAAGAAGGCTAGCGCTTCAACAAAATGCAGAAGTTGAACCTAATTCAAATTCTGAATTTGTTTCCGATTTCGCCCGTAAAACTCCATGCGTTCTCAGTGGAAATTCAAATTCAATTGTGATTTGGTTTCTTTCCTAAGACAGCATCTATCAAATTTTGATAGAGGTTCATACCGTGAAGGTTGATTTTATAGCCTTAATTTGAAACAGATAAGTTCACCGTGTTTCAAAGCGCATTCTCGGTTGAATCACCGAAATCCTAATAGATTCGTGATTGTTCAACCACTATCTCAAAGTCTATAAATACCCCACTCATCCTAGAAGTTGTAGAATATAGAAATCTGAATTGAATTAAATTCCAAATCAGAGTTAGAGTTGCATCTAATTTTTGAAATTTTGCTCTATTTCTTTTCCTCTTTCATCTTTCATTCAAGTCTGGCTAAGTTTGCTAGAGAGAGTGCAACACAAGTTTGGTTCAATTCTCTATCAGCAAAATTTCTGATCTCTAGTCATTGCATCTTGGGAGGTTGGCGCTTAATAACCCGGAGAGCACCTCGGTAGGGGCAAATTAAACCTTTAAGGAAATTGTGTCCAACACAAGCCTAATTAATTTCGTGAGATTGTATTGTTTTGTGTTACAATTTTTAGTTTATGAGTGTTTCTAGTATAATCTCCCTTTGCATAATTGTTTGGAAGTATCATTGTTATGGTTTATTGATCTCCAAGCTTTTTTTCTCAAATACCTCAATATTTTCTTTTCTTTCATACTGTTTTGATTGGGTAAATCAAAACCCACAATCATTGATTCACACCCTTCTGTGCCCACTTTCTAGGCAAATTAAATTACATCATTTGTGATAACTTCCTAACAATCTTAAGGTTTAATTTTATTTGTATTTGTGTTGGAAAATTGTTTTTCCGGGAACAAATAATATAGTTTTACTTTAGTAGCAAATTTGTAAATATTTAAAATCTTGGGTTTATTATAGGTTTGATTTGGAAAAGTGAAAGATATTGATCTTATGAGAACAATGAAACAAAAATGAATAGGAAATGGTTAAGATTGTGCAGATAAGCTAGGAAAGAGAAACATAACTTTTGTTCTGCTTACGCTCTGTGTTATTTGAAGAATATGATATGAGTTTATCCTTATGTTGGTGGTGCAGTAATACAACCTAGTGTTTTATCCTATGTGGGTGTGTGTTATTGATACAACCTGAAGTGAATTATTTAGTGTGATTGGAGTCTAAAAAATATTTATTACATCCCCGAATTGATTTTGAGACAATTGGGATGGTTAAGTTCTTAAATCGTAAATTGTATTTTTTTGTTTATATAACGGAAATTGATCTATTTTATTATGCAAGAAGATAAATTGTTGTGTTGAGAATTTTGTGGAAAATATATATATATATATAACGTGTTGATTTTATAGGATTTTGATTCTTGCAATAAAAAATAAATAAATAAATAACAAAAAATAAAATAATAATAATTTCTTTTGTAACTCGATTATTTAGATTTCAGCTTTTTTGAAAAATCTAATTTTGTAGCGTATTTTTGTAAAGTGCTCGAAAGTTGTAGTAGTTTATTTAAAAAAATAAATTAAATAAAATAAAAATTTGAGGTTTTTACTTAAATTTATTTTTCTTTTTGGTGTGAATTTATATTTTAATATAATGAATAAATTTTTATTCAAGAAAATAAATTAGTGATTGATATATATATATATTTTTTAGAGCAAATAATATAATCTGAAAAAGTATTTCTTTTTGAAATATAGTTTCTTTTTCATTATTTGCAAAATGTAGCTATTATATTGTGTTATAATCCTTTAAAATTATGACAATTGAAAAGTGCTGTAGAGTGATGAGACTCATTCTA